>OZ010711.1:6492096-6937630 GCA_963932345.1 Ophion ventricosus | reverse complement strand
AGAGAGAGAGAGAGAGAGAGAGTGAGAGAGAGAGAGAGAGAGAGAGAGAGAGAGAGAGAGAGAGAGAGGAGAGAGATAGAAAAGAGAAAGATAAAGAGGGTGAGAGAACAAGCGAGAGCAATGTGGGAGAAGGGTACAGCTCTTGAACGTACAGGAAGCACACTCTCCCTGGGTGTGTAATAGCGCTTAACTACTACTCATAAACTCAACTTAACATTTATTCCGACGCGTGTAAGAGGGCTGCTTTCGCGAGCTGAGCCTATCCTCTTGCCTCACTACTAGATTTCGCCTTGTCTTGCCAATATATATTCAAACAAATATTATACGCTTCTCTCTCGTTCTCATCGTTTGTTGTTTCCTCTTCTCCAGCACTTTCTCGCATTTTCGTAAAATAAGAAACAATACGGTACATTCTATTGCTGTTGCGGAACATCGTGTTTTTTGCCATTGAAAACTGCGTATTAATGTGAGACTCAATGGATTCAACTGATAAGATTCAAAGCCTAATATGTGAGTCGAAAAAATTATATATCAAACGTTCGTTTTGTTTTCAACGATCGAACAAGCGTGATGATTTTATTTAACTAATCGACTACCAATGAATACGGTGACTAGGGGAAACTGGGATATCTTGGGTCAGAGATTAACGCAATAGCTTTTTATGCTTCTTGAATAAATCGTTTGCATAATAAATAGATCCTCACATCCACGAAAATGGTACAAATATAACTTCGGTATGGCTGAGGAATATTGAAGGACACTAGACATTTAATGAGCTCTTTGCTCATTGTATTTTAATATTCCGTTATTGAATATTAAACAATTAAATTATGTAATGGAGCAGCAAAGTTCCAGATCCAACTATGTCAGTTATAATATTGAAACTTTATCTTTGATTATACTTGTCGCCTTACTTTCGACTGTATTACGGAGCATTAATGAGAATGGTTCACATTTGTTGTAGAATTTAAGGAAATTTAGCGGCATAAAAATATTGATTTTTTTACGTAAAGTTTTCGTTGAGCATCTCAAGAATAGGGTGATAAAGTAAGTAATTAGACGGTATATAACGGACATAATTGAGTTTTCGTTTTTCGAAACTTTAAACACGTTTTTCTCAAATAACATTTTTTTAAGGTTGTGGAAAATGAGTTGATCGTGCTAAAATTTTACACACAAATCAATAACACTATTGCATTGAACTTATACCTACTTGTTTATCCCATGTATAAATTGAGCATCGGCCCAGCGCTGGCTCAGTGTCGAACTTGATTGGCCGAGGCTCGGCAAAAATGCTTGGCCCAGGCATGGAAATGTGACGCGCGGCTGACGCTCGGCAGCCGAGGGTTGGCTATGATGCCAGGACCAGGACTGACCCATGTATAAATTGACCATCGGCCCAGTGCTGGCTCAGTGTCGAACTTGACTGGCCGAGGCTCGGGAAAAATGCTTGGCCCAGGCATGGAAATGTGACGTGCGGCTGACGCTCGGCAGCTGAGGGTTGGCTATGATGCCAGGACCAGGACTGGCCCATGTATAAATTGAGCATCGGCCCAGCGCTGGCTCAGTTTCGAACTTGATTGGCCGAGGCTCGGCAAAAATGCTTGGCTCAGGTATGGAAATGTGACGCGCGGCTGACGCTCGGCAGCTGAGGGTTGGCTACGATGCCAGGACAACGACTGGCCCATGTATAAATTGAGCATCAGCCCAGCGCTGGCTCAGTGTCGAACTTGATTGGCCGAGGCTCGGCAAAAATGCTTGGTCCAGGCATGGAAATATGACGCGCGCCTGGCGCTCGGCAGCCATATTGGCTACGATGCCTGGATCACAAGGATGATAATTATATTTACAGTTTGAGAGAGTAAGAGAGTAAGAGAGTTGGAGTGAGAGTGAGTGAGAGAGAGAGAGAGAGAGAGAGAGAGAGAGGGCGGATGAGAGGGTGGACGGATGAATGAGACGGTGAAAATGTGAAAAGCGCGAAAAAGTGAAAAATGTGAAAATGCGAACATGTGAGAATGTGAAAAATGCGAAAATGTGACAATGTGAAAATATGAAAACGCCAAAATTTGATGGATACATGAAGAGTGAGAGAGTGAGAGAGCGAGCATGTGATAATGTGAGAGAGAGCAACTCATTATTTGCATGAACCTTTTTCTTCATCACCCGAAAAGTCTGATAACATTTTCAATGCCATGAAATAGTTGCACCTTGTGTAATATCTGTAGATTTTTTCTAATAGGAACGGAATACTGAGCTGATATGTCAATCAGCTATATCAGCTATATCGAGGTTAATAAACCTTAAAACAATATAAAAAGGTTCAAACAAATAAAACTAAATACTAAAAAAACTATGTAAGGGATTTATACTATATAACGTTTAAAGTATACAGAGAGATAAAGATTTGAGAATCATATGAGAGAGTTGACTTTAAAAAATATATATATATTTTGCAGAGAGTGAAAAGAATTCTGAAAATATATTGTTCGGAGTAAAAAAGTGAATTATAGATGTTATTCAGTATTATTATGAAAGGAATGAACTGAAATAAGAGATGGTTACTGTTGCTTAGTATTATTATAAGCTGAAAATTGAAATGCATGGTCCGAAGAATAAAATTCTCCTTCGCTAGCTAAATTGACAACAGTATATAACATTTTTAAGTACATTAGGACAGAGTAAAACTGTTAGCTAAGACTGCAAGAGCTTAGAAATACAATGTGGTGATGATTTATACGACCAATCCATACAAAACAATGCCAGCATATAAAAACAACGATATAAGTTATTGATACAAAATTATTACTCTGAATTAAACCTTCAATACATTACTCTGTAGTTCGTACGAGGTTTATTTGGCCACTAAATAAAGGTTTCATTGAAAGTAAGAATTTTTTTGTTTAAATAGCGAGGAGATAGTAAAGAACATTTTCAAATCATGTCACAGATTGCAAAAAAGATTATGTGCATGCTACCGCAAGGGGAAAAATACATCTTCGGTAACTAACCGCAGCGTGAAAGGTATTTTAAAGGGCATTGCTAAGCGGTAAGGCCCTTAACATATCAGAGAGTGAAAAAACTCTTAAGACCACATGGGAAAAAGTGAAAGAATTACATCGGAGAGAGAGAAAAATATTTTAAAAAAATATCGGAGAGCGAAAAAAAGATTATGCCAAGATATCGGTGAGAGAAAAAGATGTTGAAAAGATATCGAAGAGCGAGAAAAACCATTTATAAAGATGGGAATGAGAGAGAAAAAGATTTTGAAAATATATCTGCGATAGAGAGGGAAAGATTTTGAAAGGATATCGATGAGTGAGAAAAATATATAACAACATATTAGGAAAAGATAATTAGGTTTTAAAAGTATGTTCTAGAGTTATGAGGCATGTATCTAACTGATGAAAATTGATCGATTGGAAACAAAAAACTTGCAAACAGATATTAATATAAATTGTCGTCTGATTTTCCGGTCTCCATTATGATGTGGTATAAACACCAAAGAAACGAAAAAGATAGCAAATTATAGGTTAGTTTTCGTCCGTGAAGAGTCTCACCGTCTCACAGAGATTATCACCAATTTCGGTAAAATTATAAGTTTTATATTTTTGTATCACGACAATCATATTTTTCAAAAATAGGATATTGCTCCACGAAAAAAAAAACATTTTATCACGTTATATATAAAGCTAAAGTTTACGACTGAATTTCAGAAAACAAATCGAAACATAGAATTGGCTATTGATAATCCCGATTCGGAAAACACTGCACCGTGAATATTGGCTGTCAATTCGTTTATATATTTGTAATTATCAATCACACAGGTACTTTATTTCACTTGGTCGTTTAAAACAACACGAGGAGATCTTCCTTGTTCCAACACTAAAAACTCTGAACAATATTCCTGCATGAGCGTAGATGTGCACACATGTATAGTAGCGAGATTCTGTAACTCGGTGGCGAGCGTTTTCGTCATAGCTAACGACAACCAATAAGAGGCTCCCTTTCTTCTATGTTCGTGCATGTGATTGGTTGTCGGCCCAATTTTTGCCTTTTCCCAACGCTGGCTCTGGCGTTGAGCCAGCGTTGGGTCTGTTCTGTACCATCGACATGTTGACGCTTGGGCCAGCCTAGAATGCCGACGCTTGATATCCAATACTGGGCCAAGTCTCAGCCAATTGTCCACTAACGGTTGAGCCAGCACTGGCTCTGGCATTGAGCCAGCGTTAGGCCTGTTCTGTACCATCGACATGCTGACGCTTGGGCCAGTCTAGAATGCCGATGCTTGGTATCCAGTACTGGGCCAAGTCTCAGCCGATTGTCCACAAGCGGTTGAGCCAGCGCTGGCTCTGGCGTTGGCTCTGGTGTTGAGCCAGCGTTGGGTCTGTTCTGTACCATCGACATGCTGACGCTTGGGCCAGTCTAGAATACCGACGCTTGGTATCCAGTACTGGGTCTCAGCCGATTGTCCACAAGCGGTTGAGCCAGCGTTGGCTCTAGCGTTGAGCCAGCGTTGGGCCTGTTCTGTACCATCGCCATGCTGACGCTTGGGCCAGCCTAGAATGCCGATGCTTGGTATCCAGCACTGAGCCAAGTCTCAGCCGATTGTCCACAAACGGTTGAGCCAGCGTTGGGTCTGTTCTGTACCATCGACATGTTGACGCTTGGGCCAGCCTAGAATGCCGACGCTTGGTATCCAATACTGGGCCAAGTCTCAGCCAATTGTCCACTAACGGTTGAGCCAGCACTGGCTCTGGAATTGAGCCAGCGTTAGGCCTGTTCTGTACCATCGACATGCTGACGCTTGGGCCAGTCTAGAATGCCGATGCTTGGTATCCAGTACTGGGCCAAGTCTCAGCCGATTGTCCACAAGCGGTTGAGCCAGCGCTGGCTCTGGCGTTGGCTCTGGCGTTGAGCCAGCGTTGGGTCTGTTCTGTACCATCGACATGCTGACGCTTGGGCCAGTCTAGAATACCGACGCTTGGTATCCAGTACTGGGCCAAGTCTCAGCCGATTGTCCACAAGCGGTTGAGCCAGCGTTGGCTCTAGCGTTGAGCCAGCGTTGGGCCTGTTCTGTACCATCGCCATGCTGACGCTTGGGCCAGCCTAGAATGCCGATGCTTGGTATCCAGCACTGAGCCAAGTCTCAGCCGATTGTCCACAAACGGTTGAGCCAGCGCTGGCTCTGGCGTTGAGCCAGCGTTGGGTCTGTTCTGTACCATCGACATGCTGAAGCTTCGGCCAGTCCAGAATGCCGACGCTTGGCATCCAGTACTGGGCCAAGTCTCAGCCGATTGTCCACTAACGGCTGAGCATTGGCATTTCTACGTGGGATAAGAATCACTTTCAAAAAGTACTATTTCATTGCAAAAAATAAAGAAAATCTTGTGTAAAATTTCACTTTTTTCTGAAGTATCTCATTTTTGTAATGCACAATTTTTCAAATGTTTCTCATTGATATTAAAATATTACAAATTTTTGGCTCATATTTTTCAGATCAATATTGAAGTCGTTGGATCTCCCGCAAACGGACAACTGCCGCCGAAACCTTTATGGGAGACCATACCGTAGTCTCGCCATTTTGCAATATTATTTTCGGAAAGCATTAATTTAAACAGTTTTATTATGTAACAAATTGCACCTAAAGTTTCATAAATGCAAAACGTTTTGTTCCATTAAAAAAAAACTGATAAAAATTCGCTATTTATTCGTCGTCTACATGTGTTCACCCCCTTAAATAAGAGAGCCAAGAAATAAAGATATCTTCTATCAGCTCTACTGACTTTTTGATTTCTCCCTCCCTCCGCCTTTTTCTCTCATCGCTCCCCTTCGTCATATTTTTTAGATTTCTGAATAGATTTGAAAATATACGATAAGAAAAGATATAAACGATGTCTTTTTGGCCTCCTCCGCGTCGTTTTCTGTAAACGCCGAGTGTCTTTTTACACTTAGAATGTGGTGTAGAGGCGATAAGATAGGATACCTGAGACTTGCGGAAAACCCCTCGGCGTTGCCCTTGTCGCCTTTAGTCCGCAGATGTAAGCGAATGCGGTCTTAGTGTTTGAATAATGTAACAAGGGTGAATGATTTAGAAGTAAAAGCCTCGAACAACGAGCATAGCCAGGAAGCAAAGAGCAATGGAGGGAGGAACAGTGCTGCGAGAAGGTTTTAGTTATTTTTACATATAATATACGATCTCTAGATACGAAGCATAGATTATAAAATCGATGAAAGGTTATCATTTATCAATCTACCATTCAATGGTAGATGTGAGAACGATTTTTTTTAATCCTATCATCTGTTTGATTGACAAAGACGTAATCGCTGTATATTTTTTTTCAACAGCAAAAAAAATATCCACTTCATGAGACGACATATTCAAAACTTTCATAAATATAAATTAATCAACGATTTCAAAATTAAAAACTCTAGTATCCTTTTAGATAAGTATGGTTGGGAGGGCCATGTTGAGCAGTCCGGTAAGTTGGGCAATCGAAATATCTAGAAAACTAAGCACCGTACACGGGTGCATCAAATGGCGGAAAGAGAGCTTTTATGGCACGTTGTCGCTTGCCGTTGCCATGCGGCGCACGAGACGATAGCACAGGACGTATCATTATTTTTGCATCCAAAGGTAAAAAAAAATGTGATTGAAAGATTTTGTTCTACCATTGTATGAGAAAAAATATTTCAAAGTACACTGCAATTAATGTTAATGTTTCAAAACCTAACCAATTAACAAGCAACTATTGGTTTGTTACTACATTGTACCAAATCATGTTGATTTGGTACAATGCAGTAATACATCTTATTTTTTATGCACTTCTTACTTTGCCCAACTTACCTCATATTCATGCTCAACTATCTGGGCAGGTTGAGCAAATATGGCTTAGTCACTTGAGAGCGATTATCTGTAAAACAATAAGGATAACAGGAATTTCATCTATAGACGTTTTTTTCCTCAGATAAATTTTCTATTGGCCAAAGTAGGTTTCATTGCAATACGATAGACTGTTAAGGAATTACAGGGCGATCATTCCAAACTTGCTTAACATGCCCCTCCCTACCCTATCTACATAGCCAATATCTAAGGGGAATGGTGACTGTAATCGAAGGGTCTGTAGAGTGGGGGAAGGGGGCACAGACCGTATTAGGGTAGGAGTTTCGAATAACTTATGAACTCGGCGACAAGAATGCAGAACCGCTGACACGCTTCTTTTTCATCTGGATGGCATTCTTGCCAGCCGAGTAGCAGGTGACATATATGTATATATTGGGTGCACAAGTATGACTTTATAGATTTTTTATAAAATAAAATATATATATGCAACATAATAAATGATTTTTAATTTATTCAAAATATGATCCGTAAGAAGCTACAGACTTTGTTCATCGTTCATCCAATAAACGGATTCCACGCTAGTAGAAGTCTGGTGGTGTTGGAGCGATCCATTTATAAAGTCAATTTTTTGTGTCTTCATAAGAACGGAGTCACTCTCCAGAAAGAGACGACGCCATACATTGAGCAAATAGTAGTCTGAGAGAGCAACGTCTGATAAATATGGCGGGTGAGGTAGAATCTCTCAGTTCACTCCTTCTGGATAATTCTTGTCGGATCCTTAAACACGTCGTCTGGTATTATCGTGCTGTAAATTCATGTAGCATACAATTTCCTTGCTTTTTGACCACTTCTATGGTACGAGGGTCATTGGAAAAAATGCCTGTCTTATCCACAAAAAGTGATAGAAAAAAAAATCGTTTGCCGCCCGACAGATGGCTTTGATATATGTAAACCGTAAAAATTTCAAGTTATTCTGATTATTAATTCGTCTATAGCACTCTTCCAAAGTTGCCAGTTAACGTTTTTCAACAATGGGGAAAACCGAGTACCGCGCAGTGATAAAGTTCCTTCATTTGAAAAGAAAAATGACTCAGGAAATGTTAGATGAGTTAGACTCTGTATACGGTGAAGCCTCCCCTTCATTTACAGCGTTCAAATATTGGATGGCCCAGTACAAACGTGGTCATACGAGCATTTTAGACGAGGAACGTTCCTGGCGCCCGAAAACGGATACAACTGACGAAATGGTCGATTTAGTGCATCAAACTGTGATGGAAGATCGTCAATTGACTGTTAAGGATATTGCTGAGGCTTGTGGGATATCATCTAAAGTGGTGCTAAAGATTTTACATCAAGATTTGAATATGAGAAAATTAACCGCGTGCTGGGTGTCGCACTTGTGACCGATGGACCAAAAGCGCGCACGAGCGGTCATGTTGCGCTAGCGTCATAGCCTGTATTAAAAAAATCCGGCGGAATTTTTGCGACGAACGATAACCATCGATGAAACCTGGATACACCACCATACGCCTGAGACTATACAATAGTCAATGCAGTGGATTGCGGTGGTGGAACCAGATCCGAAGAAGGCAAAGGTCGTTCTCTCTGCAGGAAAAGTGATAGCGATAGTTTTTTTAGATAGCCATGGAATAATTCTTATCGATTACCTTGCAAAGGGCCAAACAATCAACGGACCGTACTACGCTGCATTGCTGGATGAATTGAAGGCCACAATAAACGAATTAACGTTTGAATTGCCTCCGCACTCTCCCTATCCGCCAGATCTAGCTCCCAGCGACATTTTTCAGTCTCCCAATTTGAAAAAAAAACATCTCGGGGGAAAAAAGATGGGTCAAGTGCCGAGGTGGAAGACGCTATAAACCAGTATTTTTCGAGTTTAGACAATCTATTTTTTTCTGACGGTTTGAGAAGTTGGAAGAAGCGTTGGACCAAATGTATCAAGTTGAAGGGAGACTATGTGGGGAAATAAATTTTATTTGGCCTCGAAATATGTTTTTCTGAAAAAAAAAGGTGGAAACTTTTCAAATGACTCTCGTATTTAGGCGTAAGGAAATGCCTTTTTGGGTAACATCTAATGCTAATGCGAATTCTTTTTCAGTTTGACGCGCATTTCCGTCCAGAAATGCTTCGAATTTTTGTCTTCAAATTTTTACGGCGATTTTCCATGCGGTCTATCATCCGAATCAAAATCAAGATTTCCAAATCGTTGAAACCACTTTTCACATATGCTTATCGATGGAGCATGTTCTTTGTAAGCATCCGCATGTATAGGTTAGCTTTAGTTTCACTTTTATTTAAAACAAAATAATCCAGTTACACTTCCCACCAATCATGTTTATTCTTTACGAAAATAAACATTTTCAATACGATAGATATAAAAACTGCTTACACTTCAGTTAAATAGCATGAAATAGGTTTGACAGATGCGTACAAACCTTTCAAATACAAATATTACCAACCTTAACATATTGTTTTTAATTATTATATAAAAAAGTTATTGGGGCTATAGGTCAGACCTACTTAGCCAAAACCTGAAAATAGTGCTACCAGCACGAGATACGCTATCTATAGAAAGTCCGTGATGACATACTTGTACACTCAATGTACATATACATTGTAGCAGTACATCCACTTTTTGTGATAATTATCGTGTATTTAGCACAAAAATGAATCTGAAGTCATGGTTGTACAGATGGAGAATTTTTACACTGTCCAATAATGTGCATTTTGTTATCCTTCTGTGTATAGCGAGGACAATCCCTTTTATTAGGAGTGTGCATTCATTTTAAGAGATTTGTTTGTAAACATACGACTTTATTGTGAAAAAATGGTTATAAATTGATCATTCAAAATATTGTCCGTCGCTAGCCACTACTTTTTCCTATCTTTCTGGAAATAGGTGGAGTCCACGTCGAAAGAACAATACGTCATTAGAGACTATCCACTAATAGATCCATTTTAAGGGATTCTCATATGAATGGAAGCACTGCACATGCCAGCCATGAGTCAATGATCGGAATATATGGTAATCGGAAGAAGCAATATCTGGAAAATACAGTGAGTGTGGTAAGGCATCCCGGTTAAGCACTTCTAACGTTTCCTTGACCAGTTTCGCAACATGAGGCCGAGCGTTGTTGTGCTGGAAAATCACTTAGACGTGTCTTTTCGCGTAATCTGGCCGTTTTTGCTTCAATGTTCGGCTCAATTGCATCAATCTTTATTGGTAACATTTGATGTTGATCAACATTTAATGATTCTGCAAGTTTTTCTTGCGTTTTGCTCGAGTCTTCACCGAGCAAAGCTTTTACTTCAGCATCTTCAAACGTTTTCAGCTGGCCTAGACATTCCTTATCTTCCGTGTCAATATTATCTTTTTTTATAGTGTCGAAACCAGTAGGGGAAGTCCGGGTAAAGCGAATACCCCGGGCAAAGTGAATACTCGCCACCACTCGCAAATTATGCGTTTGTCGATCGCCACATTACTATGGCAACGTTCGCCCGTCGACACCCAGTGCATGGCAAATACTTTGGTGAATGGCCGTATCACGTGCCACCCAAAAGTCGACCATTTGTGTTTTTCCCTGAAAAATATTGATTTATCAAGGTAAGTATTTTGCTAATAACAAGAAAGTTATTTATTTGTCGTCTTTTTTTTTGGTGGTTGCAATGTATGTTTATGTAGCTTTATACATTGTGTAGCAAATGAGACCCAAAGCAATAGTTTTTATTTGGAACGAGATAACCTCAGGAGTGACCACTTGGAGCAAAGTGAATAGGGCAAAGTAAATACCGTATTCACTTTGCTGAGTGATCGTAAAGAATTTCAATATATATACTAATCTGAATATTTTGTTTCAGATGGTGAATAAATACAAAAAATAGACGACGTAAAGTTCTTGGAGTGCAGGCGTCATGCAAACAGCAATAAATTTATGTAAATTATGTAAAGCTGGAGAATCCATCGAAGGAACAGCCAAAACGTTAATTTTTATGTTTTTTTTTCGAAATGTTACAGATCATTTTGTTAGTAATTTATGTTTCCAAAGATTGCTTTATTGTTATCCACTTTGTCCTTGTGCCGTATCCGCTTTATCCGGGGGCTCGGGCGAAGTGGATACTTTGACATTTTTTGTTATTTGATTTATAGCAACTAATTAAACTAGAATTGGGGGAAATTGCTAACGCGGTTCGAAATTTGATTAAATAAAGAATAATCTCAGATAATTGTTTTCATTTTTTCTATTATACATTATCGGCTTCACATTTTACACGTCGGCAAAATCACACATACTGAAAACTAAAGCTACGTGATGATTTTTTGATATAACATTAGTAACAATATGATCCGATGCGATATAGTACTAGTTACTCCATCCCTTAAAAAAACCCTTAATATGAATGCACATACCCCATAAATAGGGCGCTGCTCGACGCAGAATGGACCAATCAATATGCCCAGCGCCGCGGCCGTCCTGAGCGTGCGGCGCACAAGAATTTACACACTTTCTTCACTCCCTTATAAATTTTAAATGATTTGTCTTCGCCGCCCTGCACCGGCGGAGAACATTGAACATTCATTACCCATTAGGTATTATAAATCGATCGACCGTAGAGATCAGACGTGGAACTTGCAGCTAAAAAGAGATATTGTAGTTGCTGAGGAAGAATTTAATTGTATAGCGTTTATCTCTATAATTTAGTAGGTATTTGTAATCAGCTGATCGATTATATAGGGACTGTTGACCTGCGCTGTGAAGAGTAGTTCGTGGTCTCCCAATGGAAATCTTGTTTGAATGGGTGAATCATTACCTAGGTGTGAAAGAAGATCTAGGAGCGTAGGAAGAGGAAGAAACTGGACGAGAGAATTCATGGAGGAATTCACGAAAGAGTGGGAGCTTCCCGAGTTGAAATTGTGCTAGCCTAACTGAGTTACGTGCTAGTAACTGGCTCACACAATTGAGCTTATATGAACTGACTAATGGCTGTCTAGCTATGAGCTAGTAATATTCTAAATATTCTGTTATCTTCCCCTTGTCTATTCATTGCCCAATCGATTTTCACTATAGATGTCGCTGTGTTACAATAAAAATGCCGCCTGGTAACTAGGCCGTACTGGACTAGCCAACCATGGTTACGAATAACAGAGTAAGGTTATGTAACTACATGTACGATCATCTAGCGAGTGACTAATGACTGGCTAGCCAACATGAGTTTCAGATGGCGTTGCGAATGAACAAAACTCTCGAACGGGTATCTCGCCACGACCTCGCCAACACTAGCTAACTGCGGCTATGCACCTCTTAGCTAGTCACTACCTCGCCGAACTTGATTACAGGTGTCGCTGCCTTACGATAAAAATACCACCTAATGACTAAGTCGTACCTGGCTAGCCAATGAAAAAAATCCTTAAGTGGGTACCTCGCGATGACCTAGCCAACACTAGCCAACTCCGGCCATGTGCTCTTTGATTAGCTACTACCCGGTCGATCGTTATGAGTTTATATAATATTCATATCCTCATTAGTAGTTTATATAATGGATAGCATTGGTTGCATTAATATCGTGGTCATTAATTCGTCACTAGCCAGAATAAATGTTTGGATAAATACAAGTTAAGGTTATTTAATTTTATGCGAATATAGCTCTCAATGCAAAAAAAGTAATCAATCCGATAATGTTATTTAAATTTGCTAATTCACCCATTTCTTAATAACGCAACTTTTTGCGTGTGTAGATGATCCGAAATTAATATATTAACTAAGTAGAACTGGCTCAGTGGGCAACGTCGTGGATTTATCACCCAGAGGTACCGGATTCGAAACCACCTCGCAAGTAAGTGTTTTTTTCCTGATATAATTTCAAATTAATCAATTAATATATTTGCAGCCCAAATATCATAACCAACATTGTCAGTTGAGGAAGAAAATCGTAATATCACGCCATGATATAAATAATGTGAAAAAAAATCTTCGCATATTATCGGGAGAAGAAATATATAGCTGCGGGATATTTTTTTTGTCTAGTCACCGCCTAGTTTTCTATTACCATTCACTAGACAACGAAAGCGTTACAAGGTTGGACAGTTACTAGCTAAAATGGCTAGCGAGTGGCGATTTGAAATGGAATTTTACTAGTTCAGGGCTCGACGGTGATGAGTTGTATTTTCTACTCGGGTTTATTTGATTAATGGTATAAATTGTACTCGTGGTTGCATACTGCTCCTGGTGACGGTCCCCAAAAGCCGGGAAATTGTGCGAACGCATATCTGTTATGTATTCTAAGCTGCGATAATTCTCTGTCCGCAATTTTCTCGTGCCAAACCCTAAAGTTATGTCGCAAAGGCCTTTGTAGAGGTGGGTAGAGAAAACCTCCAGAAGAGTTTGCCATAATACGTGTGTCGGTACTTCATATATATGCACACACCCATATATGCATGTAGATATATATAACTGGTTGTGTGCGGATACATTCCTACATTTCAACAAAGTTCTACAGATTTCACTTTTCCCGTATACACAGACACGCTGTATATTGTGCGGAGACATATATATCCATATAATACATCGAGCTGCATACCCATTCTTATGTGATAGTTGAATGACCGCATCGATCAGTCAACGTGTGGGGCTGCATATCCATTTACCTGTGCTGACACACATGCACACGACAATTCACCAATCACAAAAAAAACTCGATTGTACTTAGCCGCGATCTGATTTACGTTGAGATATTTGAATTTCAGGTAAAGGAATAATCTGATCTAGGAGTGCCTGTTGAAAAACTGATTCATGATACGAACTCGGAATGGTTGTAAGAATTTGCTTTATCATATTATTCTTTCATCCGTGTACCATTTGCCCTTTGTATCCTGGAATGCCGGGAAAAAATCAAATGGTGTTTGTTTTTTTTTATTTGAAATACAGTCTAGACAAATAATAATTTATTTATTGTTAGAGATTTAACTTTGTCCAGAGGAACTTTTGTGACGAAAGTTTTTTATCCTACTTTTGAATTTAACAAAACTATAAAAGGAAATAAAAAGGGATAAAGGAAACAAAACCCTGATACTTAATGTAATTATTGCCTATAAGGATCGAATGAAGAACTGAAAGTTCAGAATTGTATTGCTTTAGTCGTGTAGGCAGTGAATAAATATTCTCCAACTCGTAGGAATAGTATAGAGCATGCGTAAGTAGACCGGTTATTTGTGATGGGTTTCCATGCCAAGAACATTTCGCACATTTCAATTATACGGATTATTCTATGTGCAATTGTGTTGAAGTAAATTATTGATCATTCTATAGTAAAATATTTTTTTTAGTAAATCATAATTTCTTTTAACTTTTCATCTCTTGTATTCTTATCTTCAAGAGCAATTTTCGACATCATCATTGTATCGAAAAAAACAGAACATTTTCGTAGACTGGCATCTTACACTTAATGTTTTTTCAAACGCACTCAGGAAAATGAAATTAGAAAACACATAATAGATCGAGAAAATATAATAAAATCAATGTAAAATTCTTAGCACTAGTAAATCGTTTCCTGGATAACTTTTTAAAAGGTATGCGTTCTTATTTATATGCTGCAAATTCACGCATAATGCAAGTAGATTTATGAGAAAATACCACTGTTACACCGGGAATATCTGACCTTCAATATGATTTTTTTTCAATCAATGAAATTCATTTATAATTTACCTCTGGTTCAGTAAAATGTATACACAGAAGAGTGCAAAGAAAATTTTTTACATTTTTTCAATACATAATGGCAGCACTGTATAGCAATCTGTCCGAAACTATTTTTTTGGCTGAAACTCACCATGGTTTTCATTTTATTTTAAAGATTGAATCTGTAAAAAAATACCGAAGCATTTACCAATGTAGATATGATACATTACAGTAGTATTATAGATGTTTACGAAATGTTAAAGTTTCTTGCCATTTACATTTTTATAGACCCAGGTTTAATCATAAAAAATTGACAAGTTCGATCACAGGGGGCTTTAGCTGAAAATGTGATTTTGGAAACATTGATAGTGGCCTGCTATTACGAATTGAAAAAATTGTTCGTACCCTTTGTGTGTATATTTTGAGGAATCAGTTATAAATATTGAATAAAATCGATTCATCTTGTAAAAATCAACTTCCGAGGCTCCATATCAGTTTTTAACGTAACGTATTCATGTTAAGTCAATCGTTGACTTTTCAAATGCACCCATCCGTAGTGAATCCCCAAGTGCACGAGGAGTCAAATTGATCCCAAGATATGTTTTACTTAAAATATCTTTCAAACTGTCCCCTTTTTTAAAAATATCTATGTAGAGTTGTTCTGGAGAAAGGTCATTCAATATTGCGGCTGCACAGTTAGATTTAAAAAAATTGATTTATCAAAAAATGTTCATAGCCGACCTCTCATTTTTGAAAGCTTTCCGATCGACTTATTTGATTGTCTTTCGATACTATGTAGAATTGTTCTGTCTTTAGCTGACAATGAGTGTGCTTTATGAAAATGAAAATATTGTTTGAATCTTTTGAGTGTATACGCTTTTTCTTCACGCAGACAAACATATTGTCCTCTAAATTATATTTTTCATTCATTAACAATAAAAATGAACCACCTGTACATTTATTTAGTGAAAATATGTTCACTGGCATAGGAAATTTAGCAAAAATAAGAATATATATTGCATTTATAGAATATCATGGTAGACGAGGGAATACAGTTGAACCGGAATGGCCAGTAATCGAATCAATACGATCCTTTTTCTGAGTGCAATTCTCTGTGTAAATTTCATGAGAATCGGTAAACGTGGCGAACGTTGCCTTCACAGTTTTTATCGAAAGTATATAGGGGAGAGTGGGGCACAATGTGTCACGGGGCACTGCGAGCCACATGCGATTTCTCGGAGTTTTGTAGCTCGTAAATTCCGATTTTTTTTGTGTTCGACCGCTATTTATATTTGGTTTTGTCAGGCTTAAAAAAAAGTCGATAGCAGCTCAAAAAGAATTATTAAAAATTAAAAATTGATTTGAGGCTTGAAAAAAAAATCGCTCGTCGGGAAAACGTCAAATATGACCTTACTGCCTGTAGCGGCTCGGGTTTTCGGTTCCAATCGATAGTGTTATTATTTATAATGCACTCGGTGACTCGTGTTTTTCCATTCGTAGTTTAAGGCATCATTATTTTTATGAATAATAAAATATTCTACTCGTGGGGTACAATTTGTCATCGAGTTGTGGGGCACAATAAATCGACAATAATACGCGTTGTGAAATTATCGGTACATATGAAAATCTGTTATCTATGTTAAGAAAATATAACAGTTTCAACCAGCTCATTGTACTCTACGTTTCGCCATACTTGACACACTGTACCCACCTATCTGACATATTGTACCCCACCCGTGGAGTACAATGAGCCAATCCGCAAAGTTTTTTCGACCCCATTATTTTGGTATTTTTAATCTTTTTGCAAAAAATATGGTAGCTTTATTGTACGCCCAAAAATCTATAAAATCGGTTATACCTTTTTTTCTAATCAGACTACTTTGATAAGAGTAAAAATTCGTTAGAAAAAAAAGTGACACACTGTGCCCCACCTTCCCCTCCCATATGATATACCAGTATTCATATAAAAAATACTGAAACCTATTGGTCTATTGAAAAGGCGAACGTTGTCTTCACAGTTTTTGTCGAAAATGTATACCATATAATATAGGAATATTCATATAACAAATACTGTACCCTATTGGTTGATTGGCAGACTTTTCAATTCAATATCAAGTCGTGCTCCATCAATTTCTGAATAAAACTAAAATTGTCTTCATCTACGGATATCACAGTTAAGTTAGCGTGAAATTTGATATGCAATACTTACGTAAAAAAAGCACTCTTATAAAATTCGTTAAATTAGATATATATATATATTACTATAAAGCTAGCACGTATGCACATACATTCTCTCCTGTAGTATCCCATAGGCATTGTAGTCATAGTAGAAAATGAGAGAGATTGGTGGCGCGTGAGCGGCAACCTAAGAATCTCGAGAGACTGTTTATAATTCAACGCATTACCAGACTCTCGTCTGTACCTTACCGCCTCATATAACAAACGAGTTGTAAAAATGTTCATTGTTCCAAACGACAATGAGTAATAATCCTACATTTTTATTATCTATAAAATATCTTACCATGTATTCTCATACGAGCACTCTCGTTACCGTCATCCGCATAAGTTTCGTATGTGTCTTATTTATTTGCTTGCTTACGTGTACATATATTTACGATGAATTAAAAGGGAACTTTCTCTCGTTTGCGCAATCGAACGCTGATGACCTGTAGAGAAATAAAAGCCCGATGGTGCGAGACTTAAACGAGAGATTAAAATGGATGTTTCGGTGGATCGTACCATGCAGAGACGGTAAGAGAACATTTATTTATTCGTGCTGAAAATATCAGTGATACTTCGCTTTCCAATAGAGAAATCGTTGTAAATCCTTGACGACACGAGGGCAATAATGTGCAAATGCGAACTTGCTAGACAGTTTCTCTATTAAGGTAACGGTACCAATGCTCGGACGGGTCCCACTGTTCGGACAGTAGTTCAAATATTTCACTATATTAGCAATATAATTGACAGGTAACGAAAAGTGACGCTTGCATTCTATTCAGCATTCAATTATTAATTGATTACTGGAAAATTGTACGCTAATAACGAATTTTAGTAGTTAAATTGACGAGTCCGAGTCAGTCATGTTATGAATGCACTTTTATAAACCCAACAGCCAAAGATTTGCGATAATTTGTGATAGTAATAGGGGTTTATGTTTATCGATTTCTAGACTAGACTTATAACCCATCCAAACCGAATTGAACCGACTTTTCGACACAGTCGATACCATTTGGTTTGAATAAGGTTTTATATAATAATTCCAGCGTCTCATTAATTGGCACATCTATCACACGCATGGACCACGGTTGAATCTCATGTCCGATTGCTGGTACGAGAGCACGTAGCCGCAGAGACCCAATCGCCGGACGCCAAGCGTTGTGAGTTTCATTTCGCTGCGTACCTCGCTATATAAGCGTACCTCGCAATAAATTACTTATTACTAACTTATATTGTGATTTTGAAAAAAAAGAAGTGAAAAAACAAAAGAAAATCAATTGGTAAGTACATGTGTCCCATATTTAGATAATATAATAGATAACGTAACTAGTCGCGACGCAAACAAAGTTTGAGATTATATGGCCGGCTTTCCGCGAGGTTATACGGCATCGATGCCATCTTTTCTCACTTATACAGGGTGTCCCTCTTATCTCTGCCACCCGAAATAACTCGGTAATTATCGACGCTACAAAAAAATGTTTCAGACAAAAGTTGTACGGTGTGAAGGGGGCCATCAAATGCGATCATTTTTTTTTATTTCGGTGGAGGCGCCGACGCACAGTGAAGGTCACCTCCACTTTTTTAAATGGAATGGTACATTTTTTTCAACCATCTTGTGGAGCACCTCAAGCCGCATAACAAACATTAGATGGTCAAAGTCGTTTAAGGTCATTCAAGGTTAGTATCGATGATACAAATCTAAATATCTCGCATCACTACCAAATATTTGGTAGTGATCCGAGATATTTAAATTTGTATTTCATTTTAACAGGTGTTCGAAATTAGCTTGAAATGAGAGATATCGGAGATCGTAGTCATCGACAACATTTCGAATACCTTCTGTTTATTTACCAACCCGCGTTAATCTGTATCTTATGTAGCTCGATCGAGGTTGTCGTTCAGTTTGATTTCGAATTTGGATAAGAGCTATTCATAATTTGAAAATGTATCGGCAATTCGAACATTTTCGAAGTTCGATTGCTGGTACATTTTTTTTTTATGGGGGACGTTAAAGGATAAAGTTTATCAAGATATGCCCACAACACCGGAGAACATGTGAGAACGCATCATCAATGCGTGTAACAGCATCACTCCGGAATGCATTCTACGATCGAAACAGTATCTGACTTTCGACTGCAAAAATGTTTGGAGGCTGGTGGAGGGCATTTTGAACATCTATTGAAATAAAATATAAATTTGAAAATATTATTGGTATCGATCCGATTTTCATCGATACTGACCTTGAACGATTTTGACCCCCGAATGTTTTTTATGCGGCTTGAGGTGCTCCACAAGCGGTCCTCCTTGAGGTCCTCAGCGCCTCCACCGAAATAAAAAAAATTGGTCGCATTTGATGGCCCCCTTCACACCGTACAACTTTTTTCTGGAACATTTTTTTGTGAGATCGATAATTACCGAGTTATTTCGGGTGGCAGAGATAAGAGGGACACCCTGTATATTCGAAATGTGCCCAGAGGGTTACTTCCTTAACCAATACACTACTCCAGAGAATTAAAGGAACAGAACATTTCTTCCCTTTGTTAGTGTTTTTTGAAGCGCTGTATCTCTGTGAAAAATGGTCGTATCGAGATTATAAAAAAGCATTTTGAAGCGTCAAGTCTCTAGTTTTGAGATCTTTTCGCTAAATTTGTTTGTGAGCTACGTTTATCTCGCAATCATAACAAACAGCGCAAGACAATACTTTAAAATTTTTCCTTGTTTTTTTTTCAAGTGTCCACGGGCTCGGGAATTTTGTTTTCAGTTGAACCAATGCATACGTCAGTTAACTTGTTTATTCAGCTACAAATTTATTGTTTGTCAGTCTCTCTGCATCAATTTTTGCTGAGATATCGGACTTTGAATGAAAAAGGATCCTTTTGTCTTCGATCATCGATATCTCAGCAACCAATAATGGCCCAGGGAATTCAGGGGCAGTTTTAAAAACTTGAATACATTTCCTACAAGACCCTTTCATTGACTTTTGAGAAACTATTTTTTCCCCATCCTTAACATCAATTTGAAGAAAGTACAAAAAAATGACTTTTTCTAGTGTTTCAGTAAATCTACCACTACTTTACAAATATTCATGGAAAGACTAACGCTGCCAGGTTTTTTTTTCAGCTTAATGTACCCCCAATGGCCCCGTAAATTTTCAAATTGTTCCATCGAACCATTTTTCCGGATCGATTGAACAAAGTTTTACAAAACAATTAAAGGAACAAGTGTTCCTAAACATCACGTCATTTTGATGATAATGACACGTTATCATCAAAATGACGTAGAGCCGAACATTGACGTTGAGAGTCTGACAAAAAATGAAATTATAGCTGAATAAACAAGGTAACTGACCTATACATTGATTGAACTAAAAAAAATTCAGAGCCCGTGGACCCTTGAAACAAAAACAACCCAATTTTGAAAAATTTTATCTCGCGCTATTTCTTATGATTGCGAGATAACTGTAGCTCGTAAAAAAAATTTTCCAAAAGATCTCAAAACTAGAGAATTGAACTTCAAAATGCTTTTTTTTTCATCTCGATACGATCACTTTTCACAGATATACAGTGCTCCAAAAAACACTAAAAAAAGGGAAGAAATATGCGGTTCCTGTAATTCTTTGGAGTAGTGTGTATCGACTTACGGCGGTCGAGTCACAAAAAAATTAGGAAAATAACATTATTCGTAACGCTCAACAATTTTATTTGTGCTATTATACCACGTATTTATTCTCAGATGTTTTTAGCAACTCGACCCCCTTAATCAGTACGTATACCGACTTTCGGTAAGTTTCTTGTTTATAGGTTATAGGGACGTGTCCAAAAAATGGGGCATGATATTGTCCGAACACAGGCACGAAAAACTAACAGCTGTGCGATAATTGTTACATTTGCTATTATTGAACATTTAAATGTAGAAAAATAACAATATTTAACTTTCCAGCAGTTAATACATGTGTTTTGAAAACTAAAACTTATAAGCTTGATGTTGGTTCTGGTCATTTTTTTTAAACGGCCTTTAATTGAATAATAAATCCTATAATCTAAGAACGGTCTTAACCGTCCGAGCATTGGTACTGTTACCTTACCTGGATGATTTTGGTCGGAAAATATAAATGTCTGAACTTCTTTCTGCGATTCATGACGATAGCTTGAACTTTTATGTTCGATGCACGAAAAGTTATCATAAATGTTCAGAACACGAAAATTGTCCATTGACAGAGCGTGAAAAAGTTAAAAGAATTTTTCAAATGTTTAAATACATTCATAATGCATGCTGCAAATGTAATAATGGCTATTTAGTCTTCATGATGTAACACATAGTCGTGCTGGAAATAAATATTCATTCAACACTTTATTGCGTGGAGTAGTCGATCAACATCTACTGTTCATACAAACTGTGACGAACCAAAGATAAATTTTTTTCATTGAGATAAAAGGTCATTGAATAAATTGGCTCGTGCATCGTCTATACTGTTAGTCGGTTTATGACATGTTATGCCAAGCTGACTTCATTAAGTGGGCACACCCGAGTAGACGGTGGAAAAAATAGGTAAATGTTGGGCATTATTATCTCAAAAACTTGTTGTCCGATTTTATCCAAGTTTATTTTATTCGCAATTATAAATATTCAGGTATATTGACAATTTTTGTTTATAAATATATAAACAAAATTTATATTTATATATCACATTTTAAGAATCTTTTCGAATTTTTTGTTTCAGATCAACTTACTGCATGCAATCATGGGGGCCACCAGCGTGGGACATGTTTTACGCCGGTCACAATAAGAGCTCTCTCAGTCAATATATATTTATAAGAAAAATTGGTTAATATACCTTGATATTTATAATTTCGAATAAAACAAACTTGGACGAAATCGGACAAATACTTGTTGAAATAATAATTCTCAAAATTCACCTATTTTTCCGCCGTCTACTCGCGTGTGCCCCCTTAAATAATGCAAATCGAGAGTACAAAGAGTAATAGGATATGTAGAGGTACCGAGGGGCAATACATGCAATGGATCTTACGGCTCCGGCGAAAAAAAATAACCCAATCTACTACATTAGTACGGATGTGTACGCGTTCAGCGAAAAAAATACGATTATCGATTTCTCAATTCATTAAAAATTAATAATATCCATATCTGAATCGGTCGTTGATGAAGAAATTGAATTAAATTTTTCAATTAACACGATGATTTATAATCAGACTGAGGGGTTGGGTTACTGTTACGACTCGAACATCGGGGGTATTTAGTATATCAATTTTGTAGCAATAAGTAAGGTGATTGAAAAATCGTCTGGACATTTATTTGTACGTACATTAACAAAGTTGTGTACCAAATTTCATTTGAAAATATTAATAATTAAAGAAGTTTAAAACAATCTCGTGAACGACCTTTGAATGTGACGAGTTGAACGGTGTCCTTTATTTTGGGCATCCAGTTGATGTGAAACAAAAAGAAACGAATTTTTTCTTAAAATCGAGAATATTGGCTAAGACTCGACTTATCTTTTTTGGCTATCGCGTTTTGATCATCAAACAAAAAATTTGATTTTTTTTTCGAAGAAAAATTACATTATTGTTAACAACGAATTAAAAAGATTTAAAAAAAACGTCAGTCGAAACTAAACTACTATTGCATTGAATAAATGTACCAAATTTCAAGTCAATCCGTTCATTAGACGTCGAGAAAGCGTGTACACCATCTTGAAAAACATAGTTTCGAAAAAACGCGGTCAAAGTTTTACTAACAGTTTTATCGTTGTAATCACTTTCAATCTGCGTTGCCTGCACTATATGTTGGATGTTTCTCTTCAATTTAAGTTGCCTCAAGCGATGAACGACTTGAAATATTCACAGTAGCCTAACCCGTTACGTATCGGTACGGATGTGTTTGCGCTCAGCGGGAATAAATACGATTATTCATTTCTCAATTGAATAAAAATTAATAATATCAATATCTGAATCGGTAGTCGATGAAGAAATTTAAATTGAATTATTAATTAACACGATGATGTAAAATAAGATCCATCAATTTCCAATTGCCGAAATGACGAGTCACTAGTATGAAGGTATTTTCAATTACCCACATAATGAGTAATGGATCAATAATCAACAATTGGTTCGAAGATATTTCTAGTTAGCGAAATAATTGATAATTTTTCTGTGTTTCCTTTGAATTCGTCAAATAATGGGTATTTCCTCAGAAATGCATTTTCAATTATTGTATTGAATGATAACTGAAAAAAAAAATGTTTTCAATTATCCAAATACTTGATAATGGGAGAAAAATTTATATTTAATCAGCTAAATAAACGGCAGTTCAGCTCCGAAATGAATTACACGTAAATACGGTAACATTATGAGATCCTTTCTATTACTGAAATGAAATTCAATAAGTCAAATGTTTATAAAGACACGAAATGATGAGGGGGGGGGGGGGGGGGGGTAGAGGGAAACACTCAGCGAGAGGAAAGCAATAGAGATACACAGCGAAAGACACAGCAAAGGCACACAGTGAGGGACAAACAGCGCGGAACACAGCGAGAGATCACAGTGGAGGAACACAGTGAAGCTTCGTCCACAAAGCCAAACAAACTCAAACAAACAAAATCAACAGCGAAGATGTGTCCTTCACTGTAACCCTTTGCTGTGCTCGTTGCTGTGTGCTTCTCACTGTGTGTTCCTCGCTATCTGTCTCGCTGTCCGCTTGTGCTGTGTCTCTCGTTGCTTGTTATGACCTGTTTCTCACTTTACGTGTTCACTGCTCCTTGTCTCCTTCACTTTCTTTTTCTCTCTCGTTCTAGGTCGTATTCCGACTCAATGCAAATTATTTTAGTCGTTGAAAATACATTTATACCAAATTACCGTTTTTTCTAGAAATGTTTTTCAATAAAAAACTGAAACTCTTCTCATTATTGAACGGTGAACGTTTATCAATAGAGAACGATTGATAAGTTTTGATAAAACAATTGATTTTCGTCAAAGTCGCTTTTCCAAATATCCTCTGAGTTTGCTTAAATAGAAATGATAAAAAACTCATGTGCAGTGTGGCTTGCAGTAAAACAATTTATAGTTCACTTATTGACGTCTTCCATCGCAGTTTATAGATATATTAAAGCTTTAAAAATGTCTACATATTTTCATTGCATTTTATTCCCGAAATACAATAGCTTTTGTACATCGATAAACAAGTAAAATATATTATGGATTAAACTCTATTCTTCAGTTTCGAAATGAGATTTTCATACAACTCTTACTTTGCAGCATCAATTGCCCATTGCAAAATAGTTATTACACAATTGCGTGTGGTCATCGATCAAATGTGATTAACCCTTTAACGGCCACGCCTATTTCTGGTAGTATGACTAAAAACCGTTTGAATATGAATGTCCAACCATAATTTTGTCAATAAGGGCCTGGGAAGTAGTATTTTCGGACTGTAGCAAATTTGCTACATTGGTGGTTCGGGGATATAAATGATGACATTTCAGACCTTTGAAAAAGCTAAAATAAACGTTTATTTATCTTATCGGATTAAAATAGTATGTATAGAATAATTTTACAGAACCACTAATTTCCGTGGAAAATGTAAAAACGATTTGTAATTTTAAATGTAATTTTATTTTTGTAATCAACGTTTCACGAATTGGACGACGACCACGTTTCTGTTTACCACACTTCATCAATCCGTTCGCGATCGAATATCGGAGTTCTTTTAGACTCATGGTCCTTGCGTTTTTGCCCGTTTCTCTTCGGCAAGAAGCCATGCATTAACAATGTACATGTCGATAAGATATTGGGAATACAAATTAATTCGGTCCGTTTTTTTGTGGTAAAAAATCCATTTATTTCAAAATAAAAGGTATGAATAGATTAATCAAAGTATTGTCCATCGCTGGCTAGTACTTTTTCCCACCTCTCAGGCAATTTTCAAATTCCATCTCGAAAAAAAGTCTAGTCTTTTGAGGCGATCCAAATTTTGAGACAATTTTCGATTTCTGCGAAAGAAGTGAATCGGTGACCTGCTAAATCCTGCTACATCGGTCGGAACTACCAGTAATCAGAAGGAGCAATGTCCGGAGAATACGGCGGGTGCGGTAAAATATCCCATTTGAGCGTTTCCAAATATTTTTTTACGACTTTTGCGACATGAGGCCGAGGGTTGTCATGCAGAAGAATAATTTTGTCATGTCTTTGCTCGTATTCCGGCCGTTTTTCTCGTAATGGACGGCTCAAACGAATCAATTGTAGTCTACACCGATCGCCCGTAATGGAATCGCCAGGTTGTAGCAGCTCATTGGCTCATTTGGCTGTCCAGGGTGACGCTTGTCTTCGACGGTGAAATCACTGTTCTTAAAGCGTCGAAACCATTCCCTACATGATTTATCAGTTGGAGCAGCATCACCATAAACTTCAACAAGCATTCGATGCGCTTCAGCTGCACTTTTCTTCCAATTACAGCAGAAAAGTAAAACTTCCCGCAAATGCTGCTTAGTTAACACAAAATTTTACATATTGAACACAGTAAAAAACAAGGTTTTTAATGAAACTCAAAGCGATCTAAACTGAATGTTATTGACAGATGTCTAACCTCTTTGAAACCACCGAAATCAGCTGTCACTATGAAACATTCATAACAGCCAGAGCCATCTCTTGAAAACGGACTGAATTAATTTGTACTCCCAATAATAAAAGACGGATATGTAACAGCTCCTACTTTTGCAGCGAGATCGGTACAAGGAAACTAGACAATTATTTTTGTCCACGCCACCTATATTTTTGTTGTATTCGGCCACAATATTCGGGCAATTGATTTGTACTTTCCTTCTAGACTCCTTTACTCCACCATAAGAGGGTTTTTTCTGGCTGAATCCTGTATCAAGAGACGCGGCAGCGTCTCGACGCCATGTAATAAAAAAAAACGACTGTCACGACAACGACACGCCGCGCACTCTTTATACACCAAGATGGGCTTTAGCAGACGACTTTTTAACTTATAATCGACATTAAGCGAAAACGCGGAGACGAATCGAAAATCTAATGAAATTTTACCAATGAAATGTTATTTGTTCCTATCGTTTTTGTTTGGGGCATTTTTCGATCCACCTACTCAAACTTGAGATCTCGTAATATTTGGCCGAATTTCTGAGCGACTTTTTTACCACAAAAATTCTTCAACACTTTGGAACGTTCCAGACTCGTCGGTTTTCCTGGAGGAATAAAATTATTCGGTCGCATCGTAAGCTATACTACATGCGTCCTTTTGGGGAAAGCGTTAACATGGGGAACGCTCGGCGTTTCAGCCTGAAGCGCACCGTTTGTGCACTTCAGGGCAAAGCTACTATAAAAAACGATCCCGACTAGAAATTTTGGTCCGGCAGCCTGAAAACTGATCAGGCCCCGATCAGGCTGCAGTCCGGAATGCCGTAGTACGGCACGCCTGATCAGGGCCGAATGTCCACCGGATCCGTGGAACCGTAGTACGGCCGTAAAAAGGCACCCTGATCAGACCGTAGTAAGGTAGCCTGTGCGGCGCCGTAAAACGCCGTTTTACGGCGCCGCACAGGCTACCTTACTACGCCGTTTTACGGCGCCGCACAGGCTACCTTACTACGGCCTGATCAGGGCCGGATGTCCACCGGATCAGTGGAACCGTAGTACGGCCGTAAAAAGGCACCCTCATCAGACCGTAGTAAGGTACCCTGTGCGGCGCCGTAAAACGGCGTCCATGGACGCCTTGTTACGGCGCGGCAAAGGCTACCTTACTACGGCCTGATCAGGGTGCCTTTTTACGGCCGTACTACGGTTCCACTGATCCGGTGGACAACCGGCCCAGATCAGGCGTGCCATACGACGGTTCCACTGATCCGGTGGATATTCGGCCCTGATCAGGTGTGCCATACTACGGTTCCACTGATCCGGTGGACATCCGACCCTGATCAGGCGTGCCGTTCTACGGTTCCACTGATCCGGTGGACATTCGGCCCTGATCAGGCGTGCCGTACGACATGCAGGACTGCAGCTTGATCTGCCCCGTGTTGAAGTTGCCATATTTGAAAGTCTTGGCGGTGTATGCACGCGGATATATGCGTTTTTCCAATTTCCTGGCTAAAATAATAGTGCAAAATGGATCAAAAAGGTCCCGAAAAAAATTATTGGGACACTTACGGGTGCGAAAGTAGCGTGCTGTACACGCAGAAAGAAAAAAACAACGGCTAACAGAAGTAAATTCTTCACTCGTATTAGGTGTGTATATATATACATATACATTTTCATTTATATATTATTTACTTTCAAAACTAACAATATCTACTATTATTTATTAACATGCATAATATCTATTATTTTTGTAATGATATTTTTAGAGCCAAGCGGAGAATTGCCTACAAATCTTAAGAATTGAAATCTCAATCTCAATATAGATTGCCAATTGCCAATATAGGCAATCGCCTATATTGGCAATTGGCAATCTAGATCAAATCTAGGGAATTGAGTTAGATAAAAATAAAAATATAAGTGAGTTTATTATTGTTATCAAAATTATTATACATTCATAAATACCAAATTCCCCTTTTTTTAGTTCTTTAAAAAAAATTCTTTAAAAAAGGAATCAAAATAACGTTGAATTTTGCATCGGTGTAATGCAACGATTTTTTTTTTTTTCATTTTTCATTCGTTTATTTTCATCATGATCAAAAGCCTTTTATTGTAAATTGAAGTCGTAAAACTCTAATGAGAATACGTAAAAACGTGTCGATTATTTTTAGTGCCTAATCAGGCAAAAAGAAATTCAGCGGTCAAAAAGTATTAATTTTCGTTGCATTGCTAACTTCGATGCTAACTTCAACGCCATAAAAAAAAATTGACATTTTTTTTTAATGATGATAATTTAAGCAACGAAAAAAAGAGAATTCCTACAAGTGTTAGGATGGCTAAGTAGGTAGCGCGTTCAGCTCTAGAATTAGAAGACGTAGGTTCGAAAACGAGGCTAGACAAAAACTTTAATGAGGCAGAACACGTTTTAATCCAATTATCATATATGCAGCAATATAAGTAAAGCATATGGAAACGAAAAATACTACCAGAATATTTTTATTCATCATTTGTTGCCTTTTTTATTTTTCATTTCAGGCACGGCAGCCGGATCAGGGCCGGATCAGGGCCGTAAACGGCAGCCGGATCCGGGTCGGATGCCAAAAAGCGTTACACGCCTGATAAAGCCCCGATCCGGTCGCCTAATCAGTGCCGTAGTACGGGATACGGAAGCCGGATCCGGCCCTAGCCAGTCCCGTAGCAAAATTTCTAGTCGGGATGGCGCGCTAGAAACGTAAAAGTCGGGTTCTTCGAATGTATGGCCTCTGTCGGCTTTAACCTCCAAGTAGGGTTAGAGCGCGAAAGTGGAAAAGCAGTGAAAGTGTAAAAGCAGCGAAAGTAGGTAGAAGTTCATAAAAAAAACAGCCCTAATTACGGTTACAAAATTTATTTATAAACAAACGAGCCCCGTATACGTCATAATATTATAATGAAAAATCCCATTGTTTTTGGTTATACATACTCGCAGATTCTTATTAAGTGAGTTGATGTGACAATAAGACGATTTTTCATAACCTCACTACATAATGGACGGACGTGCGAAAGAGTTTAAATGGGAATTGTGTTATTTTAAAAGCGAAATACATAAGTTTTTGCTGCATCATATCGTGAAATAGCATAAACATGACGTACGTATGAAAAACGTCACGTGGCTCGGAAACATCCCGACGCCGAGATTGGAAGTGAAACAACTGAATATCCTCTCCGAATGTTAAATCGACCATTTTTATAAAATTTACAATTGAAGAAACACTTTTTAAAATAGAGCATTTAACATTACGACACTGATGACGAATTTCTCATAATGTACTGAGTGATTTGACAGTTTTTCATAATACTTTAAACATTTTTCACACTATTTCGTGCGTAAAACTGCCATTCAGCGATACGTGTAGGTAGTTGAAATATCGCCTTATGTTAAAAAGGGTTCTTTTAATTGAACATTTTATAAGAACGGTGTAGACGATCGATTCAAAATTTGGAAGGTGCATTCAGTATATGAGAGAGAATTTGTATAAATTTATTGAAAGAACTGTATAAATTTGAATCAAATGGTAACACTTCACTAATTGTCCCGAAACTCCTTAATCAGTGTTCTGAGATACAAAAAAACATACTAGTATGGGACAATTTTTACATCCCGTGCCTTGATTAGTTTTACTGTAAGATTCTGGGACCGTGCTATGTATACATGTACTTAACTGTGAGATATGTAAATATCTCTTATTAATACGAACATGTCTGTTATCTGCTAGCCTAGATAATACGAACATCTCATTTCTAATAATCCTGTATGCCTGATGCTATATTACTATTTGAAATAATCTATGTAAATAAATTGTTGCAAAAGTTACTTTTGCAAGCGGTAGGGACGTTTCTGTAAGAAAATCGTGTATCTTCCCGAGCTTTTTTTTCTTAACCATGCACGCCAAGTCGTTGCCCAGCATTTCCAGTGATACATACATACAGTACTTGTGTGATGCATACGTTGTACTTTTATATAATCGTGATTCGTACTTTTATTATAATAGTAAAATGGTTTTCGAAAATAAAATATTGAGAAAAATGGTATTACTAGGGTTTGGTCATTTTCTGTACCTTTCTAGTAAATTTGCTTGGCTTTTTCATAAAAAGTTATTTCACTTCTTTTGTACGTTTGAATTGAAAAATTAAAAACTAAATACAACTATTGTTTGAAAAAAATCACAAATATTTCGAGGTTAATTAGAATTTTATAGATAGTGAAACGACCGAAAATTTTTTCGAGGGCATTTTTTATTACTTGGCGTTTTTTTTACTTGTTAAAGTTTTTTAGGGGTATTGTACCACCCAAGATTGGTACTACGAGAATACCTCTTGGATTGTAGTCGAGATCTTCTTCATCGTCGTCGTCGGAATCGTAGATATCCGAAATATTCGGATTTGGTGACGCGATGGGCCTCAACTTATTTTTTTTTCTCGTTTCCATTTTGGCCTAACTAAAAAGATTAAAATATAAAAAATAAAAACGTGAACCCAAAAATTCGGCATTTTATAGACCCGAATGGCCAGTTAGCAAATTTGCTACTAACATTTTAACACTCTTGGGTCGAACTATTATTCCAATACAATCAAACATCTTCAAAGCCTAGTTCGTCCAGTCAAGCTTCCTTGACACATTTCTATAAAAAAAAAATTCAAGAATGTCCATTTACTTACTTTTTTGGACAAAAAACTGACGGCAGGTGCAAGCGTCGTAAATTTTCACGACAATATTGTTACCATATTAACATAATTCATATGTTTACGTTTGAATTTCAAGCTATTCCGGCATTTGTAGCTTTATCTAGCATAGATTGATGGAACTGTGAAGTAGTCTGTCCGCTATATCGTCCTTACGCTTTTACCGACGGAGTCAAAGTGAATGTAGCAAATTTGCTACGATGGCAGCTAAAGGGTTAATGAAAGGCGGACAGAAAGGGAAACTCGCTGCTCAACGTTCTTTTTTCCATGCGAGATCGTCGACACATTCATATTGTTTATGAATCATTTGTATTCATATTATCTTCGCCGCAATATTGTATGGCATTTATCAATCTTACGCGTCTTGGATTGGCTAAACAATTCGCATTCATGGGTTAAAGAATAAATATTATTGGGAGGCCACTCAACCAAGGAAAGATTTAGTGAGTAAAAATAGAATGGAACGCCCAACCAATAGATAAATTCCGTTACTTATATCCGTAAATAATTCCAAAATTAAACTTAAATCTATTTTATTGTAAGTGTGCAAGTGTGTGCGATGTTATTGGAGTTCCGAACAGTGACTAAAAACGTACGTATTTTGTAACCAGACGCCAGCATAGAAGGAAACATTGCAAAAAAGAAACGATAGGAATAAATTTAATTTGACAACTGTCATATTACTTTTGTATACGGTCTAATATACAGTGCGTAAAAAAAGTATTTGCACACTACGTGTTTTTCAAATTATCCTGCGAAAAAAAATTAAATACTTTAGCATTTATTTTTTTTTCGAAGAAATCTACAGATCTACAAAGTGCAACTATTTTATGGCATTGAAAATGTTATCAGACTTTTCGGGTGATAAAAAAAGTACATGCAAATAATATAAGTTGCTCTCTTTTACCTTCTCACATTCTCACTCACTATCCATCCATCCATCACATTTTCTCATTTTCTGATCATCGCGTTTTCATATTTTCGCATTTCTACATTTTCAAATTTTTTACATTTTCACCGTTTTCACATTTTCACATTTTCGCATTATAACAATTTCACGTTTTCACAATTTCACATCTTCGCGTTTTCACATTTTAGCATTTTCACGTTTTCACATTCTCATAGATCCATCCATCACATTTTCTCATTTTCGCGTTTTCACATTTTCGCGATTTAACATTTTCACATTTCCGCATTTTCATATTTTCACATTCTCATGCATTCATCCATCCATACACCCCACCCAACCCCTCTCTCTCTCTCTCTCTCTCTCTCTCTCTCTCTCTCTCTCTCCCTCTCCCCCTTGCTTGCCATTTCTTACCATTTGTAACCATAAATGTCTACATGCAATGCAGCAATTTTCAACCAATCACAGGCATTCAGCATGTCACCGCTCGGCATACTCTGCTACAACGCAGCGGTAGTAGAGTGGGGGTAGCGTTAGTTTAGTGTGACATCTCGCTAAATCAGACCCCCTATATACATCTTTAAAAGCATTTTCAATGCTAAAAAATAAAATGTTCGATAAAATATTTAAAAAAGAGACAAGGTGTGCAAATACTTTTTTTACCCACTGTATATGCACAGAGATATATAATATTATTCGACGTACCACAGTTTCATTCTTGTGGCTGCGAACAAAACGGTCTATCTTTAAATTTCAATTTTCCTTCAAAAATTAGTTGTTCCAAAGTAGAGTAATCTGCATTAATACGGAAATGAAATTTTCGTATCAATGGGTGAACTTTTGAAATATCTACTAATCTCTTATTATTTGAAATAACGATCGAAAAAAGTAATGAGTTATTCAATGACATTAAAAAACGCTTTCAAATTCAAGCGACAATCACTTTACGAAGTCATCGATGTAAAAAGGGTGGCGTAATCCTACACCTTCGACAGCTTCCTCTTCATACAAAAATAAGCTTGATAATATATAAAGCTGGATTCTCTCTTTCCACTAAAATAGAATTCAAGCTATACCATTATCTTCATACATTGAATCCCAAAAATACACGACATTTTCAATAATATCATATCTGGTTTCCAATCACTCAAATATTGTTCTTAATTATGCCCGTGGTTATTCGTGACGAATCAAATTATCGATACGAATACCAATTTAGATTATACTACTGTGTGAGCTAATGAACAGCTAGAAACCAGCACGATGAACGGCATGTTTAAAAATAAAAGTTCGCGGTGTGAAATAATAGCATTGTCGATATGACGACGAAAAATGAAAATGGTATGGGAAATAAAATCAATACGTTTGGGTTATTATGGAAAAATATCAAAAGCAATATAAAACCGCGTACTTCAGTCACTTCTATCAGCAGTGTACTTATTAATGGTTATGGAGGATACACACAAATTGTAAATGATGCCACTCAGAGGTCGATGAAATTTACATAAAATATACCCCTTATTTGAATTAAAGTTTCAGTCTCCATCTTTTGCACATATTTTCAATAATTTCTTTTTATAATAAAATTCATCTCCGTATTTTTATCTTTTTATACATACAAATAGAAGTTTCAAAGTTCAAGAAAAAATTCAATTTCTTTAAAACCTTATCTTGGTGATCTGGCTGCCTGAAGCCAAATCACCAAGATAAAGTTGGTGATCTGGCTTCCCACCCCCCCCTTTCCCCCATGTAGAAATTGACCATCGACCCAGCGCTGGCTCAGTTTCGAACTTGATTGGTCAATGCTCAGCCAATGCTGGGCCAGGCATGAAAATGTAACGCGCGGCTGATGTTTGGCAGCCAAATAGTTGGCTGCCGCTGAAATGAAAAAATGAATAAGTCAAAAAATTATGAATAAAAATATTCTGGTAGTATTTTTTGTTTCTATATGCTTTATTTATATTATTACATATATGATAATTGGATTAAAACGTGTTCTGCCTCATTAAAGTTATTTCCTAACCTGGGTTTCGAACCTACGGCTTCTAATTCTAGAGCTGAGCAAACTGCCTATTTAGCCATCCTAACACTTGTGTAAAATTTCCTTTTTTACAATCTTTACTCTTATTATTAAAAAAAATGTTAATAAGTTGACAAATGTTAAAGTTTGAACGTTGCAAACCAATGAAAATTAATTCTTTTTGACTGCTGAATTCTTTTTGTTTATTTAGGCAGTCAAAATAACTTCTACGATATTTTTTATTTACTCGACAATCGTCTTCGACAATTTTTTTCTGCCGAGCCAAGACCAACTGTTGGCGCATGTTTTCTGTAATTATATAGCCGAACTTGACTCTACGGTCAAATTATACCCGGGCTGCAGAGGCCCGTTAGCTGGTGTATGGTTCAGTAATGTTGGTTTTTCGAGCCTTCAAATAAAAGTTGGGTCTGTCCTGTACCATCGACATGCTGACGTTTGGACCAGTCTAGAATACCGAAGCTTGATATCCACTACTGGGCCAAGTCTCAGCCGATTGTCCACAAACGGTTGAGCCAACGCTGGCTCTGGCATTGGCTCTGGCGTTGCGCCAGCGTTAGGTCTGTTCTGTACCATCGACAGGCTGACGTTCGGGCCAGTCTCGAATACCGAAGCTTGGTATCCACTACCGGACCAAGTCTCAGCCGGCTGTCCACAAACGGTTGAGTCAGCGCTGGCTCTGGCGTTGAGCCAGCGTTGGGCAGGTTCTGTATCATCGACATGCTGACGCTTAGGCCAGTCTAGAATACCGAAGCTTGGTATCCACTACTGCGTCCAACAACGGCTGAACATTGGCATTTCTATATAGGCCTGCTTCCACCTTGTTGACACGAAATCTTAACTTTAGAGCATCTTAAAATAAAAAGTCGAGTATTTTATTATAAAGTGGAGTTGTACTTATGATCCCTACTAAAAACTTTCACCCCCGCTAAAAAGAAAACAAAAGGCGCACTTTTGAATTTTTTGCTATTTTTTACAACTTAAATTGTTTAAAAATAGGATTAAATATTGATGAATATTTATACCGTTAATAGGTGTCGAAGATATACATACATAGAATAATCCCTGTACATTGGAGCCTTATCGGTGCAATAGTTTTTCCAAAATCATGTCGACAAAGTCGAAAAACGTTGTTTTGAAAAAAAAACGCGTTTAAAGTTTCTCTTGTAAAAATGTACATAAAACTTTAAAAAAAAGCCTCTTACCTTCAATCAGTGATGCCTGGCCCATACATTATTCCTTCAGCTTCTTCAAAAGCTTCACTTTCTAGGGAAGTTTGGTTTTTGATCTCTGTTCTGCGAGCTTTGGAAGCTCGGCGGTAGCGCGCTGCGCGCGCAAAGACGATTCTATTGTATCACTCTTTTTAGCCCCTTATCGGTCACTCTGACCTAAATAAAGTTCTGTACCGTATTTCTACGGGTATGTAGTATACGAAATTGATGTTTTTAGGTAATCGAAGATTTCCGAAAATAGGCTAATACTGATCCATTAATGTCGGAACCCTGAAAAAGGGAGGAGATTATAGGACGATCGAGGTAGGACGACAATAAGCATAAATTACATGGAAGGTTTTGAGTAGCGTAGATAACAGGAAACACGAAAGGTTTTAGGTACTGCTAATAAAAGGAACAAATAAAAAAAAACATCGATACAGATGTGTAAGCAAAAATAAAACAATAATCATTAGCTGCTCATTTCATTTGTAATCTTCGATCGTGTGAACGAGCGAGCTGAGATTGATTTTCTAACAAGTGTCAAATATTCAGTCGATTGCAAATCGACAGTTAGATTACAGATGTTGGATGAATTAAATAAAGGTAAAGACTCAGGAAACTGTACCCAGGGAAGATTTTCATAATACGATATATATATATATATTGTTACACCTTTGGGTGAACATATATGTTGTAGTAAGAATCCCTCACTAGGAGTATATTTATAAACGTAAATGGCCAATGGACTCGTACAATGAGAATGATATAGTCTCTTAATGGCTTTCACGCGTGCCAAAGGGCGTTCTTGTCAACGGTTCCGCATGGGCTGCCCTCAAAAACGCCTAACCCCTTGCAGAGGCTTCTTCTCGTTCTTCGTCGTCTAGGAAAGCCTTCGTCCAGCGGCCACGCGCCTCTCGAGTGTTTATAGCCTCGTACTGGGTGAGTCCGTGTACGATAACCGTCTTCTCGGACAAAGCCCGAAAATGCTTACTTCATTCGGCCTCCCTGACCATCCTAGGTCATCCTCGACCTTTTCTGAATAAGTTGTTTTCTAAAATTAAAAAAATCACAATCCCTTATTACACACACATAAAGCACTAAGATGTGGGAATGGTGATAACTGCGTTTCAATGTGCACTTCATATAGAAGTGATCAATTCCGTCAAAAGGGTCAATCGATAAACAGCCATGACCACGATTTGATTAGTTCGGGAAGGTATTTAGGTGGGAACTTGGTTACGGTTGCTAGCCTTGCCAGGTGCCTACTGCAGACTGAGTGGGCAACCGGCCTCCTCAGCCCTCTGTCCATATAACTCCGACTACCCGTGACAGTTGCTAGCCTTGCCAGGTGCCAACTGCAGACTGAGTTGACAACCGGCCTCCTCAGACCGATGATCAGCCGACTCCGACTACCCTGGTCCAGCCTCGCCAGTGCCCGTTGTCACACACAATCCCGAACACGGATTGCATCTCGGCACCACTGCCTCGCGGCTCGTCACCAGGTGACGAAATTTACTCACCAGCTTGCTGCGTACCGTAAAACGTGACCCACCTCCACAAGTTGTCTACCGCTACGATGCCGCGTTGGTTCGGCAAATTTTTCAGATCTTGCAGATCCTGAACCTCGTAATGGTCCTTAAGGTCCACCTTAAAAGGTCCCTTTGCCTTCGCGACCAACTTCTTGCTCTCCCCGGCTGCAACAGGACTCGCTGCCACCATGACTACATCCCCCACTGCGTACGTAGGCGGCTTAAGCCGTCGGGTGTCGATGGCCCTCTTCTGTTGCATCTGCTCGGCATCCGTGGACGCCTTAGCAGCATCCCTCAGCTCCTTCAGGTCGACCTGGTCGAACGTATCTTGCATCCCTGCAAATAGCTTGGATCCAGCTATGCTGCCCGGTTTATAATCAAACAGGAGCTGAATTGGCGACGTGCGCGGAGTTCTGTTGGTAGCAGATTTGATAGCACTCTGGACCTTTTTCACGCTGTCGTCCCAGGTTTCCTCTGCTCCCCCAGCACAGGCCGTTGCAAGTGAACTCAAAACTGTACGGTTCGTTCGCTCACACAGCCCATTAGCACGTACCGTCGCTATGGCATTGAGTACGTGCTTGATATCGTACTCCTTGCAAAAAGCCTTGAACGAATGCGCCGTGAAGGCCGTTCCTCTGTCGCTTATTATCCGTGTCAGTACTCCGAATATTGTGATTAACCGAATCAGTGCCTTTATCATCTTTTTCGTAGAGGTATCGCGGACAGGTTCAAGAACATAAAATTTAGTAAAACCATCCACAATGGACAGTATTTATGTATTTTTACGCCTACTGCGTATAAATGGTCCAACGTGATCAATATGTATTGTATGGAATGGAACAGAAATGTTATCTATTGGGTGCAACAGTCCAGGCTTGCGCCCGGTAGACCCTTTATAATACAAGCAGTTTAAACATGCGTTTACGTATTTAGAGGTGAATTTTCTCATTCCCTTAAACCAACAATTTTCCCTTATCTTTTCTAGGGTTGTTTCAAGAGAGAAACGTGGCACAATCGCACCACGGTGAAGCGTGGCATTCTTGGTACCACCCATTTCTTGCCCATGTCAGTCCTTCGAAACACAACACCTTCTTTAAGGTCATACTCGTTAAAATATTGTTTCGTTTCCGGTTAGGTTTCGCCAGATTCTGAGATTTTGCGAATTATCTCTATGTTTGCATCCTGAGGTTGAGCTACCTTAATCCATTCGCTTTCCGTAATATCGATAGCACAATAATCGATAGGATTCCTACTCAAATGATTTTACGTGAACTACTTGAGTGCCTGGGCGATATATAATACAATCTCAAAATTGTAATCCAGCAAATATACCCACCAACGAGCGACTCGCGGTTATATATCCTTTTTATTCGCTGTGGCGCGTAAGGCACTTCAATCCGTCACTACAGTGAATTTGATTCCTAGTAAATAAACTCGGAATGCTTTCAATGCCGGAAATACCGCCAGTGTTTCTAAATCGTACGAGTAATATTTTTGTTCTATGGAAGTCGTCTCTCGACTATAGTACGCGACCACGCGGTTTCCCTCCATATGTTTTTTTTATTAGTATAGCCCCCAGGCCTGTCGCGCTCGCATCTGTGTGTACTTTTGTTTCCCGCTTGGAATCGTAGATCGCTAGAATGGGTTTCTTCACTAATATTGTTTTTATTTCGCCTATCACTACGCATTCCCGTGCGGAAGATTGGCAGGGTATACCTAATACAATTCGGGGCCTTCAATGGATTATTTATGGATTCCATAGTAGGGTTTTCCGTAAAAGAGCCGGACCGGGCCCCTATTAGGGAATGGTAGGGTAGGTAGGTTGACTTAAACTATGGTATAAGTACGGAGACCGAGTAAAGGCCTTTAAGGGGTATAGTTGTAGATTCCCTAGTAGCGATTTCCTCAATACTACTAGACTTTGCTACTATAGAGGCAAATCAGTATAAATTGCTTAACTAAAGAATATGTGGCATAATGATGATCGAGATCGATTAAATATAATTATGCATTTAGTAGACGAGCTGTGATGCTTTAAACCGCATGCAATGCGTTCATTGGAATAACGCGGGATTAAAGGTGTCAAAATCTGCGACAGAATTCTAAGCCTCAAATGTATTAAAATAACACATTTCTTTTTCACAGAGCACACACACGCAGGTACGCATATGGCTGCAATAATTTTTATAAGGCATCGTTGAGGCACTTTTAAAGGCCCTGGTTGTTTGGCCTTCAATGGCCCTCGGTAGCAAAGTGTGACCGGCCACTGATGGCCCATGTGAGGCTTCTAGACTAAGGCCTTAATAAAGTTAGGGAAAATTAAGATGGCCCCGATCAAAGCCCGAACTCAGTTTCCGCACGGGTTCCTTTGGTCCCCACGACGAAGGAACGTCTTTGCGTAACAAGTTTGTTAACGGAGCAGTGTTTCGCGCAAAATTTTTAATACATCTGTGGAAATATCCTGCAAGACCTAGGAATTGTCTGATTTGTTTCACATTTGTTGAGTCCTTAGCTTTTACCACGACATTGATTTTGTGAGCCCCCGGTCGTATCCCTTTCCCCGAAATTTCGCGTCCCAAGTACTCAATTTTATTTTGGAAAAATTTGCACTTAGTCAGATTTAGAGTCAGATTGCTCGCCCGAAGAGCCTTGAGAACTATCTCTAATTGGTCGAACCCTTCGTCTAGCGTTTCTGTAGCAACCGGTACATCATCTATGTATACTAACAAGGCACATCCTTTAGAAATGGTATTCATGGATTTTTGAAACACGTCCAGAGCGATGACCAACCCAAAGGGCATTCGTAAAAATTCCCATTGCCCATCCGGCGTAACGAAAGCAGTCTTCTCGACGGAATCGCGATGCATGGGGATTTGGTAGAATCCGCATTTTAAATCTAAGGACGTGAAGACCCGTTTGTTGCAAAGCTGATCTATTTGATCGTTAATTATCGGCAATGGATATTGGATACGTTTGGTAATTTTATTGAGACCTCTATAATCTATTGCCATCCAGATCTCCCCATTTTTTCGTACAAGTACGACTGGGCTACCATACGGTGACGTACTCTCACGGATAATGGTGAGACGGTACGGACCAAGGAAAATAGGAACTTCAGTGATTAATTCAATTTCCATCTCCGCTGCATCCGTTTTGCCTAATTCTTTCATGTGGAAAGATATGTTTCGCCGATACTCGTTCAGCAATGTTAATCATTTTGTTTTATTACTCGCGTCAAGATCTTCGCACCAAATATCGTCCTAGGTCGATGCTCCTGCTTCATCGATATATATCATCTCAACTTCTACGTTATCGTTTTTAACCGGTTTGTCTGAGGTAAACGTCACTCCAGACGCATCTGATATTGACTTAATACCGGCCTTCCGTAAAATATCTAGGCCGATAAGAATTTCCTTTGTTAATTGATCATCGGCAACAATGAAAACTTTTATTTTAAAGAGAATCCCACCGAGATGGACCTTGATTTTCGATCGGGCAATCGGGACGACTATCGCGTGGTTGAATGCAGACAAGATTTTTCCAGTGGCTTAAAAATTTTTATTTAATAATCTCGCTACGTTCTCCCGGATGATAGATCACTTCCCAAATCAATGGTACATATCTTTTCTCGGTTGCCTAGCATGCATTTCTTGAGTGGTTTGTTTACTTGGGTCGCCGCAATCTTGCATACGTCCAGCGCGTGTGCCCTGCAACGAGGCTGCCTCCTCTGGCAAGGGTACCCCCGCTTGCGAGGTTCGCCCCTCGCATAAGGCGGCTTCCTCGCATGGAGCCGCCCCCTTGCCGTCTAGTCATGCTCTCTTATAGTCTTTCTCCTTCTTCTGCTTTTTGCGGCATTCCTTCTCGGTATGCCCTAGGAGTTTACAAAATCCGCATTGCAATTTGACCATGGTATATTTTCCGCTCGTAAGGCAAGCGACCTTCGGCGAACCTGTTCCGACCTTGTCATTTTGGTTACGCTCTGGTTCCGGACAACTGGCCCTCTTGTGCCCCTTCTTCCCACAATTAAAACATGCACCGAGATGAAATCGTTGAGGCTGCCCTTTTAACTTGTCTTCTTCTGAGGGGCGCTTCTTGTCCTTCTCGCCCTTCGCACGTTTAATCTCTTTAGGTTTTTCAACAGTTGCGGATTCCAGACATCGATTCAATTCTGCAAGCGTTACTATTTTTGAAGTTATCAGATTATTTTTCAATTGTTCGTCATGGATTCCGTCGATCACGGATTCCTCAATCTTTTGTTCGGGGATCTCTAGATCTAGTCAATGAATCCTTTTAACCTTTTCAAGGCAATATGCTTGTAAGCACTGACCCGGCGTACTTTCAAACGCTGCCGCGGACCTGAAAAGTTTCCTAAAGTCTTGTCCGCCCGAAAATTGTCTGGGAAGTGCTACTACAAAAGCTTCCCAACTAATGGGTGCATTCTTAAACTCATCGTATCAGCTTTTTGCAATTCCCCTGAACTTTAATGAAGCCAAATAAATCTTGCGTGGACCATCCCATTCCTACATGGTTGCGTACATGTTCACCTTTTCTAACCATTCCACAGCCGACAAATCCTTTTTTTCTTGATCAAATTCAGGTAATATCTTCTCATTAATATACTGATTTGACTGTTTCGAACCTGCCTTAGCGATTGCCGATAGCACTTCAGTAAATTTCGCACAGTCGGACTCACCCTGGGCTGCGGTACCACCAACCAGACTCGATTTGCCGGACGGGAAACTCCTCGATCGATTTCGGCTTCGCGTCTGAAGATATCCCTAGCGCTCTTTGCGTCGACCGGTACTGCCCGATCCGTCGCGGACTGCCATCCCTTGAACCCCGTCTTCTCGAGCGATGCACAGGTGATCTTACTCGCTGCCCATCGTCATCCCTTGTCCTTCCGGATTTCTTGTCACGATTACACCTGTTCGACTTGGATGATATGTTGTTCCTTTCTTTGTGATCCTCTCCTCTTAACGTGACACTTTTACCGTTAATTCCACTTTTGTCTTCACCTCTCAACTTTCTCGGATAACCACACTTGTCTTTTGGATTTTGTAATTCCAAAACTAGCACGTGATATATCCCACTTCTGATCTCTAGTAAGAATTCCTTACTAGAAGTATATTTATAAACGTAAATCCCCAATGGACTCGTACAATGAGAATGATATAGTCTCTTAATGACTTTCACGCGTAACAAAGAGTCGTTGATATGCGACTTGCAGTTCGACCATGCGTTCTTATCAACGGTTCCGCATGGACTGTCCTTAAAAACGCGTAACTCCTTGGAGACTTCATCTGGTTCTTTATCGTCTAGGAAAGCCGTCGTCCAGCGGCCACGCGCCTCTCGAGTGTTGACAGTCTCGTACTGCGTGAGCCCGTCTACGATAACTGCTATCTCGGAGAAAGCCTGCATATGTTTACTCAATGTTAAAAAAAAGAAGTCGTTATCGCGTATCGAAGAGTTCCTTTTATTTACCGTTTACAATCGTATGACGAACTGCTGGTGTGTATTATTCTCGAAGTCTTATTACAACGATTGTAATATGATGCGCCGACTGGAGACTCTTCTTTCGCGATAGCGGCTGGATATGGACCTCGATCGAAGTGCGTAGTTAATTTTTGTAAAACGTTCTATGACCACTTGATGAATGTTCTGGATCACAACTACGCTGGAAAATGATGCACTTAGCTCGGCAACGATACTTTAACGATACACTCGCCCAAGACTCTGGATTGATGATAATAATCTCTCTCGTGTTTGCGGGAGGCTCATATATATCATTGTGAATAACGCAGTATGGCTATTTATGAATAACGCATTGACTATTTGGTGGGGAAAAAAATATATCGCGTCACCGTGTGACTTATTCCAGAAGGTGTCAAATTTCACCGCTACAATATATACAGGGTGGACCATTTAACGTGACACCCCAAATATCTCCGTTGCCTTTAGAGTGACGAAAAAAATGCCCGTAGGTAATTTGATTGATTTCGAAGGGCTGATACAGTGGTGAAAAAATCATTTTTGTCAAGGTCATAGTCTTTGCGTTCTTAAGGTCATCAATGGTTTTTCAAATGGGAAAATGTTTTTTTTTTTTAAAGACGCTGTAGCTGATATTCAGATGAATCCAACGACCTATGATATCATGACCGTGAAATGATTTTTCACCAAAATACACGTGTAAAAACGGGAAATCGTGATGGTATTGACATTAAGAATATCCGAATAATGTAATTGAATTTTTTGTGCAGAAAATTTATTGTAACAAATGTTCGAAGTGATGGCCATTAACCTTGACACATTTTTGAAGAAATCGGATGAATGATTCTCTTGACCTTCGAATAGTTCCTTGTGTGATAGCGGCACAGGTTATCCAACGGATACAATAATGTCAATAATCAGACATGTTTCTGATGTTTGTAAATACTGGCATTGTAACGTAGTAAAACTGTAGTAGAGTGAAGAATGTTTACCATCTACCCATATAAGAATCAGTAGAGAAGTTTATCCATCCAAAGTAACATGTAATAACTGTATCGAAAATAATATTGTACAGTCAAGCGAAAATGTGAGAACGAATTACAAGAGCCTTCATCGGTATCACACCAGAAACTATTCGAAGGTCAAGAGAATCATTCATCCGACGTCTTGAAAGATGTGTCGAGGTTAATGGCCATCACTTCGAACATTTGTTACAATAAATTTTCTGCACAAAAAATTTAATTACATTATTCGGATATTCTTATTGTCACGATTCCCGGTTTTAAACGTGTATTTGGGTAAAAATTATTTCAAGGTTATAATATCATAGGTCGTTGGATTCGTCTGAATATCAGCTACAACGTCTTAATTTAAAGAAATATGTTCCCATTTGAAAAACCATTGCTGACCTTGAGAACGCCAAAACTATGACCTTGATAAAAATTAATGTTTCACCACTGTATCAGCCGTTCGAAATCAATCAAATTACCTCCTGACTTTTTTTTCGTCACTCTAAAGACAACGTAGATATTTGGGCTGGTCACGTTGAATGGTCCACCCTGGATATATATTATATATATATATATTGGGTTAGCACATAAGTAATGAGCGATTTGTCTGAATCTTGGAGAATTTTTATAGAATCGTCTAGAAGCTCCGACAGCGAAACCTTACCTACACGATGGAGGCAAGTAAGCAGAAACGATGGCAGTTATATTTGTGATAATTGATTGTAATAATTCAATTTGAAAATAAAATTTATTTTCCATACAATTGCTCATTACTTATGTGCCAACCTAATATATGTATATGAATTGTTATACGAAAATTGGGAAATTGGTAATGGTGTTAACAATTTTTCATACAATTAATTATTATCGCAGTTGCCCTTCGTCAATTAATTCAATTAATGTTTTAACAACTTGAATACAATTACATGAATGCAAATTAAGCTTACGGTTCGATGATCTTGTTATTTGATATCGTGCTGACGCTAGACATTCGAGTCGCTCAGAGGGCGGTGCAATAATGTAGCGCTGCTGAATTTTGTTCAATGAATAATTATTTCTACAGACTACTAATGATTTCTCATCGGGCTTGCGAAGCGTAATGAGACGTGTATCTCGCTACCTCCCTTAACCCTCGAGCAGTGATGCTCGATCATGCAGAATCGAAGACGCATACTCGGAACTAACTTGGAAGGGCAGAGAAAAAGACTCAGAGTACAGAGTGCCGAGGCCTCTGCAGATCTCCGCTTGTCAGTCCTAAGATTCGCACGAGAGTGACTAATTTGTATGAAACTCGATGGTAGAATCTTTCTTGATTTTTATACAAATCGGCAGTATTAATTGTCGCTGAGCAAGGAATTTCGAAATGTGCATTGGTTTGAGCATGCCGAGACTAGTTCCGTGTCATCGTTGAGAGTTATTCGCATCGCATATTCTAAAGGGTCAACATTGTGAAGATATCGGAGTTAAAACTTGGATAAGGAATTTTCTAAATAAGGATCAAGAGACGGCAGCGTCTTGACGGCAAGTAATAAATAAAAAATTTCGACGCCACTGACGAACATGCCACATGCTCTTCATGCTGTAAGTTGGGCTTTTACGCGTAGCTCCGGAACTTTGAATCGACGTCACACGGAAACACGTCGACGAATCGAAAATGTAATGAAATTTTACCATTGGAATGTGATTTTTTAGCTACGGTAAAGCGGCATAAATTTGGGACTGGGGGTACAACTTTGGGACATCGCGTGATATTCGACTTTTGAATTTTCCACCAACACCATGCCTTATGAATTCGAGCGCTATCACCGCTTCTGCATACGCTGGTATTGAAACTACCTCGCAAAAAATATTTGTAGCTGTAGTTGTACTGAAGTCCGACGGCAGTCCATCTTGTTTCTCACCGTTCGTAGTAGCGTTCTCAATTCTTCTTAAAACTTTCATTCGCCTTCGAAAAACTGGGAATATTTCACTACCGGCAGGTATGTGTATTTTGAAGTACATTATTTACCATATATTCAAAGTGTCATTTATACTTTTAATTTTGTTATTTGATTGTATAACTTGAAAGTTTTATATTTTCATCACTGAGTGGGGTAACATCGGCACAGTCCCAAAGTGATTTGGAAGAACTGTTTACTCCACCAACGCCACCCCCACAATCTTCAAGTTTCTACCAGAACCTTGTGGTGGGCGATTATGTTCTGATGAGATACGAGGTTGGGTTTTACCTAGGACGGATCATTGAGATAAAAAATGACGAAGAAGTACTTAACATATCTCTGCGATGAAGAAGTCTGCCCTAAACCGCAAATGGCGAGCTAAGTCTGACGAATGTTTTTATTCGAAGGATGAAATCGTCCAGAAAATCAACCAGCCTACTCGAATTGGCCGACGGGAAATTTTTAAAGTTCAAGTACTAATCCTGTTTACGAATAAGTTTTTAATTCACTTCAATAATTAATTTATGTTAAAAAGTTTCTTACCTTCCTATCAAAATTTTTCTATCCTTACTAACCAATTACGTTATTTTAAATCCTAAAAAACTATTACTGTAATTAGTTAAATTTTACTACCAATTTGAAATAATACCTTTTGTAAATGTTTTAAAAACTTTGTCTTAAATGTCTATTAAAATACTTCTATGTAACATTCGGACAGATTGATTTTTCCTCAGCGTTTCTAAGCAAAAACAGTACTGTCTTAAAGTTACCCTAATTCATGCGGTAAGATTGGGACAAAGATTAAGGATTTTTATAAGGGTGTAATTGGTTGTAGCGTAAAATCATGCCCATGTTTTGAAAGAAAAAGGTTAACTTCATATAACACCATAGTCTCAGTTACCTTACTTTAATATACAGGGTGGATCAATAACTATTAGCACCTTGGATATCTTTGAAACTATAAGGTTCATAGAAATATTTGCTGAAATGAAATTGCACAGTACGAAAGGGGCCATCCGATAGCGATAATAGTTTTTTTTGCAGGTGGAGGTACTTCGGAATTTTGAAGGTCAACTCCATTTTTTTAAATGGATCGGTATGTTTTTTTTCTGTATCATGAAAGAGGAGCTTAAAACGAGGTCAACGACCTATAACATAAGGTCATTGAAGGTCATAGAAAGTACAGAAAAGCGATAATACTTACAGTTTCGGTAGTAAATAAAATTACTACGTTTATAGTAAGTGTTCAAAATGACGACCATCAGTATCAATGCAACATTGGATTCTTTTTTCGATTGCTTGACTTGCAAGTTTTACAGCGTCAGAACTTATTGATGTACAGGCTGTAATAATTCTTTGTTGGATGTCGTCAAGTGTAGTTGATACTTCTTTGTACACTTTATCTTCCAATGTTCCCCATAGAAAGAAGTCTAAAGGTGTTAGGTCTAGGGAACGAGCTGGCCACGATATTGGACCGCCGCGTCCAATCCAACGATTTTGAAATTTTTCGTCGAGTTGCCTTCGTGCAATCAATGAATAATGTGCTGGACATCCGTCATGGTGATACCACATGGTTTGACGTGTAAGTAAAGGCAACTCTTCGAGCAAAAGACCCAATGTATCTTTGATAAAATTACTGTCGATGTTGCCATTCAAATTTCCATTGATCAAAAAAGGACCAATAATTTTAGCACCTATGATTCCGCACCATACATTCACAGACCATTGTCTCTGGTGTTCAACCTGCATGTTATGCAATGCATGTTATGTTCAAATGCATGTTATGCAAATTAACATTCCCATAATTTGTGAATGTTGCCTCATCAGTACATAAAACGGTATTAAGAAATGATTCATTGTTTTCGATCTGACGTTGAACCATTCGACAAAACTCTACGCGATTCATGAAGTCGTTCCCATGCAATTCTTGGTGAAGACTAACATGGTACGGGTGAAATTTGTGACGGTGCAAAATGCGAAGTACGCTGTTCCTGCTAATGCAAGATTCATTTTCAATTTGTCGCGAACTAATGTGAGGATCTCGAGACACACTTGCGAGCACACCGATTTCCATTTCTTCATTCGTTACACGTTTCTGGCGTACACTACTACGGACACTTAAACTACCGGTTTGCCTAAGTTTATCACACACATTTTTAAATGTTTGACGCGAAGGCTGAGACCGATGTGGATATCGTTCACCATACAAGGTTTTGGCCCTTACAGAATTTTGTTGGTATTCGCCATAAATAAGAAGCATATCGACTTGCTCTTCAAACGGATACATTGTACTCGATTGACCGATTTATCGATACTAATCTTATCATGTTTATCTTATCGTGCAAACTTATTAAAGTGTCCTTGAAACAGTGCTTATTTTCAGTGAAGTAAACCGTAAGTATTATCGCCTTTCTGTACTTTCTATGACCTTCAATGACCTTATGTTATAGGTCGTTGAACTCGTTTTAAGCTCCTCTATCATGATACAGAAAAAAAAACATACCGATCCATTTGAAAAAATGGAGTTGACCTTCAAATGTCCGAAGTACCTCCACCTGCAAAAAACTATTATCGTTATCGGTTGGCCCCTTTCGTACTGTGCAATTTCATTTCAGCAAATATTTCTGTGAACCGTATAGTTTCGAAGATATCCAAGGTGTTAATAGTTATTGATCCACCCTGTATATTGGCAGGAGTCATCAAACACTTGAAAAAGTATCCCAAAGTTACCCCGGTTTACGGTATCGTTTTTGTTTATTTTTCGATACGTACACTCAATCCTAAGATTCTATAATTCCCGGTCGAATTTTCCAACCGATTTTATGACAACAAAAATTGTTGCACCCGCGTTTGTTGCATCGAATGAAGTAATTCGGTCATTTTATAAACAGAGTACATATGCCCTTTTGAAAGTTCATCAACACTTTTGTCATTATGTATGTGTGCGTGTGTGCGTGTGTACGAGTATATTTGTTCTATTCGGTGGAAGTAAAAAATCGATGAGCTTTTCTATATATAGATTTAGATTTCCCTGCGAGAACGCAAGGATATGTATTTGTATATGTTCATATGTAAACTGATGTTCAAATCAATAGATCAATACCCGCTTTCTGTAGCATATGATGGCGTACCTACTATTTTGATCAGCATTGTGTACCTATATATTCCATGCTCCATGGTAGATGTGTGTGTGTGTGTATATATATATATATATACACTGCCGGCCAAAAGTTTGAGTACAGCAGTCGAAATTTCTTGTCGCACTAAAAGTTAGATAGCGGACTCAAAAATAAAGATAATCAAATTTCCCAAGCGGCGTTTCAAAGAGGACAAATTTACCTTCATTTTTCCTTTTTAGAAAAATGTTTACAATTTTTTTGTCAAAATAACCATTTTCCCAAAGGCCCGGTACGCCTTTTTGAAAATGGTTATTTTTCAGCTTTTTTTGCTCGTCTAAAACTGCTCGTATAACTTCCAGCGATTTTTTTCGCTCGTTCTTTCCATGACAAACTTGAAGAGGATATCAAAACCTACATTTACATTTTTTAGAAAGTTTCGTACGATTTTTTTTCGCCTCAGTATTGCATTTTTAGCTAAAAAAGACATGTTTTAGAAAAATCGGCGTCGTCCAATAACTATGGAGTTTCAGAGAAAATATTAAGAGGATAAAAAGTTGCATAGATTCACACTGAAGTAGCCAGAATTTTTTCAGAATTTTTTTTGAAATTTTTTTCTTTACAATTTTTGGTCGTGACTCTGATGAGTGGAGGGGCTCCATTTGGGAATTATGGGGTCTAGGGCAATCTGTCAGGAAAGAAAATTTGTTTACTTTTTCATTTTTCATTAACTACAATTTTTTCAGAATTAAAAAAAAATTATTTTAACAATTTTTTCAGAATTTTTTTAAAAATTATTTTAACAATTTTTTCGACTAGAACTCATTCATCTCGACATTAATTTTTTTCGCGATAATTCAATATGATATGCCTTGATTGCGTAAAGTAATAATCATGCCTCGTTTTTTAATACGAAGTTCTCTATATTCAGTCAATTTTACACGTCAAAACTTTTTGGAGCAGGAAAAATTCAAAAAAGTTCTCAGATAAACTCAACCAAGGATGATTCTCCAAGTTCTAGTGGAAAACATTTTTAAAATAATATTTTTAAAAATTCTGAAAAAATTGTCAAAATAATTTTTAAAAAAATTCTGAAAAAATTGTAGTTAATTAAAAATGAAAAAGTAAACAAATTTTCTTTCTTGATAGATTGTCCTAGACCCCATAATTCCCAAATGGAGCCCCTCCACTCATCAGAGTCCCGGCCCACAATTGTAAAAAAAAAAATTTCAAAAAAAATTCTGAAAACATTCTGGCTACTTCAGTGTGAACCTTAACAACTTTTTACTTTCTTGACATTTTCTCTGAAACCCCATAGTTATTGGATTATGCCTATTTTTCTAAAACATGGCTTTTTTAGCTAAAAATGCAACATTGGGGCAAAAAAAAATCGTACGAAACTTTCTAAAAAATGAAAATGTAGGTTTTGATATCCTCTTTAAGTGTATCATGGAAAAAACGAGCGAAGAAATTCGCGAGAAGTTATGCGGGCAGTTCCAGACGTGCAAAAAAAGCTGAACAAAAGCCATTTTCAAAAAGGCGTATCGGGCTCAAAAAAAATTGTAAAAATGTTTCTAAAAAGTCAAAATGAAGGTAAATTTGTCCTCTGTAAAACGACGCTTGGGAAATTTGATTATCTTTATTTTCGAGTCCGCTATCTAACTTTTAGTGCGGCAAGACATTTCGACTGGTGTACTAAAATTTTTGGCCGGCAGTGTATATATATATATATATATATACACATAGATGCATATATACACTTATGTATGTCGATATACTATTGAAAAGTACATGACGCCCACGGTCGTTTTGTTCATCCGCTCTCCGACTGCATTTTTCCTCTTCACATCTCTACCTCTCACGGGTGTCCGTTGCAGATGACTTCTCAATCAATTTGATACGCCTCAATAACTCTTCACTGCGTGTATATGCTAATCATATAAAACGCGAATGGCAGCCCTTCGACATTGCCAAAAAAAAATCGGTCCGTTGTAGGTGAATAGTGTGAGGCCACAATGTATAGAAGAAGTAGATATCGGAGAGAAGGATATTTTAGGTACATTTTCCACTTTTATCCATTTGCTTTTTTATGACAAGAACTCTTTTGAAAGGTGGAACCGACTCAATTAAATGGGAACCGTACTAACCGGTCCAATCGACATCATCGCAAAGTCTTAAACTAGACCCATACATGAAACGATACTACATAAAGAAGCAAGATGTAATTCTCTGTAAGCCATAAATAGACACGAACTGAAAACAATAAGCAGATAGAATAGTTTTAAGGTACGCAATGAAGTTTGCAGATTTCACACAATTTACCGTATGACCGTTTACCTATCTACAGGTTTACCTATTCTATAAAAGCGATTTTTTTTTTTTTACACAACAAGTACGATATACAAATATAAGCCTTCATAGCAGTCTATTCGTCTTGTTATTTATTATATTCTTACAGACGCGAATTAAAAACATACATTCATCAACCGGCTTAAAGTATTCCTTTGACGAACCCGAATGTATAATAATTAACTGATTTTTTTAACCAAAAAAGGAAAGCTGGTATTATGAGTCAGAAAAATATACTGGCTTATGAGTAAACACTCAAAACTTTCTCTGCACAACAAGCTAATGATCTACAGAATAGTCCTCAAGCCAATATGGACTAATGCAATACAACTGTGGGGTACAGCGAGCAGTTCAAACCTCGAAATACCACAGAGACTGCAATCCAAAACCCTCACGATAATAGTTAACGCTCCATGGTAGGTGGGTGTCATACGCCATCATACTCAGAGACCTCAAAATATACCTCGGCAAGGATGACACACAACGCCTACGTCAAAGACATGGAACGAACTCGCAGCAGGTCTACTCACGGAAAACGCAACAACAAGGGAACTTACAAAATATAAACTAAGAAATTTGCGAAATCGATTTCATAAATAAAATAAACAACTAAATACGCAGGAACAGCGCAAGCTGGGGTCGCTGGATGCCCGCCATGCTAGAGCAAAATAAATGGAAGACCAACAAAATTGCCGACTATTAATGAGTTAACAGAGTTCTTTTGTTATTTATATAATAAAAAAAACGGATTTTTGTCGACACTTAAGTAAAAATACATTCCAGTACCCTGGTAAAATTACAAGCCAAGTTACCGAACTTTTAGCAAAAAAATACAACTTAAAAAATCATCTAATTTATACAGCACTTTATGGAGTCGGAATGCCGGCCACATTTCTATCTAATAATTTATATACTAAATATCTCTAGACGTCTAATACAAACTGCTCTAAGCACGTCAAAAATTCGGAAGATTGCGTAACGGCGGCAAAAACAGGGGGTCACTGAATGTTTAAATAAAATATTAATTATGAAACTCAGAAAAATGTCACTAACAGAAGAATTTTTGTAACCTCAACTTTTCATAGAACATTTTAAAATGTCTATACTACAAAATGTATACGAAATTTTTTATTCCATTTCATCGTTGGGTATAATAATTCATTGTAAATTATTTTTACTAAGCCCCACTGTAATCTACTAATGATTAAAAAGTATTCTCTCAATCGCATTACATAATTATTTATAGAAATAAAAAGAATGTTGCGATTAGTATGTCGAGGGACATCAATGCGTCAATTTAACAAAATGACATGAGAACTTCTACGCTACATTTAGACGAATTTTATAATATATTTGGCATACTGTCTTCGTTTGTACGTCGAAATACGTGGCAGCTATAGACAGCGTACTTTACAATGATATGAAGGCAAATAAACGATAGATAATATTGGATAGAAAACAATTCTACCCATCTTTCATGGGGAGAAACCACCAACAGCGTTTAGGAACGTACTAGCCGCAATTAGGGGATTTAACACCGCACCAGGGTTGCCCATGAATTAGATCGTAGGAGCAGCAGCAGCTGCCACGTTCGCTTCGCATAGTGCGAAACTTAATTCTAACCTCAACTTCTACGTTTTTGGTAACGACACCATTCATCTCTATTAAAATATCGCGTTATCAAAAGTTACATCAGTGACGAAACGAATGTGCACTAAAAATTAATGAATATGGTACGAACGTGCGAGAAAAATAAATTGCCATAGCGGAAAGTGCAGCAATAGCCTGCATGAACGCTGTATCAGGCGAATCAAAGTTAAAAAAAGCGATATTGAGTTACTGATACACTTAATCAGTGACGGCAAATTGGATTTTACTATTTAGTGTTTTCGAATGTTGAAATTAGACGAGCTTCGGTTTCGGTATTACTTTCGGATGAAGTGTAGTCAATTAGAAAAACTATTTGGAATAATTGCGCCAAAAAAAAGATGACATATCACAAGTGAACTAATTGAAGCGGAACAACTTTTAATGATGTGTTTACGGTCCATTTTATGCATCATACATCAGTACATCAATCGTCCCCCAAAAGCGTAAATTTAAGTTAAAGTTAATACTGAATAATCTGTTTAAAAAAACGTTTCATAGATTGTAAACGACTACATTAATACTTATGGAAAAACTGGGGTTCGACAAATTTTAAATAATCGAAGAAAACGTATAGGGTGTACAAATAAGTTATCGGTCTTTTTTTATAAAAATAATGATTTATTTACTTAAAATCAAGGTACATTTTAATTGGGAAAGTAATTTTTGTTTGTTTTCACACATTTTCCCCAATTGTCAGGCAGATTGAATTCCATGGCGGTAAAAAAGGGTGGTTTTGAGTCGATAAAGTCGGTAATCGAATTTTTGGTTTCATCGAACGTTTTGCAGTGTCTATCAGCTAAATGATGGTGAAGCGACCGGAACAAGTGAAAATTCGATGACGCCAAGTCTGGCGAATACGTCAGGTGTGGCAGAACTTCCCAGCCCAACAAATCTGAAGCGTCCCTGGTCCTTTTTCCTGCGTGTTGTCTAGCATTGTCATGCAGTCATGTGACCGGCCTAGGTCATTTACCTGCGTGAGGCCACTTGCACTTAATTTAGTCACCTTAACGCTGCAGTTTGTGTTTATAACGCTCACCCGTGATGGTCTCACCAGAGTTGAGCAATGCAAAGTACAACACAACGATGAAATCCCACCATGTGCACAGAAGGAGTTCCTTACCATGAATATTGGGTTTAGTGGGCGATCTGGATGGTTCATCCGAGATAACGCACGTTTAACGTGTTTTTTTTATTATCATTTAACACCCATTTCTCTTCGCCAGACACTATTTTGTGGAAAAAGTATGTCCTTTTAAAGCAAGCCAACATCTTTAAAGCAAGACAACAATCTGTCTCGCGTCTTCTTGCTGTGTTGTTTTTCGAAAGTACGTGCCGAATCCAGCAGTCCTTCTTTTGAATCTCGCCGAACTTTTTATAAACGACTGGAAATATCTTGTTGAGTAACTCCTAATGTAGTAACAAGCTCTGATTGCATTTGGCAAGAACCTGAGTCTAGCAACCTCTCTAAATCCTTGTCTTCAAACTTTTGTGGTCATCCTGCTATTTTGCCATCGTCAAAGTCGAAATTTCCACTCCGAAACCTTTGAATCCACTTTTTTTTGTTGCTGATGGATATGGTATCTGTCTACCTGACAAATATCTCCTTAGCCTCGAAAGTATTTTTAGTCAATTCGAACACCAAAAGCATGCAGTGCCTAATATGCACGTTATTTCAGCACATTTTTCTCACTGTGCTCACGATGTATATTTTGAGGTTATGTTAGGCTGTTGGTTCAGAAAAATAGTCTAATACATTGGTATTATATGACACCAGACCTGGAGGGAAAATTTATTCGTTCAAATATTCAATACAGCTGTTTTTATTCTCAGGCCGAGAACTTATTTATAAACCTAATAAATGGAATAATGATAGCAAGGTGGAGCTATACTGGAGTTCTAACAAAAAATTCCGAAAGTAAGTGGGAAGACAATGGTATGAAACAAAATACGCTAGATATATCAATGGTTATTATCATGCGGGTGCGTGCATTCAGATACGTACATGCTTGTTAGGGTGAAACCGAGCAGGCGAGAGGGCGGTGGGTACATCAATACGTATATAGTATCGCTTCAAAAGTTTCGAAATCTTATGAGTTTGGATTCATTATTATTGTCTATAACAGAAGCTATAAATCATCTTGTTATATGTAATATATGCATGCAAAGTATGAAGCAACAAACTGAGCGGAGAACTTGATCAGAAAAGGCTATTTACTGGGTAAGGAAGCAGGCAAGTCATACTGCTGCATGACAACGCTCGACCTCACGTTGCTCGCGCGACTCAGAAGACCCTCTTGAACTTGGGATGGGAAGTTGCCCCACACGCGGTATACTCACCAGACTTGGCCCCATCCGACTACCATTCATTCCAGTCGACTTCGAGGCGATAAAGTCGATGACTTTATCGCCTCGAAACCTACAAGTTTCTTTCACGACGGCATTCGTATATAACCTGAGAGATGGCGCAAGGTCATAGAAAACGATGGACAATATTTCCAAGATTAAGTTCGTTGTTCTCTTTTTTTATATTAAATAAATTTGCTGAAAAATCTGTAAAAATTAAGTCATACACCTAATATATATATATATATATGTTTTCAACATATTAAAAATTTCCTACATACATCATTGTAACATGTTGGTATGACGTACTAAAAAAAAACATCGAGTCAATCATTGAGGAATCGGTGATAGAACGTTGCCGGCCTCAGGACCCTATCGGGCAAAGGTGACTTGCTTCATCCAGCTTCAGCGCCGTCATTTGGTACAAAATCTTATTTAAAAAATTGTAAAGATACTTGAAGATATGTAGAATAAAGGGCACCAAACGGAATTTTTATTCTATCAACTAATGTAAGTATCCAGGAAAAATGGTGAAAATTCATCTTCTTCTGGACTCTAGACCGGTCCTCTCCCTTAATTTACTATGCAGCTAATACACATGCATATATTTCCCTCTCACTTTCCCTACAGGCGAAAAGAATTATCGCTATTAAGTAAATCGTTAAATAAAGTTGTGGGAAAAAATGTTCTAATCTTTCATTCGAGGTGGACTAAAATTCCACCCTTATTTCGAATAGTGTGGACAGGATGCACTTTTGGATAGATGGTTTTTTTATAAATAAGTACTTGAACAAGAATAATGACAAGAAACTTTGAATTAACCTAAAAATACATGTATAACTATTTCTTGTTTTACTATGTAACGATCAAAAAGGAAAAAAAATTGACATCTGTGGGATCAACGACCTGATGATTTAGCTTGGGATATTTCGTAGAGAGCTACGTAATAACAGGCTGTGGAAGACAACCACTCACGCAAAGAGGTTCACCAGCTTCGCCTCCCGAACGATTACCATGCCTGTCGATGTTATTATCTTTTGTCACTATGCAAAATCAACCGTATTGAGCTAGTAAAGGTACTTATAGATACTTACATTCAAACTTGATTCGTAATATTTTATGCTAATAGACGCGGCTGGATAGCGAAAAGTGAAAAAAAAATCGGATGCATGGCATCGTCGTGTTCATTGACGTATTATCCATACCACTGTATGCAAGTATGCAGTTCTTCTGTCAATCTATATATAACGATGATTGTGAAAACAGCAGATGGATAGATCTGACCAAACCGGACTGCCGCACGTTTTAATATGCGACGAGACCATTCAACATTTCTGTAGCTTTATCACAGTCGTCTTAATTTGCATTAAAAGAAAATCTACTTTAAATATAAATCGAATTGACAACTGATATATACATAATGTAAATGAGAGTAAAATTTTAATTTGCCAATCTGTCAAAAGGAGACTCAAATCATTTTACGTCTGTAAAGTGTTATGACCCTCACCAACCATAGCAATCTTCTTTTATATTTATATTTAAAAAAATAAATATTTTCGAAAAACTTGATTAAAAAAAATGGTTGGCCATAATTGTATCGTACATAAAAACGGATTACATATTTTTATACCTGATGGGTGAAATCTGAATATTCTCGGTAATTCCAGATCACATCAAACAGTTCCAATTTTACATACACTTGTGGATAAATCCGCAATGCGATGAATAATTGTACGAGCGCTTTGTAGTATACGCAAAACGGATGCCTATAATTCCTCGCTGTAAATGAAAAAATATACAAACGTGAATTGAACTTTAATGTGCAAGTACAATCAATTGCATGAAATAGCATGACGAGTACATACTAATGGTCTGCATACCGGGGGAGCACGTTAATACCGTGAAGTTCCAGTATGAAATGAGTTGAGGGATATTAGAATCAGTATAAAATGCTGCCAATTTTACAGAAATGTGAATTTACTACGTCTGATTACTTTACCTAATATTCTTATTGTCGTCGACCTTTGCATCTAGATCGAACCAATCAAGAACCGACTCAACTCTGGTTTGTAATAAAAAAAGAAACCCAAATAAATCCCAACAAGAAAAACTCAATCCTATTAAAAATCTGGACTCGATCACTATACTCGTACCTCAACATGTTAGAAACAAAATGTACTATAAATCAATCATTTGCGCATCATTCACCAAAGTACGTACCTTCATCATGAACCGTGGGAAATTTCAATCGCCCTTGAATTATTTTCTGAGATAGAGAAACTGAAGATAGAGAACTGAAACTTGATGCCTGCACAGAACGACTGTCAAAACCAGAATCTTCTTCTTCTGAACAATTAGACATCTCTGACTAAAAATCCGCCGGTCTATCCCGGTATAATGGACACGCGGTCTTATTGATGAAAGAGAAGAACTAAAATTAATTAATCATCAATAATCTTGAAGTATTAACGTAACCAAATTGTTGATCATAGAATGAAATTGCTTTCTCTATCACAAAGTGACAATGAATTGTAAGAAATGAACTCTCAAGTTCATCTCTTGGAACCTTCAAGTTTTCGTGATCGGTAGAATTAAAAGCAGGTCTTTTTTATGAACTGTAATCTTTGGTGTTGTATTGACAAAGGTACTTACGCAGGGAGGTTTCAAGCACTATTGTCCAGGAGTTATCCATATAGGGTGTCTAGCTCGGACAATGTCGATATTATCTAACGAGATTATTTCAAGCTGTTGTAAACAGTTCAGGTGAATTATGTCTGATGAATGATAAAAAATATAAACTTCCACCTACCAATTTAGAGCATCTATTACCATGCAAAAGCTATCAAATGAAAATGGATACTATAATAGCCGCATAATGCGATGGTAAAAATTCTTCATTACATTTTTGATACAATAAATTCCGAGCTGACGATCGGTTGTTCATTACTATAGACGAAAAACTAGCAAAATCATATATGTATGAAATATTGTAGGTAATTAGAGATACTTCGCTCTGCAAGTGGCCGATATTAGTTCACGAATATTTTACTGGCCTAACTTATTAAATCATCGAGAATCATACCGAAATAATAGCCCGTGAATTAAAAGGAAAATACTTTTAAAAACAGCTTACCAAATCTTACCGGCCTGGATAATTAGAGTGTTCATTGCTTTTCCCCCAAATATTTTCTAAAGTCGATCGGCTCCTATATATCGTCGTCATTAGAATTCCTCGATGGCCTTCAGCTTGCCTTAATTCCAAATTCTTAAAAATACCGAATTGTGAGATTATACTGGTTTCCCAGTCACCCTAGTTTCACATACAAAACTATTGAATCACTGAAGCCTAATATCGGGCGTTTTTATGAAAGAAAATGCTGTTCGACGTATGTCCTACGCTTCAGCTCGCTAGTTTCAAAAGAGCATGGTACAGTATCCCTAAACGTATGTCCGAGAGATGCGAAGGTAGTTCCTGTCATCAACTAGCCTATAATGGACCTCCGGATCGCTATTGCATCTAGATGTGTTTGGTAAGCAATTCGATAAAGCAGTAATTCCTAAATCTATCGTCTTAACAGCAAGTTAATTAAATTCACTTGATCTTTAAGACGGTTCAACTTCGATACTATCTTCACACCTCACCTGCCGCGGCCGAGGTCTGTTCGGCTGAGAGGGCCCTTGGATCAAAATTACTAATAGACTGCACGATTTGGGTGGCAGTTAGCATTAACGCTAACTTTAGCGGCTAGCGAGAGCAAGAGAAATGGGTCCAGTTGACGGGATCAAAGATATAACGAGGATCTAGCAGAGTAGAATAAAAGTGGAATAAGATGAATTACGTTTATGTTGACGGTTAACAAACTCTTCTTCATTACGTCCTTCGAATTAATAGGATACAGACGTCTTTCCATTCCTCTTTTATAATTCGTTCATCAAATGTGGCAATGCAGGCCCCATGGTAGCTAGATCTGCTTTGACCAAGAGTTTCCGTTCGAGATCACACCTACATGCTCCAAAGTTTTACAATAATTAGACAAAAATGCAAACTTTACACGTCAATATGTATCGTCGACTGAGATAATTGAGACAGTTTATAACAGGACGATTTTCTTAACAGATCGACATCGTTCCTCTCGGTTCAAGTGTCGTGCGTAGACTCTGGCTGGCGAGCCCTTCTCTGTATCTGCCACATAGCAAATTTTTCGCCAAAATTGATATGACGTTACCACGTGATAACTCACGCTCATTTTACCTGTAACCGGTGTTCGAATTTCTATACTCGAGCGAACAAGTCGATGACGATATTTCCTCTCTCACCATTTATCCTCCCTCCCGGTGGAGCATAGGGCTACATAATTCAATTGATAACCATTCATTACATATGGCAGAATAAAATACTGGAAACGTAATCAAACAGCACCGTTGAATCAATACGGTTTATGATCCAGCGCTGACTTTCCACTGTCAGATGAGTAGATTCTAGTCCTTTTTGAGAGCGGCTGATGTCGACCTCTTATCTCAAGTGTAATTATTCTGTTTTTTTCGTCTTTACGTAGTGCTGAAGGGGAAATAGATAAATAGAAAAATAGATAGCTTCTTTCCATGCGTCTGGCATAAATGCCAGATATATGGAGAGAAGAGTAGATGCAGGAGGCATTAGGAGAGGAGGGCAGAGACAAAATGTAACGATTCAGCAGAGACGAGCATTCGTTGATACGTTTCACTCCGAGTTTCGCTCGCTTTGGCCGGGCGTAATGACTGGTAATTAGAATGTCGTGATAGTAGCCTCCACAAAACCAGTTATCTCTCTTCTATGTGCATCGATCCGGCTCAAATCACTAGCATGTTATCCAATATATAGCCAGAATAGTGATCGGATCCCTCATTGCATCCAATGAGGAGCCTTCGCAGCCTCTATAGGTCCAATACAGCAAATGCCAACATTATAGTTGTCTTTAATTTGTATTCCTTAGGCCGTAAAGCATTTCTGCGCACCCTTTCTTCTCTCGTTTCTCTTTGACTTTTATCCCAGACACCTTAGTCATGCACCACTTTTTCCTTCCCATTTTTTATGTTTCTTTGATGGCCGTTTTATCATACGGGGATCTATCAATGCTACATAGTCCTATGCAAACGAATCTGCACAGTCATATGCACGCGTTTCAGACCTCTTTTTCTCATGTTCAGTTTCTCTACATTTTCCACTTCTCGACTTCTCCATTACTATCTTACGGCCGACTTGGTGCAGTCAGTCGACTGTACCCAAATATACATATGTAACAGTGTACGCATACGCTGCTCACTGGTATACTTTCTCATTTCCCACATTCTTGTCTCGGCCCGGTTGCTCAAAGGGCTGCGACGGGTCTTTTCTACCATCCTTATCATGCTGACTATTCTCAAGTTTGTATAATTACCGCACCACGCGCATGCTATGGCAGAGTCTCGGAAAGATTGACACTCGGTGTAAAATCCATCGTAACGCTTCCGAAGGGAATTCGTTTCGTCTCTTCCCGCGTCGCGACTTACTCGCGTATGTATGAAAGTATCAGGTGGTTGTGGCCGAGACGCGTCAAACACCCTGGTGCTAGCGTCATAATCGAAACAAATTAAAACGATTCTATGCACCGTACTCCTTCAATTTAGCTCCATCTGTGTCGTTCGAGCACAGGTGGAGCGCAGGCTTTCCTTCTTGTAGATATCATGCGGATAATCAATATATCGATATCCTTTGTTTAAAAACAATCCACTCTCAACGCTTAAGCCTTGAAATTAATGCTATATAAAAATATATCCCAATACATTTTAGTGTATGAGACCCTGGACCCTTAAGTCACGTCTTCACGGACAAGGGCGAAGGCAATATGATAGTTTCGGAACGTTAAAAATAAAAATATATTGATTTTGATAATAGCGCATACTTAAGTCCTCGAAATTAGAGTCGGCGTTTAAAACAAGCACGTGAATTCTACTTACCTTTACGAAAACATTTTCGAGATAAAAATGTTTGTGCCGAGTGTACTGGAGTAACGAGATTTGAATCGTCTGCAACTATGCAATTTAAAAACGTAATGAAGCATGAATTATACCATTGCTAAGCCACTATATATATCTATATAAATTACTCAGACAAATAAAATACAAATGAAGAAGAAACCTGAAAACAATCAACAGTTCGACAGACGTGTGTTTAGGGGTATACGTACGTCAGTGAGTTATTAGAATATATATCGCTGAGACGAATACAGCGGTGAGTGGCTGTCGCGGCGCACGATTATTACGGGATGGACCGTCGGGCAAAAAGTTAGTGCAAAATGGGCGAATTGCGGATTTACAAGTCTAGATCATTTCGTACGTGTTTAGCATTACACATGGCTACTTTAATAATAGATTAACACTTAGAAATGTTAATTTTCCACTTTTAATAATAATTGAAGTCAAATTCGACGATATTAGCGTGTGCTTGATTGAAGTTTTGTCAGTATGTATACATCTGTTTCAACTGTCCGACAAAAAATATCTCAGATTTTAAATTTGATTAATACGTTCATATCATTTTGTTTTTATCAATTATTACCCAAAAAACTCAATATATATTGGGTTTTCTAATGGTTGCTATTAATTCATCGTTAAAAAAGGCGATACTCCTCATTACTTTAATTAATTTCTCGACAATTTCTCAGTCGATTTATTTGAAAATTAGCATAATCAATCGCTTGATGCTAAATCTTGATGATATGGTATTTTCCGAATTTACGGCGATTTATTTCCATTCGTTTTGGAACCATTAATGTCTGCAGAATTGTTTCCCCATAAACGACCATGTTAAATTCATGTGTTTATAACTACTAAATCATTTAGTGAAAAATTCTAAAATAATTCATGTATTCCATCAAGAACTAACATTCCTCAAATTTTCAAGAATTTTGGCGATTTTTTAATATCCATCCAGTAATACCTTAAAAATCACCATAATATTTATGACGCAAATGTCCGTGTTTGGCTCTTTTGAGCCGTACAGTCCCACGATCCAGTTGCTTGCTTGTACTGATCCTGGATTTTTTTCGCTTTTACTATCAGAATTATAAGCCGTTATGTGCCATAACATGGATAATCTTGCTGTTCTAGAAAAATATCAGATTTTCGTATTTAGAAGTGCACGTATTGATGTGCTCTATTTATCAATTCTTGAATAAATGCCAAGATTTTTTGGGTCTTTTAATATGTCTTCAGAAAAAGCAAAATCGCATTGAAAAACTCTTCGTCCAGCTCCACACACAACACATTCCGCAATCAATGCGGCGTTTAAACGGAACATAAAAGTACAATGAACCTTTTGAAGTTGCATGCACACTCGAATGCTGAATCATCCTTGGCAACGAGTGTACAGAGATAGTATTGAAACACTGAAAACATTTTGCATGAATAAGCACTCACGCCGACTTACCTTGCACTTACTTCTTTCGTTAAAGGGGGAAATTCATGTTGCACCATAAAAAAATCATGTATTCGTAAAGGAGCATCCATGAAGAAGGTGAAGGACTGGAAGGTATGACCCTGGAATTGCTGATTAGCCGGTAAGTCACTGAAATCATTGAGTTTTCGAGGTTTGAAGCTTCAAACACGTTTTTCTGACGCCAACATTTTTAAAATTCGTGGAAAACATAACTTTAAAACGAATTGACAGATCGAGTCGTCATATCGCCATTTTGCAATATTTTTCAATTAAAATATTTATTTAAGCATTTTAATTATGTAATCAATTGTACCAACAGTTTCAGAAATGTAAAACGTTTTGTTTCTTTCAAACAAAAAAAGAAAAAAGATCAAAATTCGCTAATTTTTCCTCGCCTACATGTATTTTCTCGCTTAATGAGGATGGAGCATTACCCACAATCCAGGATTTAAAAAATATATGGGGCATTCCATTCCAATTCGACCTGGGTCTGACCCTCGACCCCTCAAATCTGGTTCCCGATTTTTCCTATCATTACTCTCACTCTATCAAGCAATTACAATTTTTTTCAGATTTTTCAAAATAAATTTGAGCGCGTCATGAATTTTTGAATTTTTTTTTTGAGCACCTCGATGGCCGTAATCGAAAAATCTGAAGAAATTCCCAAAAATACAGTGTCAGATATAAAAAATGTTGGTGTAAAATTTATAATGTCTGGGCTTTTTCTTCAACCCGTTTTTTAGCTTTTTGAGCAAAAAAAAAATGAAAAAAATAAGAAGCAGCGGTCAATTTACTGTAGACTGTTGCTCGAAATTTTGTATGCATAGTACCAGATTTTTTAAAAAATTTCTCCGATTTTTCTAAAGTGTATTTTGTAATTTTCGATTTTTTTTTTTTTATCATGGTTGACAAAAACCCTAATTAGGGATTTGGAAATGATGCGAATTGCACTAACAATAAGCGTAAGATGCCTGGTGAGGTTCGGTACACTCTAAACTACTATTGAACTACTACTGTAGACAGTAGCTTGAATATTTTTGATGAGAGCGAACGGTTTCGGAGATTTTTAAGGATTTTTTAAAGCATTTTTTTCTGTAATATCATCTTAAAATCATGATTAATTAAAAGCGGTCATGAACAGTGATCGCTCTTAATTAAATAATTAATTAATTAATTTAAAATCCACAAAATTATAAAGAAAAAAAATTTAAAAAAGTCTGCAGAACCTTTTTATTATATCAAAAACCATTTTAAAGGCACATGTGATATAAAAATGTGTTGACGCATCTCAGATTGTCAGTGATGGAAATACTATTCTCTACGATGATTTCATTGTAGTTTCTGGAATAAAGCGTAGATAAAACCATGCGAATTGATAATTAAAATTCATATTGATTCTTAAATTAAAAATTATTCCGCTCTTAATTCCGCTCTTAATTATTTAATTAAGAGCGATCACTGTTCATGACCGCTTTTAATTAATCATGATTTTACGATGATATTACAGAAAAAAATGCTTTAAAAAATCCTTAAAAATTTTCAAAAACCGTTCGCTATCATCAAAAATATTCAAGCTACTGTCTACAGTAATAGTTCAATAGAAGTTTAGAGTGTACCGAACCTCACCAGGCATCTTACGCTTATTGTTAGTGCAATTCGCATCATTTCCAAATCCCTAATTAGGGTTTTTGTCAACCATGATAAAAAAAAAAATCGAAAATTACAAAATACACTTTAGAAAAATCGGAGAAATTTTTTTAAAAATCTGGTACTATGCATACAACATTTCGAGCAACAGTCTACAGTAAATTGACCTCTGCTTCTTATTTTTTTTCATTTTTTTTTGCTCAAAAAGCTAAAAAACGGGTTGAAGCAAAAGTCCAGACATTATGAATTTTACATCAACATTTTTTATATCTGACACTGTATTTTTGGGAATTTTTTCAGATTTTTCGATTACGGCCATCGAGGTGTTCAAAAAAAAATTCAAAAATCCATGACGCGCTCAAATTTATTTTGAAAAATCGGAAAAAAATTGTAATTGCTTGATAGAGTGAGAGTAATGATAGGAAAAATCGGGAACCAGATTTGAGGGGTCGAGGGTCAGACCCAGGTCGAATTGGTATGAAATGCCCCATATACAGTGGGTAAAAAAAAGTATTTGCACACCGCCTGTTTTTCAAATTATCCTAGTTCGAAAATTTTGTTCGAACATTATATTTTTCTTCGAAAAAAAAAAATACTAAAGTATTTTATTTTATTTCGCAGGATAATTTAAAAAACATGAGTTATGCAAATGCTTTTTTAACCCACTGTATGCTATTGTCCAGACTATACTGAGTCTTTACGAATTTTTTGAATTTTGTTCACCACAAAACACCAGAAATAAAAAATAGTTTAATGTATGTAATTTTACGTGCGGTTAGATGGGCAAGACGTTCGCGCTACGGGTGACGTAATGTTTTTTTGGCTATTAAGCACCAAAATAAACAATTTCTAACAACGGATTAACGTAAACTAAACCTTAGTAAAGATTTAGAAAAAAACCCATCTTACTCATTGAAAACCATATGTATGTTCAATATTGAACCATTAAGGTTTGATATAACATTGCGAATCTTTCTGGTCCTTTTAATTTCTTTAATCTTTTTAATCTAATAAAAATTGATATGTAAAAAAAAATATTAAACAAAAACAAGCTTCTATTCAATGTATTACATTGTACCTATATGTAACTATAAATAAAAGTACGGGGCGCTCAACTTTTTAAATGTTCAATAAATTTTATCAATTCAGTTTCATTAACCGTATTTAACTTGGCACAATAGTAATTAGAGAAATTATTATCACAAATTTATACTCAGTATCATGATTTTTATGTAAATTAAATATTATATCTCTAAATTTTGAGCACCCCAAGCTTTTATTTATAGTCTCTTTATTTGTACCTCCATGTAGGTGACTTGGTAAAACAAATTATCCTCTACGTTTTAATACAATACATTAAATAAAAGCTTGTTTTTTTAAATATTTTTTTACGTATCAATTATTTTCTAATTTTTAGTCTTCAATTAATCTTACTAGAGGTATGACATTTTTGCAAAGAGGGGTTAATCCTTCCAACCGAACCGGTGTTATTATTGGTTGATTGCCAGGAGAAATCCTGGAAAACCGTGACAGGTGGCATCTATCATAGATGTTGGCTCACCACATATTGGACCTTACTCTTTAATGTGCGATCCGAGAGCACTTAGAGCCATTCATTAGATATCGCTAATTTTACATCTAAAGTTGAAAATTTTATGGATATATTTTTTTTTTTCTAAGTTGAATCATGCATTATCACCTCTTACATATATATTTGCAAAATTTCAGAGCTCTCAGTACCCGGGAAGTGGGTGAAATGTCGATTTTCCGTTTTGCATCTCAGAGAAAATCAAGTTAAATGAAAGCTTGTAAAAATTACGACTCTTCCATAATAATCAATAATGTGATGCTTTTTCAAGTTGGTAGGAAGCCAACAGTTTTTCCTTTTCACATAATAAAAGTACCAAACTGCATAATTTTGCCCTGTAATTATATATTTTATGAAAACTTAGCATGTACAGAATAAATCTATATCTCGTATGCATTTTTTTAGGTTCATTGAAGAAAAAAAACTAACAAACCATCATTTGACTCAACCAGACCGCTCCAAGCTCCTTAATGTTTCATGTATCGGGTTAAGATAGTTCAAACTACTAGTGAACGACGCTAAGTTTTCCTCGCCATCGATTTTAATGCATATCTTAACGGCCTCGTATACTATTTTTCTCTTACCTCCATTAGCTAAATACCTTTCGCGTCGATTTTGCCAGAAAGTTTGCGACAGTTTTGTCCCATCGACGGTAGAGATCGAATTCGCTAAAAAGGGATGTACCTATATGGGAATGGGAACGAAAGAACAGAGCGATAGACAAACAGCGCAATCTATACACCAAGCACAAACAGAGAGCTCTGTCTTGTGGTATCATTGCACACCAAGAAGAACGATAAAAGCAGGTGGCACGGCGCACCGGAGAGAGGTTAGGTTGGGGAAAGGAGGATGCCCACGAGAAGCCCGACGATAGAGCACGTATAATACCGAGATCCGAAGACCTTCGGTCTTTATGGGAGTGGCAGCAAACCGAGCGCTCGCTTTAACTTTTCTCCGACTGTTCCCTCGGTTTCGGAATAGTTGGACTTTAACGGCGAAAGAAGCGAAGAATGGAGGTCCCCATCGACTCATGGCCGCCACACATACACGTACATGCGTATTTGTGTATATACAGGGTGGACCACGCAACGTGTGCACCTCTTTTACGACCAAAATATGCGTTGCACAAAAAAATGTTTTATACAAAAGTTACATGGTTTATAAGGCTACACTATGTGGTGCATTAATTTTTTTTTATAGGTGGAGGCACTTCGAAGATTTGAAGGTCAACTTTATTTTTTCAAATGGAATGCTATATTTTTTATAGCGTAATATGATACAGTATCGAATTCTGAGTAAAAAAGTATAGACCTTTATTAGCCCTAGATTTAATAACTAACGAGTAATTTCACTTTATTACTTTAAAATTTTCTTCACGTAATACTGGATTACAATCATTGAGAAGATTGTGAATCATGATAAGTGTGTGTGATGTGGTAAATGTGTTCATATTGATAAACACTGTGATGTAAACACTGCCATTCAGAAATTTGTAGTAGATTTGAATCTCCAACTTGATATTACGTGAAGAAAATTTTAAAGTAATAAAGTGAAATTACTCGTTAGGTATTAACTCTAGGGCTAATAAAGGTCTATACTTTTTTACTCAGAATTCGATACTCTATCATATTACGCTATAAAAAATATAGCATTCCATTTGAAAAAATAAAGTTGACCTTCAAATCTTCGAAGTGCCTCCACCTATAAAAAAAAATAAATGCACCACATAGTGTAGCCTTATAAACCATGTAACTTTTGTATAAAACATTTTTTTATGCAACGCATATTTTGGTCGTAAAAGAGGTGCACACGTTGCGTGGTCCACCCTGTATATGTATGTGTGTGTGTGTGTGTGTAGGTGAATAGTTGCTACTAGGCGAATAAAAGAGTTTTTGTGGACGATCGCGCAGCCTCTTTATTACCCCGAGTGGCCCATTGCCCGTTCGCCGAGTGCACGTTTTTACGCGAGATAAGAATCGAAATCGATGATATCCGTTTGAAGCAAAAGCGAAGTAGGAACAGGGAGGTCTAAAGGATCGAAGTTCAAATGGAAACTTGCCGTGCCCGCTATATGTCTATAAATTCTTTTTGCTCTGTAAACTAGTATTGCTTTGCTACCGTTTTGCCAATACAATAGGATGGCATGGGTGTTGTCTTTGCTTCTTATGGACGTTAATATTTCACGAAGTGGAGGTCGTCTCACAAGCTTACCAAACTTTATTTTTCTTACATTATATTTATTGCCTCTCAGTTTCGGCTTTGGAACCCTCCGTTGACACATTGGGTCATTTTGACCCAGACAAATTTTTCGGCTTCGAATATTCCTATCCCAGGATTTTTTCGGGAACTGCTAACGCTATCTACTGTCAATTTCAACCTTTATCAACAGGCTGGCACAGCCAACTTCGAGAATATCAATTAGTCTGCGCTTGGCGTCCTTTCTTAGTAGACGGTTGAATGTTGTGAAAAAAAGATTGTATTTTTTCGTGGTCATTATATCGTCAGTGTTACTCTCATTTTATCGTCAGTATTACTCTTATTTTATAGCCAGTATTACTCTCTGATGTCCCGAGTCAACATTTTCGAGCCGCGTTCAATCAGCAAAATAAAGGCCTCCTTCCCCGAGCAAAGATCGCCGATAGTGGATTATCGGGTCCCTAAACAAGGGTACAATGTTTGAAATACCAATACGTTAGGGCCTCCGATGAACCTCCCGAATGGCAGAAACTGGACATTGTCACTCGCAGGAGGCTAATTCAGAGCGCACTTGAACCTGCGAAACCCCAGGTGGGCCTACTTCAAGCGCCCACCCAGAACATACTGGCCCCCCTTTCGACTTATTGCAGGCGCACTGTAGACCCTCTGGACCCTCCATTCAGCCTAGTGTAGGCGCACTGTTGACCCTCCGCACCTTTCATTCAGCGAAAACGTATTTATTTCATCATCGAATGGGTTACCGATCAGGCCACAGTGGAGTGTTGATGGAAGAGATATCGAATTTGGTCGCAAAGCAGGTTAGGTGGGGATCAAGGCAACGGACTTGAGATCGAAAGGAGGTTAAGGAGGCCTATGTTCTGCACGTTTCACTGAACCTGGGGAACGAAAGAAGGTTGGAAGGACTAAAGGAAGGACAGAGGCTACATTGGACCCAATGGAGGCCTCTTCATGGCACTGGACTCGACAAGTGGGGTTTGGTAGGTTCAACGGAGGCTGGCGGCTTGTGCATTACAAAAGAAAGGGTTCTGCGAGTGTTCAGAGACGGCTATAAATGTTGACTCGGGGTCCCCCTTTTTTCATTCAATAATTATTTGTGATATTCACAATATATTGTGATATCCGTGCCCAACAATTATTTACGATATAGATGTCCTACAATTTGTGACATCGCTCCGATGATCTATACTGTCGGCGGACGACAATGATGATAATTCTGGAGGGATTCATCTGAAAGTGAGGATGAGGATTTTGGGATTATAGGACCCGTACGAAAGTGAGGACCAGGAATACTTTTAAAAAGGAGTTGCGGTTTATGTTCACATAAATGTGACCACAAAGGCAGAAAAAAATGTATGTCATATTTGCGAACAACGTGCGTTATTCGTACCGATTTAATAAATATTTTGTCGATTTTGTACGGAATAAAGATTTTTTCCCACCAAAATAAACGAGTTTTTCATTTTAAAAGTACGCTAAGTTCTGACGTCGAAATGAATATACTTTTTGGAAAGTTCGTCGTAGGACTATTTTTTCCAAAAAGTAGCATTCTTCAAGTGTACATCGCTGCTAATTATTCTTAATTGTATTAAAAATTCAAAAAGTTATGACTTTTTGAGTAAAATGCTCACTTCTGTGAAATGCGATTTGTTCGATAATTTTTAACAACAATTTAATTTTACATTTTGCGACTTTCAATTACACAGACATATTAAAAAGCGTTCAAAGTGTATTTCTAATTTTTTAATATAATAATCGACCGACAGGTTGTTTGCGGCAGGTGGATGAAGTAACAACAGCGTTAAATTGACCCCATGTGTCAAAATCGTGGCCAGCATTTTTCAGATATTTCAATTTCGTCACCCACTAATGATGTTTGCACATGCCTTAACTGTTTTTACAAGAATAACACCGAAATTTCATCGTGGCAGCGGAATAGTGAAAGTCGGCAATCCTTTTGATAGAGACCTTAAATCTGACAGCATAAATGAACCACGGAAAATAAACTAACTTACTACACTTTTGTCCAATGTTAGCCCAATTGAATTGTTATCGTTTTATAAATATTGCATTAGTAGTAAGTACATTTTGGAATTCCAGATAAGGTTTCATCATTTATTTCAGGAGTATGGATCAGTTACTTAACTTTGCTGTAAGGGAGACTAAAAGTCTAGGGACCCGAAAAAATATAAATTACGACAATTTTTTATGGATACCCATTTTATTGAATGGAAATTCCGTTCAATAGCCTTTATTATACAGATCTTTGAGTAATTCTACAATTTTTTTACAAAATTTTGCAATAAAATGACGTCGCTGAAGCTGGATGAAGCGAATCACCTTTATCTGATAGTGATAGGTCCTGATAGTGTCCTACGGTCGGCAAGACCTGGAACGGAAATGCAAAATAGTTTTAATTCTAGATAAGATTTGTCTTCGAACAAATAAAGTAGGAAAATCGGAAAATATCGATTATTACTAAAATGGTGCATATTTGAAAAAAAATCAAGCAAAAAAAAATCGGCGAAAATCATTTTCTTTCTGAAAAAATTCGCAAGATATATAAAATTCCCCTAGGTACTTCGATATAAAATATTGTTATAAGGTCCGAAAACAATTTCCGAACCAGACGGTAAAGAATTGGCGATTGGCCGACCACAGAACACTATCAGATAAAGGTGACTGGCTTCATCAATGTCTAAGTCGCCAACCGTAGGCCAACTTTTACAATTTCGGCCGAATCGAATAAAGTTTTCGGCCTTAGTTTTCGACTCGGGTATCAGGTATTACTATATTGTATCTAGATAAACAAAGATGACGTAAGCTTAGCTCATAAATTATTCATAAACTCTACAACCACATTCATATGATTTACCATAATTGCGGATCTATGCCGTCAGATAAGTCCATTACACAATAAATATGATGAATAAGTATATTTTATGAATTTTCATGTGAAACGTCAAATTTTATTTACACATTTTATGTAAATCTCTGCAAGAAACCGAAGCGGAGTTGCTTAGAATCGATGGAGCTGCCATGAACTAGGGAAGCATACTACTTTCTTGCTTAGAATAGGTTAGAAATATATATAGTTGGCATGCATACGTACAAGTTACGAAATCACATAATGAATCATTCGAATCCCTAGCGAGCTTGCAGATTTGTTCCAGGCAGCAAGAACATTGATAGACCTAAATAATTACGTCATCCATGTTACCGTACATTGTGGTATACTATGTAATAGACTTCATGCTAATCCAACTATGTATTCACGCATGCAAACGAGCTTCATCGTGGGAATTCCAATGGAATTGTGCTTTGTGACTTCTATAATTACTAACTTTATATACTCGAAAGAGCTACCGTGATATTGATCGCACCGATATCCACCCGGAAACACGTTATCAATCGCCTGCGCTTTTGGATATACTATATATGAGTAGAGAAATCACAAATACACTGCCGGCTAAAAGGTTGGATACACTAGTCGAAATTTCTTACCGCACTAGATATCAGACTCAAAAATAAAGCTAGATAGCTAGATATCGGACTCAAAAATAAAGAGAATGGAATTTCCCAAGTGGCGTTTTAAAGAGGACAAATTTACCTTCATTTTGCTCTTTTAGAAAAAATTTTACGATTTTTTTTCGCCCCTGTACGCACTTTTGACCTTGGCCATTTTCGGCGATTTTTTGGCCGTCGAAAATTAACTGCAAAGTTTGTGCAAAATGTTCTTCCTCGGTTTTTCCATGGTAAACTTGAAAAGGATATCAAAACCTACATTTTTATTGTTTATAAAGTCTCGTACGATCCCCCCCAGTATTGCATTTTTTGCTAAAAAAAAACATGTTTTAGAAAAAAAGGCGACATCGAAGAACTATAGGGTTTCAGAGGAAATGTCGAAAGGATAAAAAGTTACATAGGTTCACATTGGAGTCGCTAGAATTTTTTCAAAATTTTTTTCGACATTTTTTTTTACCCGTTTTGATTGGAACTTCAATGAGTGGAGAGGCTCTACTTGGAAATTATGGGGCCTAGAACAATATATTAAGAAAGGAAATTTGTTTTCATTTTTATTTTAAATTAAATACAATTTTGTGGGATTTTTTTATTTTTGAAAATTAAAATGAAAAAATGAAGAAAAAAAACTAAAAAATTGTAGCCAATTAACCCTAGAACCATATCGTAGTTTTCAGCACCCGTAAACCATGCATTTGAGTCGTTCGCATCCGTCGCTTATTTGACCGTTATTGTCTAAGGAAAAATCTGAAAAAATGCATGGGTCTTCTTTGGAATCTTAACTATACGATAAAACTTTTGTCAACCCTGAAGATCCCTTCTTTAATTAACATTTTTATCAAAATTCGGAGGTATGTAGGCTGTTTAGCCGGGCTGTAAAGATTGACCTCGGACACAAACGACCCATATAAATGGTTCTAGGATTAAAAATAAAAATGTAAACAAATTTCTTTTTTTAATATATTGTCCTAGATGCTATAATTCCTAAGTGGAGCCTCTCTACTTATCAAAGTTCCATCTAAAAATGATTAAAAAATGTAAAAAAAAATTTATGAAAAAATTCTAGCCACTTCAGAGTGAACCGATGCAACTTTTTACCCTCCTGACATTTCCTATGAAACCCTATAGTTCTTCGATGACGCCTTTTTTTCTAAAACATCTCTTTTTTAGCTAAAAATACAATACTAGGGCGAAAAAAATGGTACGCGACTTTCTATAAAACAAAAATGTAGGTTTTGATATCCTTTTTAAGTTTATCATGGAAAAAACCATGGAAAAAAATTTCCACGAATTTTGCAGTTAATTTTCGACAGACAAAATATAGCCGAAAAATGGCCACGTTCGAGAGTGCGTACCGGGGGGGGGGGAAATCGTAAAGAATTTTCTAAAAAGGCAAAATAAAGGTAAATTTGTCCTCTTTAAAACGCCACTCGGGAAATTCAATTATCCTTATTTTTGAGTCCGCTATCTAACTTTTAGTGCGGTCAGAAATTTTGGCTAGTGTATCCAAACTTTTGGCCGGCAGTGTAAATCATGAAGTTCAATTAACGTATAACTACCGAAAAAAAAGATTTTTATTTCTGTTATAATGAAGACATTTACACGAAGCGTTTGGTATGTGCTCCGCTGGTCGTGACGAGACACGGCTGACTAGCGAGCGTTGGAGCGCTTAGAAGAACGGTAGGATAGAATAAAAGAAGGACGCCAAAAACAAAAGGGGCGCTGTTGTAAACAGACAACGTACTCGGCCAAACAAAAATACGGGACAGAATATCGACGAGCGCGGAAATAGAGAATTATTGAGCGTAAACAATATATGTAAACAAAAAAGCATAAGTCATATATTATCTGCTGCTTTTCTACACTGCTCGGATTATAAACAAATAGCCGTTTGACGCATATTGTGAAATACAATTGTCCAGTTTCATTTGACAATTTGCGCTTATTTGGCACAACCCTAAAATCCATGTATAATTTTTTCTACATTTCCAAACCCAAACAAACTCATGACTGGAGCAGATACCTAATCCGCGGGCTTTGTTGTAGGCACAATTGCTCGATTGAACAGTAAGGAGAAACATCAGTACTAAATCTTTTCATTTTTCAATGAGGAATAGAATCGTGTAACGAAAATTCGTTACACGTTTAGCATTAAAATCCTTTTAAGGGGTTACGTGGGTGAAAATTTCAAAAAATCCATTTTCTTTATTTTATTATCTAATAGTACAATATGTCTAGAATATTCTCCCAAAGTTTTAAGCAAAAGTCTAGGAGAGAGATTCTTTGGAAATTCCCCCCATTGGCAAAGACCGACGCGGAGCAACGCAAGTATACGCATTTTTCTCAAAAACACTATTTTTGAAGTCGTTGGACCAGATTTCTCAAAAACTAATGTACCGATCTCATTTAAATTTTGTACACTTCTTCAGAATAGCATTGACTAGTGATTGAACGAAGGTTTTTTCTTTTTCGATTACAAATAATTTTACAAGGCTATACGTAGTGTCAATTGTACCAAAAATTGAACTATTGTGCTTACAACTCTGCCAAAAATTCAAATTTCAATTTATTTTTTAATCCTTCGTTCAATCACGAGCTATACTTATCTAGTAACAGAAAAAATTTGGTTTTTTAATTTCAGATAAAGCTATGATGAGTTATCCTGACTACCACGAGGACACTTTTTTTTTAGGCGTCGCCGGAAACCAGGTCCCACCGGCTGAATTTCCCAAATTTTTGGATGAATTTTTTTTTAAATATTGTTGAAATGTTGCTCTTTTATGTGCTTAACATTTTGAATAAAATAATTTATATATTATATTTTTTTAAAAATAGAGATAATATGCTTTTTTAGCTTCAAAACTCACGTAACCCCTTAAAGATGTACATAGGGAGTCTGATTTAGCAAGATGTCACACAAAACTAACGCTACCCCCACTCCACTGCCCACGGACGTATATAAGGGGGGTCTAGGGAGTCCGGACCCCCCCCCCCCCCTAGTCAAACCCAGCACAGCAATGTACCAGGAGAAACTGCCGAAACATATTACCATCGAAATGTATTCTACCTTTTTATTGAATATGTGATTACAGAACTCGATGCTCGCTTTAAACCACACAAACAAACGATCGAAGCGATGCAAATGCTTCTGCCTGAGAAAACCAGTAATGACTGGAGGAAAAAAAGAAATCATTAAAAAGATAGCACAAACATTTCTGGGTAAAAATGAAGACACGATTTTTCTGAGTGAATATGAGATATGGCACAGTCACTCGAAATCTGTAGTGAGAAAACCTGCCACTGCAATAGAAGCTATTGATCAGTGCGATAAAGAATTTTTGTCTATCTTGTTTTTCACCATTGTAGCGTTTTTAGTTCATGTTAAAACTTTCATTGGCCTACGAAAAACTGGAAACATTTCATCACCGGCAGATATGTGTATTTAGAAGTAAATTATTTGACATCTATTTGGAGTGTTATGTATACCTTTAAGTCTGTTATTTAATTTTATAACTCGAAAGTTGTAAATTTTCAGCGCTGAGTGGGGTAACATTAGGACTGTCCCAAAGTGATTTGGAAGAAGAGCCTACTCCATCAACACCACCCCCACAATCTTCATGTTTTTACCAGAACCTTATAGTGGGCGAGTACCCGTGCGGAAATTGAGTTCAGGCTTTGATTGGGCCCATGTTAGTTTTCCCGAACTTTATTAAGGCCCTAGTCTGGAAACCTCACATGGGCCATCAGTGAGGTTCCAGCCCCAAGCTAGAGGTTTCAAGAGTACAGAAGAGTACCACGGGATTTGTGCTTAAGGTAATAGTCTCACCAAAGCGTTTTTCTATAGATTTTTTATTTTTATTTTAAGGACCCATTCAGGACACTATTAAGTGATTACCTGCCAAATTTCAAAAGGATTCACCGTTGTGTATTCGAGATATTGGCAATCAAGGATTGCCCGGTTTTACACGTGTTCTTATGGGTAGCAGTGGAAAATTTCACATTTCACGCAATAACTTCGAAACTTTTCTACAGATTTTTTTTTTAATTCTCCATTACAGAGGAACATATGACGAAGTGGGTAAAACAAAATAATGAATTTTGAGCGTCGAGTTTTAGAGATATAACGATTTAAATTTAGCAATGTCTAGCGACGCTAGCGCCACGAAGCGACTAGAGCATCTACGTATTAGTAGCCGGAATGGATAGTCTGATACAAAAGTGAGGGTTAGATAAACATTATATTGGGCGTTTTCATCAGTACTTTACAAGTTTTTACATCCCGATAAGATGTACAACCTACATTATATGGATATTTCACAATATTTCGGTGCTTTCATCGATTGAGCGGAGAATAAACTTGTCAACGTGACTGTGACGAGACTACTAACTTAAAACTCGATTTATGGTGAATATTTTCGTTGTCCAATCCGGCATGTAACCTTTTTCGAACACGTTCTTCAATTTGGTAATTCCTCGCTTTAGCGGCATTTTCGAATTCAGATGATTTTCTCGATAGGGTTTTTGTCAGAAGGATTCTACAATATTGATTTCCAATGTTAACATTTGTAGGTTTAATTTCAATGGTACAGTGCCAAAAAGCATACTTCATAACTGGATTATCAAGAATATTTATCCATGCATAATTACTACAGAGACTAAATTGCATTCACATTTTATTTTGCAACCTGCGGTCGAAACGGTCACAAATAGATCTTCTTAAAATACATTGAATACATATGAGCACTGTACATTTTCATTGGGGATTCGAATTTGGAATTACAGTAAACTCTCATCTATTTTGCCGAGTCGCTACCGATGCTTCGCGTTCACTTTGCGACGTGAGGGGCGCCCCGCTCAAGGCTCAATAATAGCGACGCCCCACGGTAACCGCGCAAAGAGAAAGTACAATTTTAGCAGAGGCTACCTCAAGACATGATTAGGATGATAAGTGAGGTTATGCCTACGAGCAGAATTATTAATATTTCTTGAATGAAATTTGGTACATAACTTCGTTAATATACATACAAATAAATGATCAAACGATTTTTCAATGATCTTACTTATTTCTTTAAAATTAATTTAACTCCTTAACGGAAAAACAACATAAATTGAATTTTTACAATTATTGTTAATCAGTTTTTCATAACAAAAACGAAGTTAACAATGTTTTTCGTTATTGAAAAAAAGAATTCATTGTTTTCTGTGTTTGAAAATATCGGGCGCAGAACTTGTCTCTTACTAAATACAACATTATTAAAATATAAACTATTCAAAGTAATTGCACTTTTGTAAGATAATTGAAGAAAAGCTGAAATCCTTATATTTACACATTCGTATTATATTCTAACGACGGTTAGAATATAATACGAATAATGATTGCACATACAATAAGAATTCATTGACTCAAAACTTTAGCACGCAACCTTGTATATATACATATATGTGGATACCTAAACGCTCATTGCATACACATGAACACGTAGAATGTGAAGATGAAAGTTGACGCTGTTTCTTCCTTAGAAAACGTGGGTTGGACGCAATCGTCGATCTCATACTTGGTTTTTATTTACTGATGTGAAAGTAATCGTTATAAATAGCATTATGCCAATATATTACAGCTGTACAACCACACTACAGAAAAATTCTTTTGATATTAATTAGATGTGTCTTGATATTTTTTATTTGTATTTAATTAGATTTTTCGTGAAATCCAATTTTTCCTATTGCATTCCATTATTAGAATTATTTATTTTAAATATATTTATTTATTCAAATGAAGATCTATTTAATATCGTGTAATAACTAAATATTTTATTTATTCCTAATAAATATGTGACTTGGTTTTATCTGGTAGTCTGAGACAAAAGAGACAGACGAAAAAATATCACACGATTCAGTCTCTCAAAAATCTCATGGCTCTGGTTTCATTAGCAGATTGTTGTAACATTCTACAGTTGAGGAAAGGGATTGCTCTTTCTATACATACATAGTCGCGTCTGTTAATAGAAGGCACGACGATACCTTTTTTTTCAAATAACAGCCTAGTTAGTAAAAAAAATATATATAACTTTTTTTCACGGCACTTGTATGTCATAAACGTATTCATGCTATATATGGTGTTTTACCTTTATTTATTTAATTTGAATATATTTAATATTTAAAAAGAACAGCTTGAGCAAAAAAAAACTAACAAATAGAGTTTTAGTAGGCCGTGAGACAAGGAAAAAACCTATTTTTTAAGATTTAAATAGATTTAGTACATGTAAATCAAGCTCTACCCATGCGGAAAATTAGCAGGGCATCCCCAATACAATGCGGGTCCTTCAAGGCATTATTTGTGGATTCCGTAGTAGTGTTTTCCGTAAAAGCGCCGGTTCGGGCCCCAATTAGGGAATGGTAGGTTGATAGGTAGGTTGACTAAAACTATGGTCTAAGTACAGAGACCAAGTAAAGGCCTTAAAAGGGTGTAGTTGTAGATTCCCTAGTAGCGATTTCCCCAATACTACTAGACTTTGCTATTATAGGGGCAAATCAGTCTAAATTGCTTGACTAAAGAATTTGTGGCATTATCGCGATCGATTAAATATAATAATTAAACTATGCGTTTAGTAGACGAATTGTGATGCCTTGAAGCAATACGCATGCAGTGCGTTCATTAGAACAACGCGGGATCAAACGTGTCAAAATGTGCGACAGAATTCTAAGCCTGAAATGCCCGTGCGGAAAATTGGCAGGGCACCCCTAACACAATTCGGGGCCTTCAATGGATTGTTTGTGGATTCCATAGTAGGGTTTTCCGTAAAAGAGCCGGACCGGAACCCCTATTAGGGAATGGTAGGGTAGGTAGGTTGACTAAAACTATGGTCTAAGTACGGAGACCAAGTTAGGGCCTTTAAGGGGTGTAGTAGTAGATTCCCTAGTAGCGATTTCCCCAATACTACCAGACTTTGCTATTATAGGGGCAAATCAGTATAAAATGCTTGACTAAAGAATTTGTGGCGTAATAATTATCGAAATCGATTACATATGATAATTAAACTATGCGTTTAGTAGACGAGCTGTGATGCCTTGAACCAACACGCATGCAGTGCGTTCATTGGAACAACGCAGGATCGAAGGTGTCAAAATATGTGACAGAATTATAAGCCTCAAATGTATTGAAATAACACGTTTCTTTTTCACAGTGCACACACACGCACGTACGCTAATGATTGCAATAATTTTTATGCGGTAACGTTAAGGCAATTTTAAAGGCCCTAATTATTTTGCCTTCAATGGTCCTCGGTAGCAAAGTGTGACCGGCCACTGATGGCCCATGTGAGGCTTCGGACTGGGGACTCAATAAAGTTAGGGAAAATTAAGATGGGCCCGATCAATGCCTGAACTCAATTTCCGCACGGGTACTGTAAAAATGAACGTCTCTTATCAAGAGACGCAACAGCGTATTGACGCTAAGTAAAAAAAAAAAATGTCGACTCCACTGGCGACAACACGCGGCGTACTCTTTATCCAGTAAGCTGCCCTACAGACCGTTTTTGATCTTTGAATCGACTCCACGTGAAAACGCGTCGACGAATCGAAAATCTAATGACATTTTACCAATGTAATGTGGTTTTTTCCCATCGATGTTGTTTAGGTTATTTTTCGATTTGTCCACTCAATCCTGAAATCTCATAGTTTTCACCGAATATTCGTGCGATCTTACAAGTAGAAATTGTCTTACATCTGTCGAGCGTTTTCTTCTTAATCATGCACGTCAAGACCTTTCACAGAATTTCCAAAGCACTTGTGTGGTTCATACGTTGTATTTTCTATAATGGTGATGTCAATTTGTTGTTACAAAAAATATAAATTTTCAAATAAAAATTAATCTTTTTTAATAAGATAATTTCTAAGGTTTAAAAATATTGTGTGCAACATTCCTTGTACACTTGCATAATACATACATTGTACTTGGCTGTTTTATAAGTGATTTCATTTTTTTTTGTACTATTGATTAATGAAAAAAATGCACCCATTATTTGAATTAGAACGAATAAAAATTATTTTTAAATTAAAGCAGATTTTTTTTATAAAGTAAACAAACAACAATATTTTCAGGGAGATTTTTTATTACTTGGCGCTCTTTTAGACTTTTTAAAGTTTTGAAAAAATGATTACTAACGTGGAGAGAAAGTAGAAATTTAAAATACCATAATTAACTTTTTTAATTCACCGATGCTGTCGCATTTTTTATTTTTTCTATACACATACATTTCCTGTACTCTAATACTTTAGGAGAAAAAAGTACATGGTACAATCGTATCTTGCAAAACCTTAGGAAGAAAAGCACGATGGGAGTTGGAGAATTTGAAACTTTAGCTTAACAGTGCCAAAGTTCAAAATCCAACATCTGTAGTTTGTGACGTTACGGTCCTTGCTATCCAGAGAAAGCATATTATCATCAGAACCTGTCTGCGTACCTATACATGTGTATGTATGAATACGGCAGAGGGAAAGAGAGAGAAAGCGAGAGCGAGAGAGAGAGAGAGAGAGACAGAGAGAGAGAGAGAGAGAGAGAGAGAGAGAGAAAGAAAGAGAAGGAGGAAAAGAGATAAAAGGCTCTTTCGCGCCGCCTCTCCAGGAAACTCGGCTTATTTGATTATAATCAAGCTAACCCACGTTTGATACGTGTCAGGTGGAAATAATTGCTACCTCCGTGGCGGTAATTGGAAACAAATCGGATTAGGTATTACGCTCTAGCATCGTGACCAAAGCAGAACTGGTGGGGTGGATCGGTTAGGTCGCATCATCAGCGTACATTGGTAAATGGGGATGCACACAAATCATATGTGCACCGTAAAAGCCGTTAAACATCTGTTCAGCTACTGAACGCAATTATAAATTTATCTGCATATAATTTTGGTAGTAGAAATGTGTAAACAATTTTGAATACCTGAATCGGCGATATAAAATGGACTCCTAATATCTATTGTCAACTATAAAAATTAAAACGATGGAATGTAAAATAGAAATTTATTTGTTTTCCGAATATAGTTTTTTGATGGGGTATCACATGCCAGATGAAAAGTCTAGGTTGACAAAAAACTGATGCAGTTATAATTGCTTAAAGGATCTTCATTGCCGGGGAACTAAGTACTTATGCTTCGAATCTACTTCGTAATTAAGCTTACACGTTCAGAGATCAAGAATCTCATCGTGTAATCCCTTTGTGCAAATGTACATGATGCTTGAAAACGTCGTGATAATATTACGTCTATCATGTTTTTTTTAACATAAAAGCATTAACTTCATTCACAAATGGGCTAAATTTCATCTCACTCAAGTCGAGGAATGTTAAGAAGATTAATGGTCTGTTGAATGGTCTGTTGAATCGTCTTTTTTGTTGATAGAACAACTTATGCAATGTTTACAAATATGATACCTGCTCTATTGTGACATTAGACCATTTATATGGAAGCAACGATGAAGCCATGATAAAATTAATTGGTAATCTTTAAATATTATGGAAATAATCCGGAATCCGGATGGTTACTAGTGTTATACATTAGCCCTAAAACTCATGACTGGGGTGCGTTCGCACACCACGCGAACTTTGAACTATGCTCCTGAGCTAGCGAGAGATATTACCGACTCCGGATCTGAACACAGTTCAATTCGAAGGCCTAAGAGTAGTATCAGGTCGGTCGCAGCTTCGGTCCATCGCTGGCAGTAACGCAGTAAGGGGGAGAGTGGGGCACGGTGAGCCACATGCAATTTCTCGGAGGTTTGTAGCTCGTAAATTCCGAATTTTTTTGTGTTGCAGCGCGATTTATATTTGGTTTCGTCAGGCCTAAAAGAAAGTCGATAGCAGCTTACAAAGAATTATTCAAAATAAAAAAATGATTTGAGGCTTGGAAAAAAAATATTTCACCGCCAGGAAAACGTAAAATATAACGACACTTTCTGTAGCGGCTCGGGTTTTCGGTCCCAATCGATAATGTTATTATTTATAATGCACCCGGTGACTCGCGTTTTTCCATTCGTAGTTTAAGTTATCATTATTTTTATGAATAATCAAATATTCTACTCGTGGGGTACAATTTTTCATCGAGTTGTGGGGCACAATAGGTCCCACGTGCACAATGGTATTGGCAAATAATACGCGTTATGAAATTACCGGTATGTATGAAAGTCTGTTATCTGTGTTAGAAAAATATAACAGTTTCAACCTGTTCATTATACTCTACATTTCGCAATACTTGACACACTGTACCCACCTATCTGACACTTTGTACCTCACCTGTGGGGTACAATGAGCCAATCCGTAATTTTTTTAACACTTTATTTTGGTCTTTTAAATCTTTTTGCAAAAAATATGGTAGCTTTATTGTATGCCCAAAAGTCTATAAAATCGGTTATGACCGTTTTTTCTAATCAGACTACTTTGGTAAGAGTAAAAATTCGTTAGAAAAAAAGTGACCAACTATGCCCCACCTTCCCCTACTTCTAAACTGTGCGCGGGGTATATGGCACCCCAGTCAGGTGCCGGCGTTCGACTTTCGTGGCGTTAAGCTAATCTTATATTTTATATTTAAATTAATATATTTGATATATTGCTACGTAATTTGAGTTGAATAGTCACAAAATATTATTTACGGATAAAAAAAAATTGTTTACAATTTTCAGCGGTTTACAACATCGCAAAAACCACGCACTTGCGTCAAGCGCCGCCGAGCCATGTGCAAAGTGCACAATTTATTCGGTTCGGTCAGTTCAACTTTTTATTACGAAAGTAAAATATATTTCGAATACAATTTTTTGTGACTTTTTTATTGACGTTTCTCATTTCTCAATTTACGAACTTTTCTCATTTTCAATCACCTAAATAAATATACTTTTTTAACTGAACACAGAGATAGTAATTATTTCCAGTAGACTAATGTGTCTTCTACAAAACTCCGCTTCAAATTTGAGAAACGGTTGAGAAAATAGAATTTATTATTTAAAAAAATGAGGTTTTCGATGACTTTTTCCCGTTTTTCGGTAATTAAATGGATTTTTCATTAATTAAATATTAATTCATTCAGATGCCTCGTACACTATTCTCTTTCTTATCAAAAAACGAAGAAATTCATGTATGAATTCATGTATGAATTTCATATGCCCATTTATCTCCGTAGGACCGGTTTTATGATCAAGAAAAGCACGCAGTGCATAGGGTCATTTCCCACCAAATCGACAACTTTCCGGCCCGACCCCTTTTGATTTGGATGAAACTTTAATATGTTATTGTTATCACTCTTGAGTGATTTTTTCGAATTTTTTTACACAATCACAAATACGTAGTGAATTTTTGAAAAAATCACCCGTTTTTTTCAAATGCTCATAACTTTCTGAAAAATGGACTGATTAAAATCTTTTTTTTTATTCTTCCTTTTGAAATGTTCTTTATCAAAAAAATATTTGAAAAATATTCAAACTCATCTTCGACATGATTTTTTTTTTTTTCGAAAAAACGCGATTTTTTCAAATACTGCCACTTCTGATTTTTTAATTTTTTTTTTGTAAAAGAATTATGATAAATTTAACATTTTTTGCCATCAGACCCATCGTGGTAAGATTCTTCTTTCCATTTCTTTTCTAAATTAAAAAATTTTAATTCTTAATTTTTTCCACATATAGCTGTTTCCTATGGTGCAATAATGTTCATTAATAAGTTCTATCGTTTTCCAAGAAAATGCAGTGTACTATTTCATTTAGTTTGGCCGCTAAAATATTGAACGACAAGCATCTGTCAATGTTAAAAAAATGTTCCAGTTGAATCGTTTTTGTTTGATATGCACTGACTGTTTTCATCGTCGGAAGACTGCAATAATGCTGTGAACGGTCTCCGCGATCGATTTCCGAAATCCAAAACCATTTCTGGAACTCAGCAGTTTGTGTCAGGTACCGATGCAGCAGTTGCATTGGTACCTGACACAAATGGTGGTCTTATTATTAAAAATTTCTCTCATTCAAAAGATCACAAATTATGTAAATTATTCAAACGTCACAGAGATGAATAGTCATTCATCATTTATTACTATTAAACAATTAATTGAATACATATTTACTTCATTCCTCAATAAATAATCCTTTCAAAATAATTGAACGTAATTGGAAAACTTTTTAAGTGAGTTAATATCATATACAAAGTACTGAGCATGATAGAATTAACCATTTAAAATTATTTTGTCATAGAAAAAACAGCTATATTTGGAAAGAATTAAAAATAAAAAATTTTCAATTTCGAAAAAAAATAGAAAGAAAAATCTTACCCCGATGGGTCTGGCGGCAAAAATGGCTAAACTTACCATATTTTTTTTACAAAAAAAATCAAATATCTCAAGTGGCAGTCTTTGAAAAAATCGCATTTTTTTCCCAAAAAACTAAAAAATCATGTCGAAGATGAGTTTGAATATTTTTTTTCATAAAGAACATTTGAAAAAGAAGAATTAAAAAAAGATCTTAATCGGTCCATTTTTCAGAAAGTTATGAGCATTTGAAAAAAGACGGCGATTTTTTCAAAAAGTCTCTACGTATTTGTGTTTATATAAAAAAATAAAATTGAAAAAAATCACACAAGCGTTTTAAGATGAAAACAATAGCATATTAAACTTTCAGCCAAATCGAAAGGGATCGGGCCGGAAAGTGGTCGATTTGGCGTGGAATGGCCCACATACACCCCAGTTATGCGTTTGGAGGTAAGGAAATGAGTCATGAGTTCCAAAGTTAAATTTGATTGTTCCGTAAGATTTAAGAAAATTGATTATATTATCGGGGCCTCGTTCTTCTTCCACTACTTTCCCATCGACTCCAATTATCCTCCTAGGATTGGGGTCGAATGCTAGTTTTACAGAGGCAAATTGGTCTTTTGCCCTAGGTGAAGTTTTAATAATCATACTCTTTTTTATTCATGAAGTGTATGCAACGGAAAGTAAAATATCTTTTCGTATAAGTCGTACCTTTTATCAAATAAATGATTAAATATTCACCTAATAATACATGGATCGTATTTTTTTCGTTCATGTTTCTTTAGAAATTATTACCTAGAAGATCGACATCTTGTTCTCGACGAAATAGCGTTATGCATCAATTGAATGTTGGCTAAAAAAGCTTTACACACAGTGGTTAGGTCAATTTTTCTTCCTTCGTAGCCAGTTTTCATTAATATTATCAAATTATTATGCATTAACAAGATTAATCAATAGGTAATTTTTAAGTTGAAAGTTATGTTTCTTCTGTTTGTTTTGAGATTTACATGCTAGCATAGAAAAAATCGCTAGAATGGGTATAAAATCAATCGATGTGAATCAGAAAAAATCAATCGATGTCTCGCAAACAGCCCAATCACAACCTCTGAAAAAAAGGAATTCACCTTGAAGTGTTGCATTTATTTTTATCTGGCTCTTTATCCTAGCGACAAATGAAATTATGTTAAAAAAAAATATTCACTATTGAAGAAATATCAATATTGTGTTGGGCGGAGATAAATGGTAATACCAGCAATTTTACAAGGTTATTCATTTTCCAAAGAGTAGTAGTTAGTAACACCAATTACTGTCACTAGACATTTCCAGAAGGAACAATACCTGGCGATGACAATACATCTCATGTCTAAAGAAAGAACACTTTGAACTTGATATTTAGCCGTTTGCTTCTTAACTTCGTATACATATATCGTGCATTGTGCCCATTTATCGTTTTCGTGAATACAGTCTGTGGTTGCAAAGACGCTATACAGGAAAATTCATTATCCTCTTCAGATTGTGCTGCCGGTTTCACTCGTCTGCTTCCCCTTGCAAACACAGCATGGTGTATATTAATTTAGGAAGTTCTCAGGTCCTCAAACGGTATAATAGAATCCGGGATGCTGTAAAGGGAGGCTGCAGCAATGGCAGGTACATCCTTTTCAGGCGGATCATGAACTGCTCATATACGAACATCTATCGCATAGAAGATGTGCCACATATAGTGAAATGATTTTCGATTGGTCCGCGGTCAGTCATTTGTATGCTGACAAAGCATTTGATTCGTTTGCATCTGCGATACTTTTGAATTACTACTACTACGGTATTTACAGTTATTGCAATTTTACACAAATTTATTATTCAGCGTATTCTTTTATTAGCGGAAAAATATTGCGAAAAACAAAAATTTATATTTGCCAAAAAACATAAGATATTTTACTAGAAACTTGATCATAGCAGAAAAAAGCTAGCTTTTATTCTTAATTCTTCGTCACGAGTTGATTGCAGATAAAATGGGACTGTGGAGAAACCAATCAAGTTCAACCAACCTTTTTCTTGCGATTATTTTTCAAAGCAGATACCGGACTCGAATATATTATTGATGAATCGAAATTTAATAACACAATTAAAATAATAAATTAAAAACAAAAACATTGATAAAGCCATTTTGTATCCAGATCGAAGCCAATAATAGGCTTATTATCAGCTTAAGGGTGTATATCGTGTACATTTTTAGCAAAAATTTGAATTTGATAAAAATTTCAATACTCCATAATTAAAAATCCGAAAATCGAATCAATAATGCCAGAAAGTATTTAACATATAATTGTTGATAACTCGAGATTATTCAAAATTCAAAATGATCAAAATTATGAACACTGAACAAGGGCTGTTCACCAAATAATCTCAGCAGTCTCGGACAACAATGGAGAGCTGCAAATAAGTTGTATTCCGGATCTGGTCCTGTGTTGCTTAAGGCAACACAAGCTCAAATTGTTCAGTGGATAAAAATAACATTAATGTCCAATTTTCTTGAAGTGTTATGACGGTGATTTACGGTTTTTCAAAAGTAATTTGCCGTTTCTAGCATGACATATTTTACGAGGTGTGTAAATTAAGTAATGAGACTGGCAACGCAGCGTTCGATCTGGCAACACTTGGGACTCGGAACTTGGAAGAGCGGGAGGTGAACACGGAGTACCCCTTCAGTACGAGTTTGAACTCGCTAGAGTCATTTGGTTATTTTGCAACACTTCAGCAGGCCTACGGAGACAGTGTTTTGTCAAGGGCCCAGGATTTTCGGCAGTTCAAGGCTTTTTCAGAAGGAAGAGAGTCAATTGAAAATGAACCACGTAGCAAAAGGTCTTCATTTTCAACAACCGATGAAAATGTCGACAGAATCCAGGTTCTCGTCGATTCAGCTCGTCGGTTGACAGTCAGAATGATCGGGGAAGAGTTGAATTTGACTCACACCACCGTTCATCAAATTTTGACCAATGAATTGGGGATGAGAAAAATCAAGAACAACTGGGTGTTGTATCACGACAGAGAGAGAGAGAGAGAGAGAGAGAGAGAGAGAGAGAGAGAGAGAGAGAGAGAGAGAGAGAGAGCGAGAGCGAGAGCGAGAGAGAGAGAGATGCCAAATAAATATTGTTTTTGCAATGAATTTTGAATTTTGATCGATCTTTTTCATTTTTATTTCAATCTTTATATTAATATAACGAACGATTACAATAGGAAAATAATAAACTGACGAAAATGTTTGCAACACACTTCAGAGATTTTTTTTTCCTCTCTTCATTCTATTCGTGCTCTCTGAAACAAAAATCAAGCATACAAAAATTATTCATTGTAAAAGCACATGAATATTGTGATTGCGTAAGATAATATTTTTTGGTTATATATTTTTTGAGGAGTCGCTACGATATTAATCATTTGATCCGACTCCATTTCGATCTCCGCAGTTGGAATGATCGACGCACCGTTTGCAACTTGCAGGTAGGTATACCCCTCTGATTTGACAACTCCGGATACTTGAACCGCTTGTCCTTTCTTGAGCGGTTTTTCCATATCCGACCACGCCGTGATACGGACCTCAAGCTTTTGCTTTCCATCCGTTACTGCACCTATCCCGAAAGTTGCTTGTCTACTTCTGTGGCGAGCTTACTGGAAGGCCGATTTGATCCAACCATTAATTTCTGAAAATAAAGAGAAATATTAAAAATGTATGAAATTCAGTCTCATCAAAAAATTCGATTCAGTTAGAAATAGCGTACTTCGTGATTCAATAAAAATACGAAAAAATACAGCATCATTTGACATGCTCTGAACAACAATTCTTAACTACAATATTTTCCAAAAGTTATTGGCAATAACTTTTGAGCATTGATAATGATAGTTCATATCACTTCGAATGAATACAAATTTTTCCGGTTTTTATTGAATCACAAAATCAAAATACGTATTTTCATGTTGTCTCGTATAATTTTATATATTTTAATATGAAAATAAGCTTACTAATTTTTTGGCCCTCCATTTCCCCGATATTGTCCCAGGTTACTTCTTTGGCTTCAGCATTATCACACTCATGAACCTCGTACCATCCTTTATCAGCTATCTCGGTTGATTGACGGATTGTGAGTTCGAAGGGAACGTTTCCTAGATTGTATCTTTGCTCCAACTGTTTTGCCGAGAGCCTGTCCAGGTGGATAATCTGAAAAATATTAAAAAATTAAATGAATTCTGTCGAGAAACCACATTGTGTTATTCTTGTGATACAAACCTTATTAATGGCGATAATATCTGCGACTTTGGCGATATTATCCTCCCACGCCACACACTGAATTCTCCGTCCTGCTCCGTTGTTGATGCCAAATTTTATGATCTTATATTTTTTTGTCGTTCCAACCATTTTTTCGCGTTCGCACGTGTCGATAAAACGGACAACTTCTCTGCTCATGTAAAATGTGTAAAAAGAGGAATATTGATTTTCATTTTTCAAATGTTTTGTTTACCTCCGTGTACAATTTTTTATAATAAAATTAAAAGCAAAAACTTACATGGTTGAGTCCATAATATTTATTCCAGGCGAACTGGAATGGGTGACAGACCGAAGTTGAGATAGGGGCTCGTAAAAAAGGGTAAGACCCTGTACGACTGGAACAAACCAATAAAAAAAAAATATATATATAAAATTATACGAGACAACATGAAAATACGTATTTTGATTTTGTGATTCAATAAAAACCGGAAAAATTTGTATTCATTCGACATGTTATGAACTATCATTATCAATGCTCAAAAGTTATTGCCAATAACTTTTGGAAAATATTGTAGTTAAGAATTGTTATTCAGAGCATGTCAAATGATGCTGTATTTTTTCGCATTTTTATTGAATCACGAAGTACACTATTTCTAACTGAATCGAATTTTTTTATGAGACTGAATTTCATACATTTTTAATATTTCTCTTTATTTTCAGAAATTAATGGTTGGATCAAATCGGCCTTCCAGCAAACTCGCCACAGAAGTGGACAATCAACTTTCGGGATAGGTGCAGTAACGTTCTACTATATATATATATGTATATTTTTTATCACCGCAGTGCGTGCAGATCTCAGTCATGCCTCCTCCATAATGCTCTTGGACATTAGCAATCTGTCCTGCAGAAAATCTGTTTCTTTCCTCATTAGCTCTTTGTCGATCCCGGTACAAATTCTGACGTCGTGCATTAGCTAATCTGTCGTTCGTTTCGTGGTCACGAACATTGTGTATTACAATAATTTCAGATGTTTGCTGTACTTCTAGAACTACCATTGGGGGTTCATTCTGTGCAGTGAAAATTTGGTTATTATTGCAATGGTGGTGGTGATTTTCTGCAGTTATTTCTTTCCCGGTGCTTTGGATTTCTTCTTCTTGATCGGCTGTTGTATTAACAGGATCGCATTGTACAATCACTTCACCTGCACTTTCAATACAGCCACTTGAAGATTTTTTTTTATCGTGGTGAAAAGGGGGAAAAATCTGTTAAAGACCGTGGGCGTCTCCACCGCGCCAGGGGTTAGGGGTTACCCCTTAAAACTCGGAGCGACGTCGACACCCGTGTGCCAGGCTCTCATCCCGCTTTATAGGGTCGGAGGGGGTCATCCCTCTCGGCCACAAATTCCGCAAGATGCATACGGGCTAACCCCCCCCCCCCCCCCCCCCTGGCCAAGAAATCGAAATTCCTCGGTCAGGACGGGGGAACCACTTCTGTCTGATGCCCGGCCGTGGACTGCGTTAGCATTACTTCCGGCCGGACATCGTGTCCATGTACTCTTGTCTGGTTCGTATCGTATCGTCGTGGTCTTGGCTACTGAGTGCCGGCCCTTCTCATTCGCTCAGTCACCCAAGCATCCGTCTGCATTTTTTCTCCTAAGGACAGTCTCTACGAAGGTGGACACGAGGGCCCACCGTTCGCTGTCCTGGGTCATCACGCCAACGATGTTGTTTCGCGTGATTTCTCCAGATGTCGCCTCTAGTCGTCGTCTCGTCTCGGTCCAACGGTCACATGTAAAGAACGTGTGTTCCGCGTCGTCTCGGTCGTGTCCACAGTATTTGCAGTCTGCAGTCCGTACCCTCCCCATGTTGTGTAGGTATCGTCTAAACTACCCGTGTCCCGTCAGAAACTGCGTGAGATAAAAGTTTACCTCCCCGCCGCTCCTTTCGATCCACGGTTTCAGTTCTGGTATCAGTCGTTTTGTCCACGTCCCAGATGTCTCGTTCGTCCATCTGATCTGCCATTGTCGTATCGTCGTCTCCCGTTCCCTTCTTGCCGCATCTGCCCGTCCCGTCCGTGTACTCTGAAGGTAGATTCTCCTTCGCTTGAAAGCTAGGAGGTCCACCGGGATCACACCCGCCACGACCAGGACCGCTCCTGCCGAGACAGTCCTGTAGGCGTACGCGATCCTGAGCGCACCTTGTCTCTGTACCATCGTCATGGCATGTCTGTATTTTGCTACGTGGAGTGCTTCCCGCCATATCTCGGCGCCGTATAGGAGGATCGAGTGGGTCGTCGACATGAGTAGCCGACGTTTGCTCGGTCCTATTGTATTTGCCATCAGGCGGCTCAGAGATTTTACTCTCTCCGCCGCCCTCTTATGTGGGGCCAGTCTTATGTGGGGCCAGAAAGTCATTTTCGTATCCAGGGTGACCCCCAGATACTTGATTTCATTCCTGGTCTCCATCATCTCTGTCCCAACAGTCATCGGTATGATCGTCTGTATCCTCTTTCGCGTTAGTAGCATCAGTTCTGTCTTGGCTGTGGCCAGTCGGAGTCCGTGTTCTGTCATCCATCCATCCACCCGTCTCATTCCTTGGTTAAGTCGCAGCTGGGCCAGAGATGGATCGCGTTCGACGATCACGGCTGCCACGTCGTCGGCGTAAGCAACCAAGCAAGTGTCCGGCGGCATCTCCAGCCGCAGCAAACTGTCGTAAAGTCCGTTCCAAAAGTCCGGTCCGAGAATTGATCCCTGTGCGACCCCCGCCGTGATCGTGCGGGTTTCTCGTGCGTCCGTCGTTTCGTACGTAATACGTCTGTTTCGTAAGTAATCGCTCAACACTCGGAGTAGGTACGGCGGGGCTCCGAAGACGCCTCTCAGCGCCCCCAGGATGTCCACCCACCTCGCCGAGTTGAAGGCGTTCTGTACGCCCAGTGTCACCAGTAGCACCATTGGGCGAGCCCTATGGCAGTGCTGTTGGGTTCGTTGGAAGGCCGTCACGACGTCTTGGCTTGCTCCAATTGTCGATCGTCCCTTCCTGAAACCGTGCTGTCTGTCCGATAGTCCTCCAGCAGCTGCTATTGCGTCCGTGAGTCTAGGTCTTATCAGTTGTTCGTAAAGTTTTCCTGTCGTATCGAGTAGGCTTAGTGGGCGGTAAGCCGACGGCGAGTGAGGGACCCCCTTGCCTTTGGCGATGAGCACCAGTCTCGCCACCTTCCACCGCTCCCCCAAAGTGCCTGTCGTCAAGCAGGTGTTGTACATATCCAGGAGGACCTGCGGCCTCAGGTTGCCCAACAGCCGCAGAATCTCCCCCGGAATGCCGTCCGGTCCCGGGGCCTTCCCGGCCTTTATCGAGGCGGTCGCTCTCGCGAGCTCCTCCCCAGTAAAGAGCGGTATCTCCCCAGGTTCGTCGACGTCTTCCGTCTCCGTTCTCGTCTCGTGCGTCGGGAAGAGTCCGTCGATGATCGTCCGTGTCGTTGGAGGGTCCATCGCGCCGGTCGGCGTCCGAGCCCGAAGTCTACCGGTTACTAGCTTGTAGCCGGTGGCCCAGGGGTCCCGATCCACCCAGTCGCACAGTTCCCTTCAACACTTCCATTTTATGTCCTTGATCGTCGTCGTCGGTTTCTTTCGTGCCGTCCTGTAAGCTGTTCTATGCGTCTCTGCTTCGGGTCCCCCCCTCGCCCGAGTGAGTTTCCTCCTACATGCGAAGCAGGCCCTCCGCAGTTCCGCGATTTCGTCCGTCCATCAGTATTGTGATTGTCGGTTTCGTCGGTAGCGTTTCTGTGCATTTTTTTAACGATTCGAACAGTAAGTCCTGTTCAAACTGAATTATTTCATCTTCGACTGCTCTTGTTAAAAGTAAAAAGAGCCAAAAGCTTCGAAGATTTGAGGACCGTAGATGGGCAAGTCTGCGAGACGTTTACAGCAGCACGCCTGGCACTAGGGTTAATTGAAGACGACGATGAATGGCGAAAAGCGATCGAAGAAGCAACTGTTTGGATGATGCCCAGCCTTCTTCGCCGTTTATTTGTCAGAATTCTCATTCATTGCCAACCAATCCATCCTGAGGAACTTTGGGAGCAATTCAAAGTCAAGCTTTCGGAGGATTATGCAAGACGCATGGGTGTGCAGCAAGCACAAAGAAAAGCGTATTTACAAATCGGTAGAATGCTCATCAACGAAGGTTCAAGTCTATCACAATTCTCAGGAATGGAACAGATAGTAATTGGAAACGAAGACGATGAACCTAATACGCTTCCAGCTCAATTTGCTGAAATTGGGATGACACAATATGGACAGTTAAATGAAACCCAGAAGGTGTTCGTTGATGCTGTTCTGAGTGCGATTGACAACGATAGTAACGAGAAAACTTGCTTTTACATCGATGGTCTTGGAGGATCTAGTAAGACTTTCACTTACACTACGCTCTCGAATCTCGTTAGAGGTAGAGGGAAGTGCGTGAGCGCTATGGCATTTACCGGAATCGCAGCAACATTGCTCCCTGAGAGTAAAACGGTGCCCAAAACTTTTGGACTCCCAGTTCCATTGTACGAGGATTCCACATCAAGCATCAAAGTACAATCGAAACAAGGTGAGTATTTGAAAAATGTCGATCTATTTATCTGGACGAAGCACCTATGGCACCACGCCATGCATTAGAAGTTGCCAACCGAACATTACAAGACATAATGAACAATGACAAGCCGTTCGACGGTAAAGTTATTGTTCTTGGAGGAGATTTTCGCCAACTCCTTCCAGTCAAAATACAAGGCACACGTAGCGAAATTGTAAATTTATCAATCAAGTACAGTGCACTGTGGCGACATTTTTCCAAATACGCGTTAACACAAAACATGCGAGTTTTGCCAAACGAAGTTGAATTTGCTAACTTCTTATTTAGCGTTGGCAATGGACTTCTGAATGATTCAGATGACAACCTTGAATTTCCAGACCGTTGCATGGCAACAGCAGATCAGGATATAGTTGTAGATACCTATGCACACTTGGTAAGAACGAAACGGTTCAAAGACGTAGCAAAATGTTCTATTCTCTCTGCTCGAAATGTCGACATTGACGAAATTAACACAAGAGTCATGGATTTATTCGACGAAACTTCCGAAAAACTGTATACTAGCGTGGACAGTACCGACAATTGTGGTGATAATGACGAGATCAACGAGACAATTTTGCCCGAATATTTGAATACACTTTCACCTCCAAGTTTACCGCCTCACGAACTCCGTCTCAGAAAGTATGGTATTATAATGCTTATTAGAAACTGGAGCATCAATGAAGGTTTATGCAACGATACGAGATTACTGTTTTTGGAATTAGGTAATACGGTTTTACGATGTGAGATTTTGTCTGGAGATAAAAAGGGAAACATCGTTTTTTTGCATCGCATTACTCTTTACTGTGAAAATTACTATCCCTTCTCTTTCAAGCGACGTCAATTTCCTGTAAAGGTAGCTTTTGCTATGTCTATTAACAAATCACAGGGATAAACGTTCGAAAAAATCAGTATCGATCTTCGTAAGGACGTATTTAATCATGGCCAACTATACGTAGCCTTTTCGCGAGTGCATTCTTGGGAAGCACTCAAAGTTTATCTTGGAGCACAACGAATTGGAAATGTTGTTAAAAATTATGTATACAAGGAATTGTATCGTTAAAAAAATGCAATATGGTTATCCAGACATTTGATCACATTCAACATCAATTTGAAATGTATATATGCTGTAAACACCATTGTAAAAATAAAAAGAAATAGAAACATTCAAAACGTAACAGATATTTTTAATATTTATTAAACATTTTTTTGGTCAACTGCATCATATAGCATCAATATTTGTTCGTAATATAATCAATTCGTCCAGGGAACGATGATTGTAACGTAGATTAGATAGATTATCAGCATAGTGAAAACAAGTTTCATAGCGGATATGCTCACAACGACGTATATTCTATCATAAGTTATGAAAGAATATGGATTTTTCTTTTATTTGAAACTTTATGTAGAGGAAAAATGTAAGAGCGCTGCAGCGCCATTAGGACACCGCTCGCGCGCAAAAGCGCGCGTGGTGGACCCTAGTTCATTAAAAAATCGAACTCGAAAAAAAAAATACTTTAGCATTTTTTTTTTTTTCGAAGAAAAATAAAATGTTCGACAAAAATTTTCGATAAAAAATAAAATGCTACGGTATTTTTTTTTCTCGTAGGATAATTTGAAAAATACGCGGTGTACAAATACTTTTTTCACCCACTGTATGTATTACAGAATTGAAGGAAGATTGCGATATCCAATTTCATTATATCATACATGTAGATATGAACTAAATGTATCTCGATTTCAACATATCTGTCGCAGATTTTGACCATACACGAAAAAAAAACATATTCCTCTGAACCAAGTTCTGTTCTACACTCATCCACCAGGCGAATTCTGTTCTCGGATGTCCTGGTTGGGGTTTGCTGTGTTGAACATTGATATCAGACCCACGCACACATTACACAATAAACGTCGGCGCTCATCGGTGCTCAAAGTACACCTCCATCATCTAGGCTCATCATTTTTACCTATTCTCTTTCTACAAGTTTTCTTCCTCTGTTTTCTAATCATACCATTCTTTTTCGTTTTTTCCGTCCCATTCGGCTTCTGCCATTGAATAAAATCGTTCGCAGGACGCGATTGTTAAACGAATTTCATAGATTCCCAAGCAGCTTATAATGAGGACCTTGCATTTACTCTGGGTTTCCGCACGCTTTCGGGCAACCGTCTTGTAAGGAGACGTCTCTTCAAAATTTTTTGACATGTCCTGAATGGCAAAGGTGTTCCTCTCATTATTATTTGTGATGAATGTACCATATCGGGTTACTTCTGCGGCGATTATTTTTTCTTTCCTTTATGACTATTATCATTATTTCTATGCTTTTCGCCTTCGCATCTCCGTTAGATCGAGCAGAAAAAAGTAAGCACACCGTCGAACTGAATAATGATGGCTGGGCGGGGGGGGGGGGGGGGCGTTCATAGCGAGTTTTTTTACAAGTTATTTCTGAATGCATAGAGGGAAAACAATTTTTACGATTAAATAAACCTAATTAATTGATTATTCATACATCAATTGACGAGTATGATAATAATTCTGAAAAATACTTAAGTTATACGAAACATAAAATAAAACAATTATTTTGCGAATAGTTTTTATTTACTTAGCTCTGATTAAAATGAGAGATTTAATTAATGCACATAAGCATTATAAAGTAAACAGCCATTGACAAAATTGCAGGAAAATAATTCGATAGCTTTTGGAGTTGAAATCCACGATATAACACGTTTGAAAATCAGTGAAATGTAATTCTGATCGGTCAGAATTTCACGATAATGTTTTTACTACAATGCAGGCAGAAACAAAATCAGCGCATTATAGATCAAGTTAAAACAATTTACACCTTTGAGATGCGGCACTAAAAATTGTCTAATTGTAATTCGTCCAATTAAGAAGTTTTCTGTATTACGAAGTAACATTACAAAACGATTAATTAACAACAAATTTCCCTATAAACGTCAGTTCTCATATTTACGGGTAATGAGAAGGACCGGATTTAATTTGAAAAGAAAAATAATTACCCGTGGAGGTTATTTAAATAATTATAACTGCAATAGTTAAGATATAGAAATAGATATGTATTGTAAATACATGTATATTTCTATAAAATAGAAATAGACAGTTCTTGTAAATCAATAGTTACAAGAACTCAATAAAAAAAAAACTATACGGCATCTCTACGAAATATGTATGAACTATGAGCCAGATATGAGGGATTCTCCGTCAATTCAGCCACTTTTTTTTTCGACCATCTCAGATCTGCCCCATAATTGGTTATATCAAAGTACTACTAAAAGGCACTCTATGTGAATTTTTTCAGATTTTTTAATTCAACATTTTAGAAAATGCCGTTTTTTTTCCAAATAAATATATGTCGGAAACTTGAAGTTACTGAAAAAAAATGTCTCTACATAAAAGTTGTAGTTTTGTATTAGCTTTCGAGCGAACGACTTGAAATAATTTTTACGTTCTGGTAACGCTGATTTTTTACCAAAAAAGGGGGAAATTATTTTTTTATTCAAAAACGGCAATTTTTTTGGCTGAAAAAATTACAGAGTCTTCCAGTATGTCTGACGATATCGCAAAAAAATCGCCAGAGTGGCACGGATCGAGGTTCTAGGGTAAAAAAATGAAACCACAGAAATTAATTTTTTTATACCGGAACCTCTATCCGTGCCACTCTGGCGATATTTTTGCGATATCGTCAGACATACTGGAAGACTCTGTAATTTTTTCAGCCAAAAAAAATGGCTGTTTTTTAATAAAAAAATAATTTCCCCCTTTTTTGGTAAAAAATCAGCGTTACCGGAACGTAAAAATTATTTCAAATATTCCGCTCGAAAGCTAACACAAAACTACAACTTTTATGTGAAGACATTTTTTTCAGTAACTTCAAGTTTCCGAGATATGTTAACGTGGAAAAAACGGCTTTTTCTAAAATGTCGGATTAAAAAATCCGAAAAAATTCACATAGAATGCCTTTTAGTGGTACTTCGATATAACCAATTATGGGGCACGTCTAAGATGGTCGAAAAAAAAGTGGCTGAATTGACAGAGAATGTCTCATTAATATATCTCGGAAACTTGAAGTTACTGAAAAAAAATGTCTGCACATAAAAGTTGTAGTTTCGTGTTAGCTTTCGAACGGAATATTTGAAATAATTTTTACGTTCCGGTAACGCTGATTTTTTACCAAAAAAGGGGGAAATTATATTTTTATTAAAAAAACAGCCATTTTTTTTGCTGAAAAAATGACAGAGTCTTCCAGTATGTCTGACGATATCGCAAAAAAATCGTCAGAGTGGCACGGGTCGAGGTTCCGGTATAAAAAAATTAATTTGTGTGGTTTCATTTTTTTTACCCTAGAACCTCGATCCGTGCCACTCTGGCGATTTTTTTGCGATATCGTTAGGAATACTGGAAGACTTTGTAATTCTTTCAGCTAAAAAAATGGCCGTTTTTTAATAAAAAAAATAATTTCCCCCTTTTTTGGTAAAAAATCAGCGTTACCGGAACGTAAAAATTATTTCAAGTCGTCCGCTCGAAAGCTAACACAAAACTACAACTTTTATGTACAGACATTTTTTTTTTCATAAAACTACAACTTTTATGTACAGACATTTTTTTCCATAAAACTACAACTTTTATGTACAGACATTTTTTTTCAGTTTCTTCAAGTTTCCGAGATATATTCATTTGAAAAAAAACGGCATTTTCTAAAATGTTGAATTAAAAAATCTGAAAAAATTCACATAGAATGCCTTTTAGTAGTACTTTGATATAACCAATTATGGGGCAGATCTGAGATGGTCGAAAAAAAAGTGGCTGAATTGACGGAGAATCCCTCATATATTAGATTAGTTTTAAGGGATTTTTTTGGTAAAAATACGGCTTTATTGTGAAGAAAAGGTTACAAATTGATCATTCAAATGATTGTCCATCATTAGCCACTACATTTTCCTATCTTTCTGGTAATAGGGGGATTCCACATCGAAAGAACGACACATCTTTAGAGGCTATCCACGAATAGACGCATTTTTTTATATTCTCATAAGAATGGATGCGTTGCTCAGACAAGCCATGAGTCATTGATCGAAATAAGTGATAATCGGAAGGATTAATATCTGGAGAATACGGCAGATATGATAGGGTATCCCAGTTAAGCGCTTCTAACGTTTCCTTGACCGGTTTCGCAACATGAGGCCGAACGTTGTCGTGCTGAAAAATCACTTCATCGTGCCTTTTCGCGTAATCTGGCCGTTTTTGCTTCAATGCTCGGCTCAATTGCATCAATTGTTGTTAGTAACATTTGATGTTGATCAACATTTAATGATTCTACAAGTTCTTCTTGCGTCTGACTCATGTTGAAAGTTCTTCTTGTGTTTGACACATGTTGAAATCGATGGAGCATAATCACTATAAACTTCCGACAGCATTCGTTAACTTTCAGCAACACTTTTCTTCAAATAGCAGCAAAAAAGCAAAGCTACCCGCAAATTCCGTTTTGTTGGCAAAAAATTCGTCATATTCATCGCACAAAAAAATAATGTCTTATACACTTCGGCAAAATAACACATACTGAAAACTAAAGTAATGATGCTTTGGCATAAAATTAGTAACAATATAATCCGATACTATATAGTACTAGTTATGCATTCTCATAAAAATCCCTTAAAATTAATGCACACACCTAATAATTTATAATACTTTGCATTAATTCGATTTGCTGTGATTTTCAAATTCTAATACACGCGCTCTATTCTGCAGATAATGAGACAAATCCTGTTGTCCTAGCTATGGATTGGTTCTACTGAAGAAAAATGGAGCGGACAAAAATCGAGGCCATAAAATATTGTGGAAATTTATAATTAATACAAGTACTATATCTGGCTCCAAAAACGTGTTAGGATATATGGATGTTTTTCAGTAACTGAAGCAACATATTGTGTCTTATGTCGAAATACCATACAGAAGTGTGATGAGGTAGCGGGCTAACCGATTATGGGGAGCACGTGCCTCGTAGAACGTGTATATGAATGTCTTCGAAATACGATATGGATTTGGTGTAAGGGTCGTACTGACGGTCCAAGAGACCGTGTAATCGAAATACCAGAACAGGCTTCCACTTGTCCAAGGAAAGAAAATAAAGAGGTGTGGAAGAAATATCGCTATTCATTAACAAGCAGAAGAAAAATGTAGAGGGCGTCCTGTTTGAAGTGGTATGATAACCTAAAAATAGTGGCTAACGTAATGCAATCATTTTTCCAACAACATCTCAGTTAGACTTTTAGGGATTTATGATAGCCATTGAAATAAACTTTGTCAGAGTCATGGTCAAGGGAAGGTATCTTCAATTTCTTTTTTAATCCGTCCATATTTTCGTACGCCCACTATTGTAGTCGGCGCATGTGCGACAGTTCCACAGATTCTGTTTAGAGTATTAAAAAACTTGATACCCCGGCTGGCATTAGCAAGATCCTTTTTTTTTTTAGTAATACGCATGTTTGTCACAATACAGTTGATTATAACCGTATTATTGGTCATTTTATTCAAAACTTATTAATTGGACATCAATAAATGTATAATAACATAACTTAATAATATTATTTTTAATAAGATTATAAACGTCGCAACGTCGCAATCCTCTATCTCAACTTTCTCTCTTACAATTTCTCTGCTGTATTTATGACACCGAGTTGACCGGGAGTCGTCGCGTGATTGGAACTTGTTATTTCGAGCAAAATTTTCGCTTTTAAAGAGTTTACAGAATATCTTAAATATGTCTGTTTACTGTAATACCTACTTATTTGTCATTATTGTTAAGGAATAAATCACTGGTTTCGTTAATGGATTAAATTTGTTATTATAGTACAGCGAATCCAATTGTTCTACCTATACATCAATAACGAACAAATTTGAGGTTTAACACCTGATTTCTGCGACGATGCCGAAGCTTTATGTGGTCGCGAAACCTCTCAGAACTTCAAATATTTCGATATTTTAACATTAAATATCTTTTTACATAAGTCCTTAACCCAAAACATTTTTATTGTATTTGGAATCCTCATGACCTAACCAACGTTACTGTAGATTTTTGTCAATATCTGGTGCGTGAGTGCAAAGATATCATTTCATCTTTTGAGGGTCTTTTGAGTCTTTTGAGAGTGACTCTTCCATAAGTCTTGTGTTAAAAAACCTAAGTTCAAATATTTGTATCTCTCTTATTTAGTCGTTAACCTTATCTGAAACTTTGCATACGCGAATACGGGTACTTCATCTATAATATACTTGAATTTTTTTTCTGGGGGTTAGTCGTGCGTGTCGGAGCCTTTGTTGTCATATAGAAAGTGTGTAGCAAGCTGATAGATCACATAAATTTGAATAGTAACGAATAATATTTATTACGTTGCTCATTGGAGAAGAAAGTTTTTGCATGTCCGGAACCTGTTTAATATGATTCTCCACTTGTCCGTATTGTGCGTACGTACAAACGAGTATCTCCGATAATCATCGGTTTTAAACTTCTAATTATGGTGCAACAAAATTTGGTTATGTAACATCACTTGTCTGCTTCGCATACGTATACTACCGAATAAGTTTTCTACCACTCTTGACGAAAGACACGATTGTTTTCTTCTACACATAAAGAACCTCTATTCTACTAGCCTCGATCCTCTAATTATGGCTATTCACCTTAACTTCCCATATTCCTCTAAGACCAGTTACACGACCGCACTTTGCTAGCGTGTCATTTTTGTTATTTGTATTGATTTGAATTCTGTATTCATTTTTTTTTACGAATATCAAATTGAACGATGTGGGCTAGGCACATTTTTCCACCCCATATGCGCCTGCTTGCATTTGGAATGAGCTTGGGTTATATCACGTTTTTGCTGCGCATCGCTTATTCAAGGGCTCGTACCTGGGTGGACGGTCATAAAAGGAACCATATTTTAGGATATTCTGTGGAAATAATTACTTTAATAAAAAGGTTTTTTTTCTGTTGGAAGAAGCACGTATATTTGTGAATTTTTAAATAAAAATTGGTCAACGTTAAATTTTGTTTATTCGGGTTAGCGTAAACCTCGTTTTTAGGAACGTCCTTTGCGGTTTTTACCCGTTTTGATTGTAAAGTTATCTGGAACCAGCATGTGAAATGGCTAGCTATGAGCCGATTTTTTTTAAATCAAAGAATGGTGGTGGTTTGAAGTCTGAAATCTATTTTTTCGAGTTAATAAAGCATTTTTCCATTTTTGTATACTTTTACTAAATCTGTTTGTAGTTGATTAGGCAAAGCATCTTAGACTATCGTGCTTCAATTGGAAAAAGATCTATCAATCCATTCTCGAGATATCGTCAGCACTTTTTTTTCAAACGAATTTCTTGTGTGAAATGTACAAATCCTTCGAAAAAAATGCTATTCAAATAGCGAACTAAATTGGCCATCAATCGAACTTAATTGCGGGCGAAGCCGAGGGCACTGCTATGCATTTACAAGGCGCTGTAGATGTACCAGGCATACACATCCAAATAACTGAGAAAGCCTGGATTTTTGCAGTCCTACCTGGTTGGTATTCAGCCTCAAAATCTTCTACCGACTATATTTTCATAGGTATTTTGTCTTGCCTTAGTGTGGCCAGAATATTGTCGAGGAATGCTACTGCAGTGTCAGCAACACCAGTGTTCAGCCTCGCGCCCAGACAATTCAGTCTGTATTCCGACAGCCTGGCACAACTAATGATCGGGAGGTTCAGAGGAGCAATATAATATACTAATTCGTATACCTCTCATAGAGCTACGTTGAACGCTTCGAAATAGGTTCTTAGTTGTGAACCTCCTCGCTTGGGCCACCAGACGATAGCAGCATACATTAAAGCACGTAGTAAAACCTATTCGTATGTCAAAAAGGCAAGTCCGGGTCAATTTTCCCCGGCCTTGCAAATTCCCGACTGCATTCCCCCATGGAAGTCCAGAATTCTTCTCTCTTCATATCGCCCTATGTTTTCCATTTCAGCTTGGAATGTAGGGGAGACTGGGGGTGGAAGTCACAAGGGTAAAAAGTTACAGAGGAAATTCCCGATGAAAAAGTGAAGCTACAGAAATGTTAAAAAGTGTGGAAAGATGCAGCAACGTTTGCACGAAGGACCCGCTTACGAGAGCGGGTCCTCCGTGCAAAATAAATGCACTTTTGTAACTTTTTTTTACATTTAGTAATTTTGGTCTATACCTACCACTATTATTACTACAGTATTAAGATCGTATCGTGGCTTGCATTGATGTATTCTTTATAAGCTAAAATCAAGATTTTGTAGGTCAGATGACCTAAGGAAAAATATCATAAAGTTTTGAATGGCCAATTTTGGTGATGGGGCTGAAAGTTACAAACATCGGGGGTAGGTAGTTATACGGTCCATCCTGCCCCATCTAGTATGAGTGATTTATCTAAATTAAATATTGTTTTCGCAAGAAGAGAATGTATCAAAGAAAAATGGAGTGCGGAACGAAGTCCAAAGACGTATACAAACAAGCGGCGGAGATTTTGGATGCAGACAAAACCAAATCTGTTCATGGTTTGGTGAAAGACCCATCAGAGAAGAACACCTTATCTGAGAAGCAAAACAAAAAAGCTTCAAAGGCCCGCAAAGAAAACAAAAGATAAGAAGAAAGGTATAAAAAGGAAGATTCTAATCGATCGTGAAGAAGAGGAAGATGAGGAATATTTTAGTCTCGTCTGTTACTGTCCGTTCGATCAATCGCACCGTCGAAGCATGGGTCCAGTGCACTAATTGCAAAAAAATGGTTCCATGTGAAATGTGTCACTGGAAACACTACGTTTTATGTGTTCAACCATTGCGATAGAGATTATTCCGATTTATTACTTTGTCGTTCAGTTTCTTTTTCATGTTTAATTCAAGTTGATTATTATTATTGTTTTCACGATTGAAAGAATTATATTTTGCGTTGAAGTTCAAATTTTCTATGATTTTATTAGTAAGCTAGGTATCTAAACACTGTTTAATGTCTACATATTTTTTATTGAAAAGAAAATGATTCTGATGATGATTCTCAAAATACAAGACTGATTAGTAGGCCTGTCTATGCTCCTTATAGTGTAACAACTAACCCCTGGTGCGGGGCAAATAGATACTGTTATTTTTATTTTAAACGTTAATTTCTAATGATTGCATCACAATGAAATCACGCACATGTATTGAAAGCTTATTAATTCTTTTATATCATATTGTATATCGAAATATCTGATTATTCCAAAGACGACATTTAGTAGGTAAATTTGATAAAAATGGCACAACCAGCCCCAGACTTAGGTGAATGTTCCGATACTTCACTGAAGAGTTGCACGAAAGTTCCTGTCCCACAAGTACCACGGCCCAATGGCATTCACCGTCGGATTTTTAGCTTAAAACCAGGTTTGTACAATTTTAGTGACCTGTATATCAGTGCCCCAAAACCGGAGCTAACTTGCGACTTAAGCAGAAGTGCGCTACCACCAGACACCGAAATGGTTGTGAACAAAATTTTTTTTGAGCATCACGCTCCGCAGTATGATAAGAAATAGCGTTTCTAGAAACCTAGAAACCTAGAAAAGGTTTCTAGGCTTCTTCCTTTCTTTTCTTGAGCTCAATATATGCCCAAAAACCCTGCAAATTTTCAAATCGATCGGTTGAACGGTTTTTTTTACGCGAATCATCAAAGTTTTGTCAAAAATTGAAGCAGCACTTTTATTGCTCCTTAAACATCCAGTAATGAAGATTAAGACGAAAAAAAAAAATTCGTTATTTTTCTTACAATTTCGCATTGTCTACTCATCAAATGTCAAAAAAAAAAATCAAAATTTTGGGGAAAAAATCAAAATTTTGAAAAAAAATAAAAATTTTGAGAAAAAATGTCAGAATGTGTAGAAAATTGTATATCATCTATTCACTGTTGATGCAATTTTTTTTATTTGTATGCCATAATTTATCGAACTAAGATTTATTGTTTCAAATGACATAAGTTGATAGCCCCAAGCGGATTTTCAGAGACCTTTTTACACGTACCGCTATACGATTTATCAATTTCTTTTTCGAAGGCTCTTAAGGACGTGAGTCACTCGTCTAGTCGGTAAAAATTCTACTGCCAAGCTCTCTTGCAAACGGATCACATTTCGGACAAAAGAAGAGATAGTGATTGTTCACTGGATTTTTTCAACATTTTGAATTTTTCCGTTTTTCTGAGATTTGATGAGTACTTAATGCAAAAATGTGAGGAGATGATGATTCCCTAAAATTATGTACTCATTTTGAAATTATTATTTTTTTCAAAATTTTGATTTTTTCCCCAAAATTTTGAATGTTTTTTTTGACATTTGATGAATAGACAATGCGAAATTGTAAGAAAAATACAGAATTTTTTTTTTCGTCTTAATCTTCATTACTTGATGTTTAAGGAGCAATAAAAGTGCTCCTTTAATTTTTGACAAAACTTTGACGATTCGGGTAAAAAAATGGTTCAACCTATCGATTTGAAAATTTGCAGGGTTTTTGGACATGTATTGAGCTAAAAAAAACCTAGAAACCTTGGTAATTTTCGCTATATTTGCAAAGTGGCGCTGGATTTTCCAAAACCGCAGAAAAAGTTATTTTTTTGTACTTTTTCAAATCAATATTAAGCTTAGAAAAAAAAATGCCTCTCAAATGCTAAGAGGGACTTAAAGAGGATTCTTTGAAGTTTCCGAAACCCACCTTCCGCTCGCTGTACGGTCATTAGTTCATGAGATATCGATGAACAAAGAAAAAAACTGATTTTTACTCAATCGGCGATATCTCGGCCACAAATGGTCGCACAAAGAGCATAAAAAAATAAAATTGAAGCTCAAGAACCAGGCTATATGACTCCAGCATTGATTAAGCTAGTAAACATTTTTTGATCCCATGGACGCTATTGAAAAAAATAAAAAATTTAGAAAATGTTTTCTTCCCGCTATTTCTTATCATAGCGCGGAGCGTGATGCTCAAAAAAATTTTGTCCACAACATTCTTAAACTAGAGGTTTCAAGCTTCAAAATCCCTTTTTTTACTCCCCGGTAGGACCATTTTTCACGGAGTTACGGCCTTCCGAAAAGCACTGAAAAAAATTGAACACAATCTCTGCTCCTTACATTTTTTTGCTGAGTGTAGTTAGACATCCATTTCTCAAGTACTTATTAACTAATTGCTTCCTCGCTTTTAATACGAACGAAATCAAGCTGATAGGTCTAAAGTTCTTCAACGACACGTGTTCGTCCCTGTCTGATTTGGGTACGAAGGACACCCCAATGCCGCTCCGAATCAGTTTATTTGTGTAATTTTTTTCTTAAGCTTCTTTGCCCGTAGTCTGAGTAGTGAGTAGATCTTCAAAGTTTTTCATTTTTTATTCCGCAGCACCTCTTGAATACCCCTGAAAATGTTGTCGTTAAAATTACGTCAGGTCTCGGTGTTTCAAACGAGTTACAAGTCCGCACTGCTCATTCAACCCTTTCTGGATGCACAACCTAAGCCACTGTTGTCCATTCCCTAGGTACATGCTTGCCTTCAAGCGCATTGCTGCTTTGGACGTCTGGGTGGTCAGTGGCGGTGATGGAACTTGAAAAGTGAGTCTGCTTCAGATGTTTAACGAAATCCTCCAGGTTTTCCATTTGTGTATTCGCCGTTTAGGAGCCTCAGGCAACCGAATTGTGTCTCGGTGTCGTGGCTGAGAATTCTGCTCAGCCTTAATACCAGAGTCTTCTTCCATGCTATTGAAAAAAAATACCCTAGTTATACTTTTTCGCTTTGTGGTGGTGATCTCTTCGCTGTACCCGCACTGGAAGTGTCTATACACCTACCAGTCACTGAGATTGAGTTTTTGTTACCCTATTGAACTTCTAACTTAGCTCTGACCTCAACTTTACTAGCTTCTTGTTCCACCACGAGACCTTGGTACAGCCTTGAATTAGACACGTAGTGCAATCCACCTCAAAGGCTCCAATTATGACATCCTAAGGAATTGTAGCACGGTCTTTAAATTATCTTTCGTGTGAATTTTCGTTGGGGCTCCTGTTGGCTTGGCGTTCAGATCTTTCCGATAGCCTTCCCGTTTTGTTTCGTTTCCGGTGCCATTGCATAGAACAACTTGTGGGCACATTAAAATATCGATTGAATTCTTTCGCTGAACCTCTATTTTTATAAGCCATGCATACCGACTTCTTCATGTTCTGAAACTTGAACAGAATTCAACACTTCCAGAAGGCTTCTTTGGTAAGTACATTGCACTTAGCTATTATGCAATTACGATGCATTAGTTCTACATTGCATAAATTACTAATAAATTGATTGAACGGTACAATTCTTCAATTGCATACAATTCTGTTTTTTACTTTTCAGATTGTTACTAGATATCATTGACAATCAAGTAATCATGTTGCGCATATTGTTAACGGATAGAAGTGCCCGAAAACAGAAAGATAATGAAATAATAATAAAATATCGTTGACCGCGGTAAAAGTGACCTGTCTGTGTGACAATAGCTACGGCAGTAATGAAAATACCCCCCGGACTGAGAAAACGAATCGTAATTAACTATATCGATCCCACGGTGCAGCCTCAATCTCCATACGTAAACAGAGCCAGTGCCGGAGAACGAAAGTCCAGGGGCAGACATTCGTTCTCGTCATATTCTTCAATCGGAAGGTCTCAGGCTAAGGGGGAAGGCTTGTACATGCATAGGTACATAAATTTATTTGTACATATACATATATCTATAGGGTAAGTCCGGGGAAGTTGGCCACAGTTTTCTCAAGAATCCATACAAAATATAATAGACTTTACTTATTTCTACTTGTAATTATACTTTGAACATTTAACTTTAAGATAATTTACAAACATAAAACAAATTTTTATGAGATGAACCTTAAAATTAGTATCGTTTAAAAATCACGATCAGTCATCTCTCCCAGAGTATCCGGGTGTGATTGCCATAGGAGTAAAGAAAAAATCACCAGTACGTACTGTTCTCTTGGTTTTCCCTGTGCTTTTATCTCTTGATTATTTTTTTTTCTTCTGGCCACCTCTAAAACACATATACATTGAATTCAGTCTCTCCCTTATTACCAACTCCCCCGCAATTACTCTCTATGGTGTTTGTTTATGTGTTCTCTTTGTTTGCAACAAAAGTGAATACCAATAATGCACGTTGAATTCATGACCTCTTTCGAACTATCCTTAACTCTGTAAAACTCAAAGATTTCATGAACGAGTGCTACTATCTCCGAAAGTGTAAACCAAAGCGTCGAGAAAAAAGTTGAGATAAACGAAGAGCAGTGACTATCTTTAGCATCTATAAATATTTAATACCTGTTTTAGGATCGATCTCGTTTTACTAAAGCGGTGAAGACAACGGAAACGAAAAAGGAGCATTGATGTCGTCAGCGAGTTGAGGATCTTATGTATGCATATATACACCAAGGTCTTTACCTTTCTAGTCTCGTCGAAGATGCAGGCCCTTTTCAATAGAAATCGAGAGTTCCACAAGAGTCTATTCTCTTCCCTTGTCTACCTTATCGCAGTGTGAGTCACGGCGATCCATCGATGCCGCCCTGTGTAAACTCCGACACGACCTCACGACCCCTTCGAGCAACTTCCATTAGCCGAGCAAGCATACTCGAACCCAACTTTGAGAGCAAGTGAAAAATAGCGTGCTCAAAAAAGGTCTGAGAGACGAGATAAAAAGAATATTTTGGTACTATACGGATTCGTATATCGTGGAAAAGTGTGCACTTTGGCGAATAAATGCTTATAATTTCTATATCTGTGAATGATTTGTTTCAGACCTTTTGAACTATAGACCCAAACCATCTTTTTTAAGTTTTTTTTAAATTTCAACTCATTTATTTTTTTTATAATTTTTCAATTATTATTGTAGATCTAAAGGAAATTGAAAATTTCTATTGCCAAAAGTTAGTTCAAAGTTTAAACGCGTTTTTTCGAAAGCATGTTTTTTAAACCGGGCGGAAACATAACCCAGCGAAATATGCACTAATTTACGTTAAATTTGCAACGTATCTTCTCAGATGCATTCTCCATGGAACTAAGTACGGGATTAGAAATTGGCTAATAACTTAAAAAAATAAATAAACATCACTATTGTGATTTTTAGTTCAAAAATGAAAGTTTTTATTCGCATCTCGACTACATTGTTAAAAAGGGAATTTTTTAATTTCCGTACACAGTTCCATAGCTTTTCGTATATATTTTAAAGATGTTTTTCGGTTTTTATGTTCTAGATTAAAAACTACAAGAGAAATGTTTCCAGCCGCGGAACACTTTACACGAGACGTACGCTGCGGTTTTGGACTTTGACGCCGCCATTTTCAATTGACAAATTATAAAAGAAAATGTTATGTACGATCAAAAATATGTATAGTAAAGTTTTCCAATTTGATTCTTTACTGCTTTCATTGTACTCGTTTGAAAAGTTCTCAAACCTAGCCTTTTTTTTATAACAGCTAGAGAGCCTTTACCCCTAAAGGCAATATCGTTGCCTAGAGCGCTGTTTTCAAGGTCATTTTTACAATGGAATAATTGTTGAGCTGTTCCCGTTTTCTTTCTGAAAATGTTTACACGTATTTATTAATCCTTCAAGTATATGTAAAAATTATAATAAAAATTATTATTCTTTTGTTTACAACGGTGCACAAAAATGGCCCAAATTGCGAATTTGGGAAAAAAACAACCAAACATCTTCTGTGTAAGTGTTGTGATGTTTGGTCCTAGATTCAGCAGAAGAATTTTTTCTTACAAAATCACGGCATGCTAAACTTTGATTATCAATTTTTCCTATTTTTCTGACGATTCTAAGAGTTATATAGAAAAAAAAATGTCGTCACAACTCTGCTACCAACGTTGAAAAACAGTCTACTGAACGTGAATGTCAAACCTATGCTCAATGGGCCAATTGGTTATTGAGAGATTGTGGTTGCCGATTTGAAAGATAATTTCGAGAAAAACGCGTTTAAAGTTTGTTGCGTCTCGACTGTGCTCCGCGACCGTTCTCCTTATAATTTCTATAACTCAGATAATTTTATGAGTATTATTAAACAGTTTTCACTGACGTATTCAGAAAGGTTTTTAGAGTAATAAAAAAAAATTTAAATGATCTTTTCACATTTCTGAGAAAAGATACTGCCTTAAGGCCTTATATGCCTTTGAAAAAAAATGTATCCTATTTTTTATTGGCTTAAATGTGTAAATATCCCAGGAATGATATGCATAAGTTATTTTCGGTAGCCCTATTTTAAAGATTTCGTGTAGAAAAATAGTTTAAAAACTTTAAACGCGTATTTCTTGAAACCATCTTTTCAAAATCAGGCGGACTCGTAGCTCATACAATTTTCAACCGATTGATTTCAAATTTCGATTGTAGCTTCTTAGCTAGATTTTTTTAGTGAAGTGCACACGATTTTTTCAACCGATTAACAATTACTGTTTTTATAAACAAATTAAGACCGTTTTTTAGTCGAGAATGCGACTTTTTTTCGAAATGATGCCAAATTTGCAAAAATAAATATTTTCTATTAATCGTATGTACTTTGTGAGTCGAATTCATTTAGATTACGAAAAAAGGGCTTTCTCTTTCTACGGGCCACTAAATCAACATATTATATTTTTTTTTAAACAAAAAATTGATTTGAATACCTACATATGTGTAAAACGAAGCCTTCAAACCTCATTTTTATTGCTTTATTAGTATTTAAAAAGAAACAATCTAAAAAAAGCGTTGTTTTCCAACTACCCAAAGATATATAAGGCCTTAAGGGCCAGTCCACTTTGGAGCCACGAAAAAAGGCTATTTTCGCGATTTTGAGGATTTTATAAAAGATATGAATATAAAAGTTGTTGGGCTTGATAAATAAAGGCTTGAAATACATTTAAAAAAATTTAATTCATTTTTATTCATTTTTAAGTACACAAACTATAGTTTAACGTAACGCCTCAAAAATAGGTGGGCTAGGTAGCTCCATCACAACTCGGCAACGGCTTGTCTGAAACAAAAAAATCAAAGTCCATTAGATTCAGTATGACACCAGCTACAAAATGACCATCGGATATAAAGTTTTATCAAAAAATAAAAAAATGGCAGATGAAAAACGAAAAAAGTAAAAAAAAACGCGTTTTTTCGCAGTTTTCCGCAAAAAAAAGAGTAAAAATCAAAATTTTAAAACCATATAGGGTCATCTTGTTGCGAATCATGTTTACAATATGTGGTTCAAATTTCAAGAGAATCGGTTTATTAGTTTTAGAGATACGATGGAGCTAGATTTTGAAAACGTTGTTTCGAGAAAAACGCGTTTGAAGTTTATACTATGAAAAACTCTTACCTAAACTCAATCGGCAATTCCTGCACCGTACAAAATCCCTTCTGATTGCTCATCATCGTCGATTTCTTCAAGTCTTGCTTGCTTTCGTTTGGTTCTGGTCTCTTTTGAGCACTCAGAACTACGGCGGTTTACAGAGCGAACACGCTCGTCATCGCGATTGTCGGCGAATTGACGCCCATTATTTCCATTATTTTAAGCACTGGACGAAATCCTTCATTAACGACACACGCGAAAACTTTGCAGGCAATATCTACGATTTTTTTGCCGTTGAACATGTGTTTAGGTGCCATATTCCATACACAGTTATTAAAACTTTCATTATTGTTTTGCGTATGGCCACCTAAACACCTTTCGAGCAGTTCTGTTTTCGTGAGATCCTCGTAAATAGGTTTTAAAACTTCCTGTCTTCCTCAGAAAGAGCAGGAGGATGTTTGCTATACGCTCAGATAGACGAAATGAGGTCCTGACGTTCAGGTAAAAAAAATACTTAGAGAGCTCGGATTTTCATAAAATTTTGACACAATATTTCTGAATGTATGTACTTTCGAAAACAGTAAAAAAAATCGATTTTTTGAAATTTTCAAAGTGGACTGGCCCCTTAATAAAAGCCCCCTCCTTCGAAACTGAACTGTAGAATCTCTTGAAGAACAGCAAGCTGAAAATGTTGTTGATATTTATTAAATGTACCCTCAGCACTTAATTATACAGAACATACAGTATTTATACATGTTTTATTTCAGGTGTGCTCGTACAACTGATAGATTTGGCTGTTCAACTGTGTTGCAATGTGTAGAAATAATCTTTGAAAGTAAAGAGAGCTTCACGCCATTTTTATGGCGTGCTATAAATTAAAAATCGATAAATACACGGTTGTAGAAAACAGCTGCACACATACAGCATTTTATAGACACAACGTTGATATCTACTCCTTTTTATACCGGAGTTTTAAATCTTTAGTTTTAAACAATTGTTAAAATAATTAAAAAATTATTGTGTACATTTTTTTACACTTTTTGCATTTAATACCCTGAAAGGCGAATAAACTGAATTCTATCACGGTCCCTTCTTCAGAAAATTCCTGCTGCACTAGAGACACGAGACGATACAGTTGATTATCACAATTTATGTATAAGTAAAAATATAAAACATGTATTTGATTCTAGAATAAAAAATTCAAAGCAACACAAATGACTTATGGGTGTTTAATTTTATTCTTTTATTTTCCATTGATTAATTCCATGCTGAATGCCTTAGGAACATATAATCTTCACTGGTGCGTGAATATACTCACGGATACCGTTGGTGCGTTCTGCCAGAAGGGGAGAGGGCACGAGACGGTCCCTTCATCATCGAGGATTAAAGTGATATTGCCAACCCTTGCGTGAACAGGACTTGGGTATGTTTTCAATGGACGGAGATAGCATAGTGTGAGTTACAACGTCTCGAAATTGAAACGGAGATATAATGTTTGCACGTAGGATGAGCGCGTCTCGTCAATATTGGAAAAAAAAATGAAAGTTTCCTGGACGTGCAACCGGCTGCGACACAGACTGAGAGATAAAGTGAAATGGCAATATTCCTGATACCCAGATAGCCTTGGATCGTGCTTATTATAAGCACGCTTATTATAAGTAGTAGAATCTTACAAAGTACACCGTCCATGGATTGTACCTTTGTGCAAATTCCAGGAAAAGATGAGTCAGAATATCGACAAGTTCACGTGAAATGAATCCCGGCAAAAGATATAGAATATTTTAATACAAAATATCCATATTTAGTCAAATAAGGTAAAGGGTGTCTCAAAATGACCTGACATTTTTAATTACGCGCTATTTTTTTTGTGGCGAACATAGAGTCCTAATCTTTGACAACTGGTAAAAGGATGGATTAAGGTTTAATCATAGATAATTATATGATCAAGCAACGCATAGAAATTGTTAAAATGCAATGTGAAAAAATGCAGTCATTGCAGACGAATTTTCATGTTCGTGTTATCTCGTGTATTGGCCACCAAGATCGTACGATCTGACGCCATTGAACATTCTTTCTTTGGGTTTTCTGAATGGAAAAGTGTATGCCAATGATCCACAGACCTTTCCGGAGCTCAAGAAAGCAATTGAGGGTACCATTAATGCAATTAGTCCGCAATTATGCCAAAATATTATTTAAAATTTTGTCAAAAGAGTGAACGTTTGCAAACAGAGACGAGGCGGCCATTTATCGGATATTGTGCTCCACACGTATCCTCCATGGTTGTAGTTTATATTAAAATAAAAATATTCGTACTGTTCAAATAAATAATACGTTTTATTAATAAATAAAAATGTCAGGTCGTTTTGAGACACCCTTTAGTTGGCCCAGTAATCGTCACCTTAAGTAGATCGCTCGACTTTGCAAATGTATATAGCTCAACTTGGAAAGAGAGTAGAAGTTTTTTTAAGTCATTCTTAATCAGTTTTTTTATTACGAAGAAAAACGCGGTTGTAAAATCCTCGTGCCTGGTAGAGTTTTCGAGAAAATACTTCCTAAAAGTTATAAGACTTTCTTCCAGTAATCGTGATGTGCGATCAAACTGCTTTAACTAATTATGCAAGGGTCCGTAGGCCTTCTTTGTTGACTCGATTCTAACTGCATATAGGACTCCAGAATAAATTTGAGTCAGTCACAAATTTCTTACATTTCATTCAAACATTTGACAAACAGTTTGAGATATAAATTTCTCTTACATGAGATTCAACAATTATTAACACAGTACGTAACGTATCTTAAAAATAAACATTTTATTCTTATAATGTATGTGAAGCCTTCATGTCTACTCCAAGACCAGGAATGGACACCACTCGAACGAAAATCCTGTTGTAATATTTTTTCTGACCAACTAATTGCGAATATCATATGTAAGAGAATAAACTTTATTAATAAAAAAAATAAAACGAATTATCCCGAATAGAAATTTTGATGCGGGGCTAACTAGGGCCGCGTCCGGCATGACGTATCCCGTACTACGGCACTGTACAGGCTGCCCGACTAGGGCTTTATCAGACGTGTAACGCTTTTTTGGATTCGACCCTCATACGGCTACCGCGTACGGCCAGATCCGGCTGCCGTATCTGTGCCGGAATTGAAAAAATGAATCAGTCAACAAAATATGAAGAAAAAAATTCTGGTAGTATTTTTTGTTTCCATATGCTTTATTTATGTTTCTTCATATATGTTCAAAACGCGTTCTGTCTCCTTAAAGTTTTTATCATAACCTCGGGTTTCGAACCTATACGTCTTCTCATTCTAGAGCTGAGCATGTTACCCATTTAGCCATCCTAACGCTTGTGTGAATTTCCTTTTTTCGCTTCTTATTCTTATCATTTAAAAAAATATCAATAAGTTGGCAAACATTGAATTTGCATCGTTGCAATGCAACAAAAATTTATTATTTTTAACTGCTGATTTTTTTTTCGTCTATTTTGGCAGTAAAAATAACTTAAACGTTCCTACATATTCGTATTAGAATTTTACGGTTTCAATTTCCAAAAAAGGCTTTCGATGATGATAAAAATAAACGAATAAAAAATGAAAAAAAATCGTTGCATTCTACCGATGCAAACTTCAACATTACTTTAATTCTTATTTTAATAACTTTTTTCTTTAAAACAACTTGAAAAAAAGGGGAATTTCGTCTTTCATTAACACATAATAATTTCGATAAAATAATAAATTCACTTGTATTTTTATTTTTATATTATTTAGATGAGACTTGCAGTAAGGTATATGAGTCAGCCCGATTATGTTGTATATCCATTGTTCACTAGGTTAGGCTCAAAGGTTAAGAACGAAGTATCACAATCCTGTGGTCTTTTCGAAAATTTCCGAGGTTAATACTTTGTACACCGGACGGTTTTTTTCCACTAAAACTGTTTATCTATAAACATAAGTCCATGTTTCTTACCGCCAGGCAGAGTGAAGATTATTCGAATTCAGGTCGTTTATATCGCAGATGTCACTGAAACCTAACCTCAAAATCTCGATACGCGATCTTTTGTCAAAATATTAAATAAGCGGGAAGGATGACAGTTTTTAAAAAAGTAAAAAGTCATACGATGTCGGTACACACAAATCTTTTATCGTTGAGTACTTTAAGTTCAGCACTTCATAAAAAAATATCCGCGTACATATACCGCTAAGACGAATATGACAGCTTCAACACGCGGCAGATCAAGCTCCGGTCCGGAATGCCGTAGTAAGGCACGCCTGATCTGTGCCGAATGTCCACCAAATCAGACCAACCACGCGTCGTACGTACGGTTCCACTGATCCAGTGGGCATCCGGCACTGATCAGGCGTGCCGTACTACGGCATTCCGGACCGCAGCTTGATAGGGACCTGATCAGTCTTCAGGCTGCCTGATCCAAATTTCTACTCGTAATGGCTGTTATGGCAGAATTATAATTTTCACCCATTGTTAATAATTATAAACAACTATTTTATCATAAAGTAACTTTTAATATTTTTTCGATCGAGTGGTGTTCATCTGGGTTCGAGACGTATCCAGTCATCGACAACGTTTATTTATATGTAAATCTTGTTACTATCAGGAATATACACTGCCGGCCAAAAGTTTGGATACACTAGTCGAAATTTTTTACCGCACTAAAAGTTAGATAGCGGACTCAAAAATAGAGATAATTGAATTTACCAAGTGGCGTTTTCCAGAGGACAAATTTGAAAATGAAAATGCAAACATGAGAATGAAGAAATAAAAAAATTCTAAAAAATTGTAGTTAATTAAAAATAAAAATGTAAACATATTTCCTTTCTTAATATATTCTACACCCCATAATTCCTACGTGGAGCCTCTCCACTCATCAAAGTTCCAATCAAAAATGGTAAAAACAAGTCCAAAAAAAATCTGAAAAGAGTCTAGCCATTCCAGTGTTGACCCGTGCAACTGTTTACCCTCTTGACATTTCCTTTGAAACCCTATAGTTCTTCGATGACGCCTTTTTTTCTAAAACATGTCTTTTGCCTAAAAATGCAATGCTGAGGCGAAAAAAATCGTGCGAGACTTTCTAAAAACAAAAATGTAGGTTTTGATATCCTTTTTAAGTTTATCATGGAAAAAACCGAGGAAAACATTTTCCACAAACTTTGCTGTTAAATTACGTACGTAAAGTACGTACCGGGACGGAAAAAATCGGAAAGAATTTTCTAAAAAAGCCAAATAAAGGTAAATTTGTTCTCTTTAAAACGCCACTTGGGAAATTCAATTATCTTTATTTTTGTGCCCGCTATCTAACTTTGAGTGCGGTTAGAAATTTCGACTAGTGTAGCCAAACTTTTGGCCGGCAGTGTATGTATGATGACCACTGCTTGGTGGATTCTTCAGACAATGCTAATTACGGACCCAATATTTCTTTTCTGGTTTTCTACAAATTAATATTCGATTTGTAAGATTTTTTTGCCAACCTTGTCCTAATTACCGACTGCCGTGGCGATTAATCGGCAGGGCGTTTATATTACGGAACCGGTAATCGCCATTAATGAAAACACGTTGATATTTGCATAAAACTATAATTTTCTATGCTGAACGCAAAACTAAGATTCTTATTTATAACTTGAAGATAAGTTTACATAAGGCAAATCCGCAGGCATTCTCCAATCACCCGAGATGTGACACGGTTCACTTTAACCTCCGAATGAAGGATTCGGCCGAAGTCGCAGATAGACGTGGTAGCTGAATATATTCGATTTGATTATTCTTGAATACGTATACTTCCGAGTATGACAATGTAATATAACATAGTAAATACCTCCTCGACGCCAACCAAAATATCATATATTACAAAGTAAGTACATCCTTTCTTTTTTTCACTCGTACGTTTTATAATAAGTAATATCGATTTTTTTAAATTTATTTATAATTATAATTTTGCTATAAATGTAATAGAGAATACGTATACTCGCTGCCAGGTGCATGTAAAGTCGCAGAATTAATTAATAGACAAATAAGTAAATAGGTGTATAATTAAGTAATAAAAATGTGTATTTGTTGATTTTGTTATTAGCATCCGCTAAACTTACTCGCAGTAACGAGCGAATGGCGCAAGGAATCCAAAAGCAGCTGCGTATTTCGCGCGAAGAGATGCTTTTGCACGATGGAACCGACATAGAAAATGATGCTGCCTAATATATAACTGTCCACGATACCGACGAAGACGAATAAGATGCCGAAAATCACAATTCGGATTCCTGCACAAAAACTTGTAAATATACGTTGTTTCTGCTTTTATGCAATACAATCTTATTATATAAATACTTTTAGGCAATGTATAAAAAATTCATTCGAAAATAATGGATTTTTATAGTAGTGATTCGTCAGAATAGACCATACATCAATTGTAACGAAAAACGACACTCCGAAAATTAATGTAGTTTACCCCTGGAGGTTTTGTTGATAACGATAAAAAATAATAACACCATATTTTTTTCTCAAAATTCCATCTCCGCATTTTCAAAATTCGCGAAAAAAAATTGAATACTGTCGATTAGTTCCTGAGTTATGAATTAAAAAAAAAAGAAAATGCAAAACTCGCTTTTTTTCTCTTTCGCGAAACATTTTTATCTGCTCAAACAGCTTTCTCAGACAAAATATGAACCGAACACAGATGTTCTCTTCACAGGCACTTTTCTAGCAGTCTGCTATTTCATTAAAAAAATCATTTATATAAACGTAAATTCAAGGAAACTACATCTTTCAAAAGTCGACTGGGTCTTACAAGCCCAGTGTGTATACATCAGCAGCGAAAAATACGAGTGTACTCGGAGGGTTAAGAAATCGGGACATATAGCCTGACATATAGACAACGCATATAGACAACGCCTGATCGCTGACATATAGACAACGCCTAAATCGCGGATGATAGAAACATGAAATTTAGAAGATATGTTCCGTAAAAGGGGTAAAGGAAGGATTTTTCGAAAAACAACTCATAAGGGGGTGAAATGGGGTGCAAAAGTTTGTATGGAAAATTGTATTCCTTGCGTGTATTAACTTGAAACTTGGTACAAATATTCTTCAAAACAAATAATAAAACGCACATTTTAGATTTTTTTAAATCAATCCCTAATTAGGGGTGTAACTGAGGTTGAAGTTTGTATGGAAAAGCGAATTCCCTGCTTTTATCTCAGTGAAATTCGGAAAATATATTCCTTAAAGAGCGTAGAGGTGCACAACGATTTTTCGGAAATCAACTCCTAAAAGGATGAAATGGGATGTGAAAGTTTGTATGGAAAATTGTATTCCTTGCGTGTATCAACTTGAAACTCGGTATTAATATTCATCAAAATAAACAATAACCCGCATGTTTTAAGATTTTTTTAAAACAACCCCTAATAACGGGTGTACTGGTCACAAAGTTTCTATAGGCGAAATTCCTCGCGGTGGCTGCTTCCTTGAGGATGAAGTGAGCATAAGCGCAAAAACTGTGAAAAATTACAGAAATAAAAACTGCTTCATTATAATATAGATTGCAACTTGAACGGCCGGGCTTGATAACGTCGTGGCGATGATCACGTACGTAGTCAGTAAAAATTTAATAACGTTGATTGGATCCACTCTCTCTGCTCATAAATATTTTATTCACAATGCAAAGAATACTATTTGGATCTCGCATTAGCATAGAATGGCAGAATATGAATGGTGACCGCCTTCTAGAGCGCGAATTAGAACTGCTATCGGATAGTTGCCCAATATCCAATACCATTTTTATTCAGTGAAAACGTCCTAATCGCGACTTCGTGACTATTTTTCTCGTATGATTGTGGAAAGTACACTGGCGAATAGAATTAGATCTGCACATTATCTTTTCGCATATGCAGTGGGTAAATAAAGTATTTGCACACCTCGTGTTTTTCAAATTATCCTACGAAAAAATAAATAAAATGCTTCAGCATTTTTTTTCGAAAGTTTTTTGTGAACATTTTATTTTTCTTCAAAAAAAAAATGCTGAAGTATTTTTTTTCACAGGATAATTTTAAAAAACACGAGGTGTGCGAATACTTTTTTTACCCACTGCACGTAGAACGGAAGCTCGCGAACACGAAAATTTCATATGTTAGTTCATTTGAGAATTGAATCGTATGTATAAAATCCGCATTCAGAAATTTATAACGCGGAAGTGAAGAAATATCTAGCACAAAGAACTAATTTGTTTATACCATTTATATACTACTGACAGTATTTTTAATATATATGTCTGATTGTACGAAAAATATCCTTCCGTAAAGACGTCTCTAATAGCGTAGAAGGCATTTCGATATGAAAAACTGGGTACTGGTAAGTAAGGGTAGGCTCACCCGGCGAACCCTCCCCTCTTTCCCCACCTCTTCTAGTCCGCTGGAAGTTTAATGCAAATATGTAAGTCTACCGAAATATAAAATTCATATAGCTGATGGAAGGGTAGCAGTTTCAACAGAATGAATGGACAAATGCTTGAAACCGCGAATAAACAGGAACCTAAAGAGGGTGGTTTACCCTCTCACACTAATGTAATAGTTTCGAAATATGAGAGAACATCAATTTGGCGTTTGTAGAATTTTTTTGAATCACCCGAGCAGAAATTTGTTCAGGGTGAAATCCGGACCGGATCAGGCTGCCACAATAGCAAATCCGGGCCGGATCAGGCAAATTTAGTCCGGCCCTGATCAGGGATGTAACGCTTTTGCAAATTCAGGTCCGGATCAGGCACCTTATCGGGCTCTGATCAGGCGCTTTATCAGGCCCGGATCAGGCACCTTACCAGGCTCGGATTAGGCACTATATCTGGCTCGGATCAAGCAACTTATCTGGCCCGGATCAGGTGCCTCATCCAGCCTGAGACATGCGTGTCATCTGGCTCAATCATTTGATTAATTTTTTGTTTAAAAATAGATCAACATTTATTAAATTATTATCGCAGTTACACGTTATCAAGTTTACTAACGTTATTGAAAATATGAAACATATGAAAACATTTTTTTAAAGTTTAAGTTTTTATTTTACTTGACTTGATCGTTTAGTTTTTGTTCCGGTTTTGGCGATGGACGTCCCAATCTTTCCGGCCCAATCTGTCCGGCGCAAATCAGGCGTGCCTGATCAGGGCGCCTTATTGATCCCTGCTCAGGCCCCTGTCCGGCGCAAATCATGCGTGCCTGATCAGGGCGCCTTATTGATACCTGATACGGCTTCTATCCGGCGCAAATCAGGCGTGCCTGATCAGGGCGCCTTATTGATCCCTGCTCAGGCCCCTGTCTGGCGCAAATCAGGCGTGCCTGATCAGGGCGCCTTATTGATCCCTCCCCAGGCCCCTGTCTGGCTCAAATCAGGCGTACTTGATCAGGGCGCCTTATTGATCCGGCCATGATGGATCCTCAGGCAGCCTGATTAGATTTCTGCTCGGGCAGCAGACATATTTCAAACAAACCCAAACAACGGCGATAAGGGTATTTTCCCCCTTTAAGTTTGCTATTCTGTAAAAATGCAAAAACACCTAAGCTTTAATTTTATCTCCCCTGCATTCCGATACCTGTTTCAGTAAATTTAATGTCCCTCTTTTAAATGTCGAGTGAGAAAAAAGGAAAGGGATGGTTCACCCCTTCTTTTTTGAAGCCTAGGACCCTACACATGGGTATCCCAAACCCCACATAATTTTCACGGGTCTGGCATTCCGACAGTTTGGGTAGTGAAGTGAAATAATCGATCGCATTAGGAAAAAGGACTGTCTAGAGCAGGTTCGTACAGGAATAACCGTCAGTTATAGTTTGGAAGTGACGCAGTGAACATTCTTCGAGAGCCTGGGTTTAGCGTAACCCCACACTTTTTTGTGATATTTTCCTCTGGGTAAGTATATAATTATTTCTATTGTTTTGTGTCATTTATCTCTATAAAATCGGTGTCTTATCAACAAAAATGACATCATAAACATTTTTATACGATACTAAATTTTATTAAAATAAAACCATGGCGACCAGGACGCGAGTACGAAAGGCGGAGGAGATCCGGAGGATGCTGCAGGCGCGAACTAATGAAGAGGAACCTCAGGACAATGATTCGACTGATATTAAATCGGACCACGAAGAAGATTTGGAGGGTTCTAATTATATTACAATAAGACAAAAGGCGCAACGGATACGTTTGACCAAATGTGTCACGAATATTCTGTAAGTCGTAGCACTCGACGATGGCTTTTACGCTTCTTCTACGAAATTTCGGATAAAAATTCAATAAATGCGTTTGTTTTATTTTCATTAAATGAAGATAACGATTAAATCACTCGTCGTGAATTTGATGAAAATTTAGCGTACTATCTGGTCACGCCATTTTTGCAACGCCGACTGATGGTTTCAACTTTGTGCCTCCAAGTCCGTGCTTTGATTGAATTGGTGTTAGGCATCGATTTTACTACCAACCCAGTTCCTGACGTCATTGATTACACTGCGGATAACCAAATACATTGCCCTTCTCGATCTCGTAACAAAGATAAAAAAAACTAAATACCTATGTTCAAAATGCCGACAGCCGCGTTGCTAAGATCATCGCTCGATGCAGTGCACTCATTGCGCACCAAACTGAATTTATATTTATTCTTATTTCATATTAAACTACATTTATGCATTTATGTTAAACTACAGGAGAGATTTTTGTACTATTACTATGTAAACCCAGTTCAATATCCTATACGTTGAGCTAAATGTATTATTTTTCAACTAATTTCATGTATAATCAGCTCAATATCCTTTATTATGTTTTTTTAAAATAAAAGACACTATTTGAAAAAAAAACAATATTTTTTTACATTCATTTACGGTTATTCCCTCAAGAAACCACGCCAAAACAAATTCAAATTTAACCCTTCGTGGTCTCCCTGGGTAGAATCGACCCGTCGATCAATTTTCGGCGTAAATATTTAATAGTCCCCAGCTTCGAAAGGGCGATATTCACCATCTTACCTGGAGTTTGAAGTATCCTCATACCATAAAATTTATCCTCTTAACATGTCGGAATAAATACCTTTTTTGGAACGCGCATTATGCTACTATTTTTTCTCAAAATTAGCATATCTAAGGAGTATCACGTCCAAATTTTAGATAAAAATGTTGAAAACTCACGGGACTATGATTTTTTTAGTTAAAAAGTGTATTTTTGCGCTTTCCCCTCTTTATGAATTATTTTTAACATGTCGCCATTTTATTTCTTATAAATAAATTTTTCGTACATCATCTAGAAAGTTCAAAGCATGTTCCGTAATTTCTTGAACCAATTCGGACGGATAGATTGGTTACAATACTTTTTTGAAAACTGACTGGGTAGATGTGTGACCACGAAGGGTTAACAAAAAAACAGCTATCTTTACCCCTTGTGAAATTGTGGAAGAACTTCGAATTTTTTGTTTTCAATTTTTTTAAGCTTGGTCCATATGGTCTTTTTTAAGAATCAACAAAAAAATTGTCCACAATATGTGTACAAAAAGTGTGGGGAGTTTTTAAAGAATTTTAGTGAGAAATGCTAGAATCTCTTTTCTTTGTTTATTTAATCGCATTTTGCACCGCGAAAAAATCATATTAGGTTTTTCTTCCATGTCCTATTCCATTCTTCAGTTTTTCAGCGTTCGAATGAAAAAAAAATAAAACTCTTTACGACAAACAGTTCGTTAGCAGCGTTGATTTTAAGTACTGGGGTGCACGTAACCCCTGTGTATCCTAGGGTTAAATGTATCCATAGTGGAATTTTTATCGCTTTATATAAGGAAATTTTTTTTTTTTGTTTTACTAAAATCGGTTCACCCTTTTCACGATTTCACCCCTTAAAGTTGTTATAGAGCCAGGTCAAAATACTACCACTGGACGGAACTTTTTCTGGAAGTATATAACCCCTCTGCTGTACCCAAACTGCACAGGATTATCCTGTACGATTCGCGGTACCGTTTTTGTAGAAAATAATCGAAATCTCGACGTATTTCGTGGACTAATCACATTACGCTTATGGAAACCTCTCGATAATTTTTCAATACATTATTTATATCGGCTAGAAAAATGCTACCACGGGGCTGAAAGAATAGATATAGTTCGACTAATAAGTTATAAAATAAAAAATATTTTCAATCACGAATTTATGCGAAAATCAAGCACACATTATATTAGGCTGTGGAAATGTTACCTATCTTATACACATTTAGTAATTATGCCCGGGTCCTTAAAATACTTGGTCAGGATAATTAACGAGGAATATTTTTTATCTTATTTTCTCAATTAGTAATCATTACTCAATATTAATCTGAGATTTATGTTCTGAAATGATAAGTTTTTAGAAGTATCTGGGAAAAGATAAAATACAGAAATTTTTTTCAAACATGAAATAATTTTTTAGAATGTCGGGATTTTATTAAATTTTTTGATTTCTTTCAAATTATGGACACCTTCAAGAGACTTCCTTTCCAGCGGAAGAATTTTTTACTCGAATCGATATTCATTGTTGACAGCACCTCGAATCAATTTTGAGGGTATGAACTCGTATGTTGAGGACACAGTAACAAAGAATTATCGACAATAAAATAAGAATAATCTCCATATATTTTTGAATCAGGGGTCCAAATCTCTGCAAGTCTAATAATTTTCGGAATTTTCTTAGACAATAATACAGGTTTTATTTTAGAAAATCACTAATTCACTTAGCCTGCGGATCATTGAAAAACAACTACATATTATTGCTATCCAAAGAGGTTCTTAGGTATTGGATACAAAATTATAAAATGTTTGAAGAAAGGTTGCATGAGCAGACTAACTGTAGACTCCCACTGACACATGGAAACAAAAATAAACACTCAACAGTGGGTGCCGATTGTTTTTAACCATTGTTATAAGATCAAAAAGTGGATAACAAAGGTGGTTCAAAAAATATTTCGCTTAGACCTTCTGACCAAAATCTTTTCACAAGTGCGTCTTATCTCTAGCCAATTATGAGTTAAACGAACACTAGGTCTACTGTATTTATTATTTAATTACACACTTTTGGTAAAACCATTAACAAAACCGCAATTTTATATTCTTGGAATTCTCCTATTCATTTTTTTAGTCTCGCATATTTTGTAACTGTCGACAACTACAGAAAGATTATACCGCGTTGGATAGCTAATAATGTGTTGTTTTTTTAATGATCCGCAGGGTAAGTAGGGGAAGGTGGGGCATAGAGTGTCATTTTTTTTAACGAATTTTTACTCTTACCAAAGTAGTCTGATTAGAAAAAAAAGATCATAACTGATTTTATAGACCCTTGGGCATACAATAAAGCTACCATATTTAATGCAAAAAGATTAAAAATCCTAAAATATTTTTTTTCCAAGCCTCAAATCAATATTTAATTTTTATTAATTCTTTGTGAGCTGTTATCGACTTTCTTTTAGGCCTCACGAAACCAAATATGATTCGCGGTCCATCACATAAAATGTCGGAATTTACGAGCTACAAGCCTTCGAGAAACTACATGTGGCTCATAGTGCCCTGTGACACATTGTGCCCACTCTCCTCTAACTTATTGATTTTTAAAAATAAAACCTGCATTTTTATCAACGAAAATTACTAGAGTTGTAGAGTTTTTGACCCCTAATACAGAAATGTTTGTTTGGGATCAGATTATTCTCATTTTGTCGTTGATAATTTTGTTACTGGATCCTCAAACTAACAATAATAAAAAGTTTGCTTCTTGCTTTAGAAAAAAAATAATAAGCATAGAAATAAAATAATAAGCATAACTGGATTATTTGATAGCGGAAAATATGTCCTACAACCCTTTCACGGGATCGTTATCAATAACCATAGTAGCCCTGTATAGCATTGAACAACCAACGTATGCATGTTAGATTGTTGGTTACGGTTAACATATGTGCATAATTTATACAACTGCTAAAGTATCAATAAGTAGTAATATATTTCCGGCAGTAACTTTAACTATAAAATACTATTGTCCCCTCAGGGAAATATAAAATATGGTTAAAAATACCATACATTTTTCTCAGTGTACCTTTCCCTAATCATAAGGTATGCGAAACTTGTACAAGAACGCATTCGAACTTTCTAGATTTCTTACTACACTACTCAGTTAATAAATTTACCACCTACTGCTTTGTGATTATCATAATAAATGCAGTACATGACGAACATAATTTCGCGAATTATTCGGGACACAGTTTACATAAAAATCCATGGATTGATTGCAATCTCATTATTGAACGTGCTCACTCGTTGGAAGAATAATAAAGAACAACGAGTGATGTGAAATGGGAAAGAAACGCGACCCCTTAATGGTCCATCATTACTACTTTACGAGACATGTACGTATTACAAGCGGCCTTGAGGATCAATATATGTATCTGCATATATGGTGGATTATATAACACACTTTTTACACATATATGTATGGTACTTACAGTTCGTGTTGCATGTCACGAAGTGGTTGCCGCAAGACTATAACATGGCGCGTGTTGATTTGATATGCGAGGGCAGCGAAGCCACCTTCCGTGGCATGCAGGCTCTTGTTCCCTTAACAAATCTATAAACGTAATGTTCAATAATGTTCTATCGTAAATGAGGTTCGCGTGTCCATAAATTTCGCGCAAGAGGCGATCGACGATATACACGTAACTATAAAACTCTCCATGTTAGTCCAAACACGCGGACTCTCCGTACCTCTTCTTTTCCATTAATATTCTTCTTCACTTTTTTTAACTCGATTTTTAGTCTCTTTGAACCCTAAAGGTTTACACTTCGCTGTAAAACCATGTAGCTTCGTGTGTCTCTATCCGTTCGTTTCCTCCTTTTCCGCTCATATTTCCTTTTGTTCACCTTTTCAAAATTGGCGTAGCCAGCATTTCTTTTCTGGGGGAGGCTAGAAGGGGCCGACCTGACAAAAAATGATTTTGTTCACAATCATCTTTTTTTTAAATAAAATTTACATAATAGTCGATAATTACGTTATCGATAATTACATAATGTTAAAAATGTAGATGTAAAAAACGATAATTACATATGAAATATGAACCTTGCCTGAATCGCACGTTCACGTTAAAATTGATATCAAAGTCTTGCAATACTTTTAAAAATAATCAACTAATTTTTCATGATCCTTTAAACCACTCATCGGTCTTCGAACTTTACTTTTAGTAGGTACTCCATTAAATGCATCTTAGTTTTCTATTTTTTCTGAAAATTGGCGAAATCCTTTTTCAGCTGGAATGTTTTTTTTAACAATGTCATTCTTCGTGTTCAGCAGTGACATATGAGTGAATCGGTCCAAAAGCATTATCCGTTTAAGCGACATATTCAACCGCCTCATAGCAGAAAAACTTCTCTCGCAGCCGGCGGAGCTCACTGGTTTAGGGTAGTATTGCTTGTTAGAAAAGTTTATATAAGTTAGGGTAGAACTCCTTTTTGAGCTGCTATTACTGGATGGACCGTCGTGCAAAAAGTTAGTCCAAAATGGACGAATCGTGGATTTACAAGTGTAGATCATGACGTACATGTACATGCTAATGCTAAGTACACGCCTTACAAATAGCTAATTTAATAATAAATTAATACTTAGAAATGTTAATTTTCCACTTTTAATAATAATTGAAGTCAAATTCGACGATATTGGCGTGTGCTTGACTGAGGTTTGTCAGTGGCTGTACACCTGTTTCAACTGTCCAACAAAAAATTGTCAATTTTTAAATTTAATTAATACGTTCAGATCATCTTATTATTATCAATAATTACCCAAAAAACTCAATATATATTGAGTTTCCCAATGATTGCTATTAATTCATCGTGAAAAAGGGCGATACTCCTCATTACTTTAATTAATTTCTCGACAATTACTCAGTCGATTTATTTGAAACTTAGCATAATCAATCGCTTGATCCTAAATCTTGATGATATAATATTTTCAGAATTTACGGCGATTTAGTTCCATTTGTTTCTGCAACCATTAACGTCTGCAGAAGCTATTTTCGCATAAGCGACCGTGTTAAATTCATATGTTTATAACGACTAAATTATTTAGTAAAAAATTCTAAAATAATTCATGTGTTATTATTCTATGAAGAACTATCATTCCTTAAATTTTCAAGAATTATGGCAATTATTTAGTATCCATCCAGTAATATCTTATTGTGCTTTCGTAAATTTTTAGCATTTATTTCATAATTTTTAAATTGAAGGATCTTTTCATGATCACTGTTTCAGCTTCTAAGGCTTACGTATCAGTCATTGAAATTTTTCTATAATTATTGATAAAATTATAGAGATCGCTCCGTTGTTCATATCCGATTTAACAAATGCATCGAATGCATGAGCTAACGGTAGCTTCTCAAATCAGCTTTTTAGATTTATTTACAATGATATTATCGACTACTTAGTAGTAAATATCGATCTTCCAGTATTCTTCCGATGGTGTATCAGTGGCAACTCTAATGTCTTGTTTTTCCCACAGTTGACTTAATTGCGAAATTTTAATATCTATTTAATTTACGTAATGAAATAGCTACTTTTTATGGAATTTACATAATTACAGTAGAACCTCGATTATCCGAATCCATGCGGACCGGGTCTAATTCGGATTATCGAAAGTTCGGATAATAGAAACATGTACTCGTGAGGAGCGGTTTTACATATTGCATACGGAAAAAAAATAAAAAGGACAGGTATTTTTAGCGGTGTTGCGTTAGGCTTGTATATTTCTAATATATGTTTGAAGGTCGACATAGTATATATACTTTTAATATAAATATTCAACATACCGACACTAGTGGTTATGCGGTGGGGGTTTGGCTCCGGCGGTACTTCGAATTAAGCAGCATTGCGCATGGCCAATACTCGGAGGGGTGACCGCTTCACCGTGCACCGGCTGGTGCGTCAACCAGTGAGCGGAAGGCCAATCCTTCTGATACTTTGGTGTAGATACTTGAGTAAAAGGATTGTGCACCAGAGAATCAGAAGAATATGGGGCCGTCTATACCGGTACGGGTTTTCCACAGTTTCCCCGTACCCTCGGAAAATCTGGTATAGTGTAGCTTAATACGGCTGAGGACGCAACAGAGGATAGGTTAGATTGACGAACTGCGGGTCGGGAGTGATAGGAAAAGGATTCAATTGAGAAGAGTAATACGTAAAATCTGCAAGGCTATACGTTGGAACATTGGAAAAATAAAAAATAAAAATATTGAATATAAATATTCAACAAGTACTTTAAGGCTTTTTTTATCAGTAGCTGCTCAATCTTTTGTTGCCGTACGGATACTACGCGTTTTTTAACAACCAAATCATGCAGGCACTTGAGCAAAAGAAGCTGCATAGGACAGCACTCTTCTTGTTTTTCATATCACTTGAGACCGATCTCGAAGGTCGAAAACGCCTCGGCATACGAAATTTTCGTGCTCGGATCGGCTAACCGATCGGCTAATCGAATTTTTCTGAGGGGGCTCACCGGGCTTTCTGGGGGCCGTGCCCCCCCCCTCCTCGGCTACACTAATGCTTCTCGATCTCACCTCAATCCTCGATTAATGCGCAGCTCATTCCTTTTTTTTCACTCACTTTTTCCCCTTTTCTATGTGTTGCGCGGAGAAACGCCCTGCGTGCATTTTGCTCTTTTAATCCGTTTTCTGGATGATGATCGAAACATCTCGATGATATAGAAACATCTTCTGTGCTGCTGATTCACAACTGCACTAGTGGAATTAATTCTGGACGCTATTAACATTTTTGCAATTTCGCAATTTATTTGAAAAATGTAAACATTTATAAAACTAATAATGTGAAAGTATTAAGTAGAAACATTAGAGATTAAAATAAAAACTTTACAGTATCATTTCGGCGTAGCAGAATATCCACTTACTCCCCAAATATTTTAAAAAAAGTTAGTTTCTAATAAAAGTGTCCAGAATGAATTCCACTAGGGTATATGTGCCTTCTGACACTATGAAATCTGAGTTCTGTCAAACCATTAACGCGGATATCACATAAAAAGGTATGCTCCGAATTTTGGCCAGCCGTGTGCATCTGGTAGAGAGCTCTAATGCCTTCGGAGGCTCTTTAGGGTTACTTGTGCAATGTCATTCCCAACCCACATATATCTGATACATCATATCGGGGATGTGCCTGCAGCTATTGATCTTGATCAACATTATGGCTCTCTTATAACAAGACTCAGGGTAACTAGATCTTTTTTGAATGTGCTGATGACGCATACCTGATAATCCAAAGGCAGCAAGGTACTATTATGCCTTAACGTCCATAAAAACAGTGTAGATAGTGTTCATACGCTATTGTAAGGAAGGATAGTCCGCCATTCCTTAAAGTGGTATATGACTACTCCTTCAGGGTCAATTAAGAGACTAAATTTATGTTACTCCACGGGTGTTCTGATTTATGTTAACTTATGTTGAATATTCGTATTGTCGATCTCAAAGTGCCAAATTTGTGGTTAATATTTTATTTATTGCATATTTACTAATAAAAACTAAAAAATTAGATCCTCAACGACTCTGGAGTCTTCACGACGATTTTCAAGCAGTAGCAAGATTCTGTAACTCGGTGACGACCGGTTTCGTCATCGTTCGCTAGCGACAGCCAATAAGAGGCTTCCTTTCTTCTGATCGTGCATGCGATTCGCTGTCGCTAGCGAGCGATAACGAAAACTGTACCTTCCGAGCTACAGAATTTCGCTACAGAGCTAGGTTATGCTCGCCAAACGAATCAGCTGTTACGCCCGACGTTGGCAAGTCTATGGGTATTATTTCGTCATCATGATAATATTCAACCGGAAGTTGAAACCGTTTTATAATGTAGTGCCTGAACTACACGGTGAAGTTCGAATTTTCGATTTTTTACAATATCTATTGTGTCTAATTTATCAAATTTCAGTTTTCCAACGACCCTAGTTGGATACGTGAGGAGAAAAACCATGATCACATCACTTCCAGTCGACCGTCTCCATAAGACGACGGGTTTCACTAGCTCAAAGTGCTCGACTTTGCACTTTTATTACGAAAACACTGAACGGTCAATATAGCTCAAATTTTTGCATAACGTATTTTTCAACATCATATAAAAATTTCAGACCCGAATGTTGGATTCCTCTTCACGATAGTACCTCCTTAAATCCTATCACTTACCAATATTGGCATCAACAACTAATCCCCGCAGGTTACAGAAACGTGAAGCCTGCTTTCGGAATTTTGCAATCGATAAATTTTGGCAACGATGGCTGAATTGCTACGGGATACCCTCAGGACTTTTAGCACGTCACTTATTTTGCTTTGTCTCGTCTTCCAACAATACAGCCTCGAATCAACGCTATTTTCTGTCTGCAGAGCGGAAACAAGAATTCCAGTAGAGGTGTCGAACCGTCCTCTGAGAATGAAACGTACGTGCATGGCACGTGACACCACCTCACGCTGCAGCTTCTTCTCCTCTGACATCGGCAATCCCGGCTCATGTATATGTACCCACTGCTATTTGGGGACGTGCGACTGTCGACCTCGCTCTTTCTACCCTCGTGCCAAATCGTCCTTCAGATTTCAGGGGTTGCCGTTTTCACCCAATCGTCCCGTCATTCTAGCCGGCCAACCCCCCTTCTGCACCCTGTATCCCGTCTCCGACTGTTCGACTTTGCACATATATATGTTTTTATGCACAGAACGAACCACTTCGTCCTATAAGTATGTTCAGCACGAATTCGAAAAGTGAATTATCCCCGAGAACGCCTGTGTTGCCGGGGGTAATGATCGATCAGTCCCATATATAGTCCATTTTTACGTAGCTGCCTTGCTCATGTAACTCTTGCTCCAACTATTGCACAACATACCTGAACCGCACGTATGACTTTAATTACTGGAAATATTACGAGGGTGCATTCATTTTAAGGAATGTTTTTTTTTGGTAAAACACGGCTTTGTTGTGGAAAAGTGGTTACAAATTAATCATTCAAATTATTGTCCATCACTAGCCACTACTTTTTCCCCGATTTTTCATAATATGTACATTTCACGTCGAAAGAACAACATGTTTGTGGAGGCTATCAACGAATCGACCCATTTTTGATATCCTCATAAGAATGAAACCATTGCTCAGACAAGCTACGAGTCATCGATCGAAATAGGGTAAGGTGAAATAGGAGTATGCGGGCGATAAGAGTACGCCTTTACGCTACTGACGAAACGGTTTGCTAATAGAAGCTCACTTTAGTTGTGTTTAAACCGCCTAACAGCGTAAGTGTTTGTGACAAAAAAAAATTCAAAGTGGAACAAAACACAGAGGCCAGGTAAGTTTGAAGTTTTGGTTGCAACTTCTTATTTATTTTTGATATTTCTAAAGCATTACAAGTACGAAACACAATTTACTTTCTTCGAAAACAACTATTAATTATGTATGCCGGTTTACTAAGGTCATTGTTCAAAATGAAAGTAATTTCGCATCTCATCAATAAATGGCAATAACAGTCATATTTGTTAAAAATATGCAGGTCGCATAAGAGTACGCAGTTCTTGGATATGTAGGAGTACGCGCGTACTCTTATACGACTGTTGTTAAAGATTATGTTATTTTTTTTTACTTTCAGCATTCCCCGAAGGAAACGAACTACCGACCGAAGTCGATGGTCAATTACGGATCTTGAAAATGTAAGGAAGGGCGTTACTGATGGTGAATCTATAAGGGCGGTAGCACGTTCATTGGAAGCGACTGAAGCCACTCTTCGTAAGAGACTAAACAGATCCACACCAGCTACATCTCTGGAGAGATATGAACTTCACGAACTTCGAGAACTTCGGGAATTTCACAAACTTCGCAATCTTCACAAACTATAAAAACTTCGCGAACTTTGCGAACTTCACGAACTCTCCAACTCTCCAATTCTCTATCGTTCTTTCTCTCTCTCTCCAGCTTTTTTCTCTCTCTCCCCCCAGCTTTCTAGATTGAGGTTTGCGTACCCTTATCGATCCTCGTGCGTACTCTTAAACGTCCGTATGTCTAAGAGTTCGCAAATACCTTTTTGTATTTTTTAGTTTATGTTTTTTAATCAAGTTTCCTAATTGTCGCTCATAAATTAATTACAATGCTAGATATTCTTTCAATTAAAATAAAAACTGTTTCATAAAATGTATCTGTTTGTTTATTTACCGCTTTGAAGCTTAGGTGCGTACCTTACCCTAGGTGGTAATCGGAAGGGGCAATATCTGACGAATACGGCGGGTGTAGTAGGGCATCCCAATTAAGCGCTTCTAACGTTTCCTTGACCGGTCTCGCAACATGAGGCCGAGTGTTGTCATGCTGGAAAATTACTTTATCGTGTCTTCTCGCATAATCTGGCCGTTTTTCGCTCCAATGCTCGGCTCAATTTGTATCGATTGTTGTTGGTAACATTTGAAGTTGATCAACATTTAATGATTCTGCAAGCTCTTCTTGCGTTTGACTCTGGTCTGTATCGTGTAAACTTCATTATTTTTAAACTTTTTCGGCTGGCCTGGACGTTCCTTATCTTTCGTGTCGAAATCCTCTTTTTTTATAGCGCCGAAACCAGTACTCATACGTTGAAGCCGATGGAGCATAACCACCATAAGCTTCCGACGGCTTTCTTTGACTTTCAACAGCAATTTTATTCAAATTGAAGCAGAAAAGCAAAGTTTACCGCAAATTGCGTTTTATTGGCAAACAATTCGACGTATTCAACGCTCAAAAAAATGTCTTTTACCCTTCGGCAAAATAACACATGCTGAAAACTAAAGCCGGATGATGATGCTTTGAAATAAAATTAGTAACATTATTAGTATGACCCGATGTCATATAGTACTAGTTACGCCATCTCTTGAAAATCCCTTAAAATGAATGCACAGACCTAATAGTTATTCGTATTTTAAAGTAGCGCAGTGGTCTATGGTCCTGCATATTATGGCCCTATATCAGGGGTGGCCAAGATATCGACCGGTCGACCGCCTAGACAATTTCAGTATAGCCCGTGAGACTAAAATCAATTCACCAAAAATTATGAACAATTTCTATTTTCTGTGAATCAACGTTTTCTACTATGAATGCGATGAAAGCGAAACATCGGTATCGGTTAACAGACGAACATTTAACTTTCTGTTTGCCCATCGCAGTTAGTTCTTACACTGTGCAATATGAAAAACTTGTGGAGAATATTCAGTGCCACACATAGAGCAAAAAAATATAATGTTTAGGGATGAATGTAAAAAATAAACGAGTTTTAAGTTATTTTATTGATCAAACATTTTCTGTGAGTGCTTTGTAAAACTAGTTTAGAAATTTTTGATTGAGCAAATATATTTGGGTTTGTTCGGGTTTAAATTTGTTGCCAGCGGTAGACCGCCAGGGATATTTTGAATCGTAGTGTCGACCGCACACTTCGAAAGTTCGGCCACCCCTACCCTATGTGAAGCCACGTAAGGCGGAATGTGCAGTGATTATGAATTTGTGATCATCATGAAAAAGATGTGCGTAACTTATCGCGGAAAAGATCATGTCAAATCGTGGCGACTGCTGTAAGGATCGTCCGAACTAAACATTTTTTTTAACAATTCTACTTGTTAACATTCTGTGACTGAAAAACAAGCATTTATTTACAATAGATTGCATTATATATTCACTGATGTGTCGATGCTCCGTAATTGAAATGGGAAATTAAAACATATGCATTATTAGTCATACTATTTGATCTCACAGGAAATTCTGTGAATCCCAACAGTTGATGGAAATCTACATTTTTCACAAATTGCTGGAGGAAATTCATCATCAAGTTGATGGCTTACTCTCAATACGTTTGTCTTGCGTTTACGTAAATTCAGTGGCACGGTTGGACAAATTTTGGGTAAAAATTTATCCGTGTCTGGAAAATACAGGGGTTAAACTAAATAGTGCTTGGCGCGCCGACGAGACGCAGACGGGAGACGTAATTCATAAGAAGGCTACCAATTCCCAGTGCGACATGGCCCAAATCAAGACGCCGTTTAATCCAATCAAGGATGGTAATTGCGTGCGTAGCCTGGGGCGAAGCAAACTCGACGAAGCCTCGCAGATACGCGTCGTGCTACATCCCCTAACATTGCTTACCATCGATGTTGCTAGCTGCTGATATTCCCACTGTTACAGCTGCTGTTGCTACTGCCACAAGGGATTTGGAGACGGAAGATTCAGACGGCAAATTCACCCCTCAACGTAGTTCGATGCGGTTGTGTGAGCGCTTCACAACGGGGCTTATAACTGCTGCGTTTGTTATTTTATCATTCAAATATTTTGGAGACTCATTGCCCGCTACCAACACTCTTCTCACAATTTTTATAACTCTCAATTTACCGTAACGCGGTGCTTACTTTTTTTAAATACTTTCTCTTCAATCATTTCACACTCATACAATATCATATATACTATAAGAGTCGCGTTCACTGCAAATCTATATGTGTTATTTATTCCATATGTAAGTTAAGGGGGCACACCCGACTAGAAGGCAGATAACTTTGATGGATTTCGGGAATTTCTTATCTCAGAAATTATTTATCCGATTTCATCCGAGTATGTTTTATTCAAAAGTCTAAATAATGAGGTATATATATATTAAAACATCACACGAGGATTTGCAAGGTTTCTGAAATAAGGCTGACTCCGACGTATTGCAATGTCAGTTTACCTTGTACCTTTGTCTTTACAAGGCTAAAAAAATCGATGATTTTGTGGATTTTTTTGGAAGGGTAATATGATTTTAGATTTTTGAAACTTTACCATTTATTAAGGTGTACTTTGATCTACCAAAGTGTATTTTTTATGTTACAAAAAAATAAAAAATGGCTGAGATATCCCGCTGGTCTTGGAGCAGGTCGACTGGGGACTTCGAAAATATACACTCTGGTGTTCGTTGTTTTTATCTGAAACCGATAGAGCTGAACATTTTCATTAAAAACATTCATAGTTCATCTGTAAGCCTAAAAAAAATAAAACAGAAAAAAATTGGAAGAATTATACTATTTTTAAATAAACATTGCGATTTTTTATAAAATTTTTCTTCTTTTTTGATACGGAAAAGTACTTTTCTCGGCCGATTTTAACAATATTTAGCCTTACTGACTAGGCAGTGATGTTGCTCCGGCATGTATCAAATTTGGTTAAGATTGTTGGAATAGTTTTTACGTGAGGATGTATGTCAATGTGAAAAATGTAGTTGTGAGTAAAACGCGTTTAAAGTTTGGTCACGGAAAAAGTCAATGATTACAATTACTCACCGGATAATTGAAGAATTGATTTTCTTCAGCCATTTGATTTTTCCGTGCTTTTTCGAGCCTTTTTAGTCGATAAAGAGCTGCGCCTCTCCTGTCGATGCACCCGTCCAGCGTCGGCGCTGCCGGTGTAATTTTTGCACTGAGTTCCAATTATAATATCCAATGCGAGCATGGTTTTCAAAATCGATGCCTATCCTTCGTTGAATAGTCCAGAAGCAAGATAGGATGCAATTCCGACAATTTTCAGTCCAGAATTCAAGTGCTTCGGAGCCAAGATCTAGATCGTTGAGTTGAAACTTTTATTTGCATTTTGAGTATTTTGAGTATGCTTAAAAGTACCCGTGGACGCATCTGTAAACAGTAGAGTACAAAAGATAGGTAGCCCCGACGGTAACGCTCGACTATGCGTGGAATGCCCTCAAAGGTCGGGAAGTTGTGTCACGTTTGTGGCTATAACTTCCACACGGCTTCGAATTTTGATTTTAACTTTTGCTACGATAATTTGAAGACGAACGATGTCGGACTAACGTTTTATGGAGAAAAAAAATCCATTTCTTAAAAGTTGTAAAGATATCTCCCCCTTAAGCTTGGTTTCATACGGATCATAGTTAATACAGGAGGATTATTGACAGGGGAATCGCCTGATAAAAACAACCCAATAAATTGGGCCACATATTGTGGACGACTTCAATGCGTCGGCAGAGAGATTTCGAAGATTGGACCTGAGACACCTGGCAATCAAGCTTGTCAAGAATTGATGACTTATGGCTGAATGGAACTAACGAGGCTTGTCCGACATTCGTATTGGAATTACATGCAATTTTTTTTCTAAGCAACGATTGGTGGAAATGAAATGCATTTTTTTAAAGGTGAGAAAACCCTTTAAACACCCGAAAATGAGTCATTTTTCATGAATTTATGTAAAGGCGATAAAATAATCGCATCGTTTAAAAATTTTGTCATCATCTCATTGAAACTTTCAAGTGTTAAAAATTTTTGTTTTTTCAAACGAAACAAAATAACGGCGTTATAAGGTATTCCTTTACGCGTCTTTTGCATGATATCGAAAAGTGCTCTCTTTGTCTGATTTTTTCTATTCATCTGAAACGGAAATCAAACATATTTTTCGATTATTGACATGTATAGGGGAAGGATATTACTATGAAAATATAAAAAAGTATAAAATCACAAATTAAGTAGGCTTTTTAATAAATTTTCATATTTTTTACCTTTTTCTCGACAATTTTTACCCCAAAAAAGTAATTTATTTACGCGAGAACCTTAACATTTTAGGTATATCCTTCCGATAATGTTATAGTGAGAAACCTCTCAAAACTTCAGCCAGATCGATCAATAACTTTTTGAGCTATAACATGAGCAGTTTTTGAAAATTTAGTTTCGATATAATCGCTTTTCACATATTTTCGATTCGAACGTGGTAAGAATTCGCAAATGGCGTTTATCGGGGAACAGTGCAGAATCCAATTGGATCCCAATAAGGACTCCCTATCTGCGGTGTCCATAACAAATCCCTATAGACATATAGGTGGGACTATCCAAAAAAAATTTGCACGAGATCACGAAATGATATTTCATTTTGCGATATCCAACACATTCCGGTTGAGAATATCAAATAAAAAATATTTAAACGACGTCAATAGGAAAATAGCGCGGAATCCACTTGGATTCTAATCTGGAATCCCTACGTTTGGTGTCCCTATCAAATCTCTATAGGGATGTGGTAGGATCTGGGGAGTCCCCAAAAAATTTCCACACGTGAAGGTGAATAAAACACCACGTGACATTAAAGTGCGATAAAGAAAGCTAATGGTCTGATTAAAAGGATTAATACTAAAAGGAAAACCGATTGAAACTTTTCTTTTTTTTTCTAAATGTTGGGCGCCTTGAAGGAAAGTCCGCGACAGGATTTGTTTCCGACAATGAAAGGCTTCATAGTCTAGGCAAAAATGGGGCACAATGTGTCACGGGGCACTGTGAGCCACATGCGGTTTCTCAGAGGTTTGTAGCTCGTAAATTCTGAAATGTTATGTGTTGCACCACGATTTACACTTGGTTTCGTCAGGCGTAAAAGAAAGTCGATAGCAGTTCACGAAGAATGCTTAACATTAAAAATAGATTTTAGGCTTAGAAAAAAAATATTTTGCTCACTGGGAAAACGTAAAATATAACGACACTTTCTGTAGCGGCTCGGGTTTTCGGTCCTAATCGATAGTTTTATTATTTATGATGCACTTAGTGACTTGTGTTCTTCCATTCGTAGTTTAATTAATAGTCATTTCCATCAATCAAATATTTTACTAGTAGGGTACATAATGTCACCGAGTTGTGGGGCACAATGAGTCGACTCCCAAATAGGAAATAAAGAAGTGACGACGCTCCAAAGAAGCGCAATGTGCCACGGGCAACTGTCAACCACATGCGATTCTCGAAGTTTTGTAGCTCGTAAAATCCGATTTTTTTTTGTGTTGAACCGTGATTGAAGTTGAGTTTCGGCTGGCCTAAAAGAAAGTCAATAGCAGCTCCCAAAGTATTATTAAAAGTACAAAATTAATTTCAGCATTGAAAAAAATATTTCACTCGCCGGAAAAACGTTAAATATTGTGGGGCAATTGTGTGGGGCACAATGTGTCAACAAGTTGTTGAGCACAATGAGTCGACTCCCAATGTTATTGGCAAATAATACCCGTTCCGAAATTATCGGTATACATGAAAATCTGTTATATATGTTAGTAAAATATAAGTTTCAACCGGCTCGTTGTATGTACCTTACATTTCGCAGCACGTGACACACTGTACTGACCTATCTGACACATTCTATCTCACCCGTGGGGCACAATGAGCCAATCCGCAAATTTTTTTCGATCCCATTATCTTAGGATTTTTAATCTTTTTGCAAAAAATATGGTAGCTTTATTGTACGTCCAAAGGTCTATCAAATCGGTTATAACCTTTTTTTTTCTTATCAGACTTTTTGGTAAGAATAAAAATTTGTTAGAAAACGTGACACACTGTGCTCCACCTTCCCCTACTACCTCGTCATCAGACGTAACGCCCTCGGACGTATCACCAGACAGACGTATTGGTACAAAATCCAGAGCGATCATCGTGTAGTTTTCCTCACGCCTTCAAGATATTACGATAAATGAATCGACATTTCGTTTTTTCAAATACGTTCACACGCGACGTAATATCGTAAGTAATGTTTATAGGTGCGCAAACAGGAAATCCACTTGCTGAGAAGTGCTTATAAAAGACATTACTTTTATCGTTCCATTATAAAGTTATATTTATGTCGGAAACTAGTCTCATTTGGGAGTTATGTGAGACCTGAGGGAATTGCCTTTAAGTCCTCATTTGACTGCTCCGCAGTGCTATCTTTTGGGGTTGTACAAAAGCGCAAGTTTAAGATTACGAGTGGAGAACAGCACTCAGTTCAAAACCAGCCCCCACGGGCCATAAAAGTCGGCGTTAATTTGACTTTCAGGCTATATTCCGAAAAGATCATGCAGCATCACGAGTGGACGCTCTTTCCCCTGTACGAAATGTAGCTAGGAACAACGCGGTACATGAGCACATCTGTCGAAACTCTCCAACCCTTCTTGTCGACACGTACGGACCACAGTTAATTACAAACTCTATCGAAATAGATCCTATCAGACTTCAATCTCAATTTGCATTGGCGGGATGTAACAGCCACTGAGGAATTCCAATGGCGCCTGTATAGTAATCCCCAGTCAAATTTGTAAAAACAATCGATATTTATATAGCTGTATCTTTGAGAAAAATGAAGAAAAAAAACAACTTTTCGAGCTCGAAGGCGGCTTTCTTCGTGAATTTATCTTTGGATTTTTTGGAAAGAACCAAAAACGTTTCTGCCAAATTTTCTTCGTGCTTTGGAAGGTGCGTTAAATCAATTTTATTTTTTCTTGAGAAATGGTAATTACACCTATTCAAATCTTGTACATTTCTTGAGAATTTGTTTTTTTTGCCTGTACCACTTTTTTAGCAGAGTTATCAAGTTGAAGCAAAAACTGCATTTCTACTTTGAATTTACTTAACGGGAAAACAAATAATCGCACAACCTTTTAAACAGGACCATTGGAAAGCTGAAGTCTACCCTAAAAACTCTTTGGCTGATTTTGTAAAAAAATTTCGACGTTAGCGGATGTTTAAGGCCATGTGTCACTCGGTTCGGCCGGTACAACAGAACACGATTACAGGTGCCCAGTGTTCTCGAAAACGACTCTACAGAATGTCATGAAATTTGCACAATTGATCACAAATGAATAGATGAACAACGTCTTTCTCCGCGATTTTCCCGATTTTGAAAAAACAAAAAACAGTTTCTCTTACCACGCGAGGCCCCTGCCGAAAGTAACGAAAATAAAAGTTTGTTACACGTGATCGTCTAAGGAGGAGAAAGCGGTTGTTCCCTGAGTAAAAACGAACGTTTTGACCTGTCAACCGATTTATTCCAGCGAGTAAATATGGAGATCATTGGCAGTGGCGGATCTAGGGTATGGTAGGCCCAGGGTGGTCCAGTAAAAATGGACTCCTGAAAAATGGCATTAAATATTTTTCTGGCAAGCTAAAAATTAGATACAATTTACGTACATATTTTTATTTGCATATTGATAATAAAGCGTGCGTATGAACAAAATAAATCTTGCGTGCGTATGAACAAACTAAAAAATGTCAACAAAATCGGTAGACTTTTTTTGAACTTTGGCGCCCTGTTCTCCTCAGTGCCCCCGGCGGACCACTGTATACCTACTCAGTACGCCACTGCCAGGAGTTTTAGAATAAGATTGACTTTGAATATATTTATTATTTAATAAAGGTATGTTTCATGTATTTTTCCATTTATTTGACTTTCATATTAACTAGAAACACATGTTTTTCTTCGCCATAATTGTGTTTTTTTCGAAAACCGCACATGTGATGCAACTTTATCTTCAATTCTTACTATTTTTTAAATATTTTTTCCAGTGTTCCAACGTATACTCTTGCGGGCTTTTACGTATTACCCTTCCCAATTAAACTTCTAACCTAATTTTTGTTGAGTCCACAGCCATCTTGAGCTACACTATACCGAATTTGCCGAGGGTACAGGGAAACTGTAGAAAACTCGTACCAGTATAGACAGCCCCATATTCTGGTTGATGCTAAGCGGTCACCCCCCGAGTATTGGTCATGCGCAACGCTGCTTAACTCGAAGTACCTCCGAAGCCGAACCCCGACCGCACATCCACCAGTGTCGGTTTTGAATCCATACTATTTAAAATCATTCTAAATTATGTAGGTAATATACCTTTATATAACTTGTTAGGCTCTATATTATCAAAATATACTAAGTAATCACTCCATTAATTAATAAGAAGTTGTTATTGCCTCCTAAAAATTTGGTCCATGTAACATGTGGGATTTTATAAATCACCGATTCAATTAAAAATCATATAATTATAATTAGACACAATGAAATGTTGATTAATTTGGAACTAGAACTTGTTCCACGCAGACATATATGTTCAACGCAGACACAAAATGCGACTTACCCGGAAGTTTTAGATATAGAATTTCAGAATCAAAATCTCAATGTAGGGGAGAGTGGGGCACAATGTGTCACGGGGCCCTTTGAGCTACATGCGGTTTCTCGGAGGTTTGTAGCTCGTAAATTTCGAAATTTTATGTGTTGCACCGCGACTTACGTTTGGTTTCGTCAGGCCTAGAAGGAAGTCGATAGCAGCTCACAAAGAATTATAAAAAATTAAAAATTGTTTTGAGGCTTCGAAAAAAATATTTCGCTCGCCGAGGAAACGTAAAATATAACGACACTTTCCGTAGCGGCTTGGGTTTTCGGTCCTAATCGATAGTTTTATTATTTATGATGCAATCAGTGACTTGTTTTTTTCCATTCGTAGTTTAATTAATAGTTATGTTCATCAATAATGAAATATTTTATTAGTGGGGTACAATGTATCACCGAATTGTGGGGCACAATGCGTCGACTCCCAATGAGGAAACAAAGAAGTGGCGACGCTCCGAATAAGCGCAATGTGTCATGGGCAACTGTCAACCACATGCGTTTTCTCCGAGTTTTGTAGCTCGTAAAATTCGAAATTTCTTGTGTTGACCCGTGATTTATGTTAAGTTTCGGCTGGCCTAAAAGAAAGTCAATAAGAGCTCACAAAAAATTATTAAAAATACAAAATGAATTTGAACCTCAAAAAAAAATTCGCTTGCCGAGTCTTTCGAGTAACATTTGTGTACCGTGTAATTACACTTTGCAAGGAGAAGGACTTTGCAGGACGATTGATCTAAGTAACAAAATTTTCAATATTTCTTCTGTGTAAAGAAGAAATAAAGAAGAAAAAAATATAAATCTTCTGTGTAAAAAAGAAATAAAGAAGAAAAAAATAAAAACCCTGCGAAATCTCATAACCGCATATATGCGGTTATGAGATTTCGCAGGGTTTTTATTTTTTTTCATCCTAACCATTGCAGGTACCATTCTGAACATTTTTTCGCAGACTCTTTACCCAATGACAGACATTCTGTAAAATTTGTACTGAAATCGAAAGTGTGTTATTAGGTTTAAAAAAATGTTATTCTCATTTTTTTGCCAAATTTCAATGTTCTCAATGCAGAAAAATTATGATTTTGATTTTTTTCGATAAAGCGGAAAAAATAAAAAAGTTTTTATTCTTGTGTTTTTTTTGTTTGATGAATATTTTTTCGGATACAGTGTTCGTAATGAAAAATTGAAAATCCTGAACGGACGCCTAAAAAAATCTAAAAAAAATCACAGACGTTCCTTTTGATTAATATTTCAAACTGGCAGATTTTGAAAAAAAATTGAGAGGTTGAAAAAAAAAGTGGCCCAGTTGATGAAGAATGCCTCATTGCTAAAGAATTCGTTACTTGTAGGACCTGTCGAAGGTAAAATCTGATGGAGAGAAAAAATACCAAATATATTTTTTTAAACAAATAATATTAGTTGTAATCTTTCACCACTCTTTTAACGAGTGAATCTCCAACGATTGCGTTCGCACGAGAATTTGGCCGAAATTGCATTCACCCACAATTAATGGCATCGAGAGCTTACTCACTGCTAGAGGTTATTTATTTGAACAATAATTTAAAATTGCACAATTTTACCGATCTTATGTAGAGCGAGCCTCTAGCAATCACCATTGTTAGAGAAGTCAATATTTGAAAAAATGTCGAATTGTTTATTGTTTAAAAAACAAACGGTAATTTCAAAATTTTACCACTTTTTTGAGAATGAGCTTCCAGCGATCCCGTTCACGAGAAAATTCGGATGAAATAGAATTCAGCGACGATGCGCGTCGTTCAGAAGATGAATGTATGAGAAACTTATTTGTTTAAACAATTTAATAATATCACGATTCTTTGAGCGCGATCTTTGCGATAACGCTTTTTAGACATTTCGACCGAAATGGAATTTTCGGCATTGAAGAGAAAAATGGTGGAGCTGGATTGTTTAAGCAATATATTGTATCCGAGTTTTTTCGAGGAGCAGGCCTCTAGTAACGCCGATTGCTGAAAAATATAATGCGTTGAATCTGGACGGAATTGCTAGATATATATATATATATATATATATATATATATTATTTGAGATGAATAAATAATTACTGATTCATTGCATTCTCGCAAGACTACGACGATGAGCAATGATCGGGCATCCATTATTGCCTGACTGCACGAAAAGCAGATTTACGCCTCATGCGTACAAGCGTACTAGGGTCGCGAAAGACTAGGTGTGTTTATCCATCGATAGATACGCACACATTTGTTCAAAGTGTTTTCGTTACGACCGAACGCGTCAACAAAAATGTTACCTCTTTCTGCACGTGGCCGGCGTAACGAACACACACGCACAGCAATCGTCGCCTATAGAGGCTTGAATCTGCGGCGTAGCTCCAGACATGGGGCCCTATAGAAAATGTGCGCAGCGGTCTCTGGCGGTAGCGATCGGCGACTCGTAGCCAACGCTGCGAGTTCTGCACTACCGCCATTATGAGAGGCCGCGTCGAAATTTCCTGGCGTGTGACACATGGCCTTAAAAAAACTGTTCAAAATCGATATTTCTCGAAGAGCGAGAAAACCCGAAAGGGAATGGAGTTGAAAATGGAGATACACTCTTTACCTATCTTACTGACGGTTTGTGAATACCGATTAAGGCCATGTGTCACACGTTCAGTCGGTAAAAATCTTACTGCCAAGTTTTCTCCTAGACGGATCATATTTCGGGCAAAAGAAGAGAAAGCGGTTGTTCGTCGTTCAACAGAGCGGAACGTGTTTCTTTTCTTTTTTCCCAACAATGAACCGTTTCAGAAATCATTGGGAATCTGCAAATCAGCTATCTCTCTCGCACTCATGGCCGCTCGGTCGGTGTGACACTTGGCCTTAAGAGCAGGTTACCATTCATGACGATGAAAAATTCGATTTTTTTTTGCATAATTTGCATCTTTAATGTGTTTGGGTTTGTTTGGGTAAAAGGATATTTTCATATCTAAAGTATTTTAGAATTTACAGCCTAAATGTTAAACTTAAAATGCTTTTTTCTGGAACCAGGATTTTGCGGCATGCAGGGCGCTCTACAGCTTCAACGGATGAAGTGTTTCACATGAATCACTGCCCAATTGGAAGGAAATTCAATGTGCGGGGCCATAAGGCGGCGATGTTTTCTAAAAATGGATTGAGAAATATCTTTTCGTCCGTTCAAGCAAAAAAAATGGGCAAGAAATTGGGTTTATTTGGGTTTTTTCAAACGTCGGCCATTTTGTTACCTAGGGGTTTTTCAGAAAACAAAAAACGATAAGGCCCCCCCAAATTGAGTCTAGTTTAATAATTTTTAACCCGTTTTTATTTAACCCTAGACGAGGCATCCCATTTCCGATGTCTTCTACGGAGCATGTGGGCTCCGTGTTGCCCCCGCGCATCTTCTTGGTTTAGATCACTTCCTATGAACGGAAACTGGATTTTTATATGATGAATCTCTTCATTTTTCAATAATGAAGAGAATGGTGTGTATTAAAGTCAATTTTCAAAAACCAAAAGTCGTAAAAAAGTGCTTTAAACGAAAAAAAAAATGTAAAAAATATGCAAAAATGACTTTTATCAAACCAAAAACTCTCAATTTTTTTTACTCAACCGCTTGAACAAATCAAACGGGGTTTTGAAGTAGACCCAATATACTATCAGAAAAAAAATATTACCGTTTCGCTCCCTAAAAAAAGTATGGTTTTCTGAACATATGAATATGGCCAATTTCTGGGGATTCGAAAATAGGAAAAGTAAAGGATGGTTCAGTAGAAAATTTTTTTTTTCAAGTAATATCGACAAAGATTTATTCTTAATTATTGAAAAAGTTAACAAAGATGAGAAAGCCTTGTATTGTATTTTTTTTGTCACGCTCGGGCGAAGCAAACAGGGTACAACATTGTTTTGTGCTCGTCACATATGGCGCGTCGGCAAGTGTCACTAAACACCCTGACCTTGCAATCCAGAAATCTAGGGCAAAAAGTACATCGCGCCCGATCTTTAGGTCCCGGATTCGGTACTTCAGCTTCTACATCTATTTTGAGAATTGCTTGGATCGACAGACTGAAATTCCGACGCAAACGAGGGAAACTGAGTCTTGTCCGAAGAAGAGGCTCTACTAGGGCTATGATAAGCTGATTCAAGAAGTCTCTGCGATTCAAGAGGATGTTTGCAGAGTAAAAATTGTAGAGAATCATGGCGTTTATGCAAAGGTTTCATCCTCCGGTGGTATCAAGGCCTGTCGTATGGCCGTATCGCTGCACAACGTATATTGCCTCGTCATTGTCTGCAAAAAACACAAATCTATGAAGAACCGGAAGAAAAAATGGTTTTCACGGCGTATACTTTATAATTAAGCGACAATAAGCGTAATTTATCGCTTTTAATCAAGAAACTTAAATCAACTTACTTCTACAAATTGCTTACGCAAAAGAGCACGTAGGCTCTGCTTGGTAATAAGAAGGTCTGGGGAGACCTTCTTTTTACGAGCACTGCGTCGAAACTGATGGCTGCCCAGCACTCGAACCGGGTAGGCTCGATGATCAGAGAGTTAAAGCGGGCAAGCACTTTTGGTGCTTCAAAAAATCATTGTTTTTTTTTAATGTCATAAATCGGTAGAAAAATATCTTAAGATTACACTCTGAAAATTTCGAAACGATATTCGGATTCCTTCTAACGGTATGTATATAAATGATAAAGAGTCTCCGCTCGACTCCCAAGCGCGCTCAGGTATCCACGAGCGCTCAGTTAGGTAGTTTGTTTGGGTTTTCAAAACCCAAACAAACCCAAACTCGACCTTTGGCGGTTAACGCCAAAACATCTCCAATCTGGGTACAAAATAATCAAGGTAGCGGCATTTCTTGCTGCTATTATATTCAATGAAGGAAATTCAGCCCTACTCATGGTTATGACTGAACTAAAAACCGTAGTTGGCAGGCAGAGCTACGGATATGCCGAGCAAATGGATCAGATGCACGTGGCTCGGCAAAATAGAAAAAGTTTATTAGAGACAAAAGAAGCTCGTAAAGAGGAAATGCAAGCTTCAAATGAGTTGCATGAGGAAGAGGAAGTACTGCTGTGTGGTGCTGGAATCGCTGATTAATCGGTAAGACACTTTATCATTTGATTAAACACATTTGACTTTGAGTTTTTCGTTTGTGAAACTTTAAACGTGTTTTTCGCGAAACGACATTTTTTCAATTTGCGGGAATCATAATTCAAAAACTAATTGATAGATCATCTTCAAATTTGGTACACGTTTACATAATATAATTTCTTAAAATGTGAACCTAAAGTTGGGAAGATTAGATTGTTTAAAACATATTTGTTATTGCAAAATGCCGGGAAAAATGCTAAAAATCGATCATTTTTTTCAAACACGTTTCAACATTCAGTTCTCGATTTTTTTTCAAAATTTAGATTCATTTTCTTAAAAAAACATCTCAAGAATGTATAAAAATTTGTTGGACTATTTCAGATGCGAATTGCGAGCTGCACAATTTCCGCAAATCGACAACGACGATGAGAACACGCCATGGGACACAGCGGATTGCACCTTAATTAATGCATGAAATAACTTGAAAAAATTACCGGAGATGTATGAAAATATAAATAAATTGTTATCAGAGTTGCGGAAATTTCCGTTTTTTTTCACAATATAAAAATCCAAAAAATCATCTAATTTTCGCTTTCCTAAAGTCGTTACCCGCCTTAAACGGACTTATGGAGGGGGTCTGAACCCGAAAAAATCGTCTACTGTTTCAGGAGCGTACCTTGAAATGGGCGTTGGGACCTGGCGTTCGCATGTTTCTTCTAGGGTTAAGATAAACTGGCAAGGCTGTGGAGCGCAGAACCAAACACGAACCCTGAGCAGACCAAAACAAGCCATGCATGGCTTTATTTGACGGGAGCTGGAGCCGCTATTTTGGATTTTTTTTTATAAATAAAATTAGAATTTACTCTCTATTGTTAGAAGAATAAAATACGTTGAAACCAATTTACAAAAGTATTTATTTTTATAAAAAAAAAAAAATCCTGAAATTCGTGCATTTTTCATGCCTCTCGACGGCAACCTTCCCTTAAATCCTTTTACTGGTCATATTTTTTTCTAATTAACGGTACCTCAAGTAATTGTGCTAAAAGTTAAGTTGTTAAGATTTTTTCTCCATATGTCCCAAGGATCCAAAACTACCATAAGGTACGAAAAACACTGAAAATAAGAGCATTATTACACGGTTGGGCGATTTGTCGAGACTTTGTCCGAATCAGAGGACACCGACATCAAATGAAAAATAGACGTGCCCTTGCCATATCTAGAAAATTTAATTTTATATCATGTAAAGATACACTTTTTTCCAAACAGCCATTCTCCTTTCTTCCTCCCAATATTGGCTTTAGAGAAAATGAAAAAAACTGTGGTTCCGCAGAAACAATCTGACAGCCTTCAGAATTGCATCAAGGCATCTTCCAAGCAATCTCATGGTATACCAAAAAATGAAATCACTAGCCCTAAGCTCGACGTTCGCACTTTTTTTATCTTTCATTTCCAGATGACTGGCGAAACTCGGGGCAGTTAGAAAAGAAGATAAAAGAACGTACGGCTTTGCGTGTTTGGTGTATTCTTCTCTCCGCACGTAAGATTACAGAGCATGCGGTTGCGGGGACGTCTGTGAACGTGCGAGTGTTTATGTGTATACATCGATCCGAAAAGTGGATGGAGATGAAAAAATAGTGTTTCACGAAACCATATCTCTGCCGAGAGTTTCTGATATAAAAAAAATGCTATTCCTTATGCACCGTCCATTACCCAAAATTGACTTGATCGTTTCCCCGGTACAATGAAGAATAATCGTGCAGAGGGAACGGTGAAGTACGCATTTTCGTCCTAGCATATATATATAGTTATGAAGTTCTGTACATGACATATATAGCTCTTATTTTTGTAATATCACATTCACATCGTGACGAATCACTGAGATCGACCATATGCACCCATGCGAACCAAAACACTCCACACGAGCCTGCTAGCTCATCATGCTCCGTTGGACCTCAATGCGGGCTTTTTCCGCATGCTTCCAATGCTGTTTACTACGTAGATCTTTCGGGAGAAAACTCACGGTTCTTGCACAAGGCAACCCATATCAATACATCTGAACTTAAGGTATTAGTGGATGGATCGTCGGGCAAAAAGTTAGTCCAAAATAGGCGAATCGTGCATTCCTAAGCCTAGATCATGTCGTACATGTTTAGCATTCCAAATAGCTAATTGAATAATAAATTAAACCTCAGAAATGTGAATTTTACACTTTTAATAATAATTTAAGTCAAATTCGACGATGCTGGTGTGTGCTTATAAGAGACTTTGTTAGTGACTGTACATCTGTTTCAACTGTCCAACGACAAAAATGTCTCAATTTTTAAATTAATTAATACGTTCAGATTATCTTATTATTAATAATAATGTACCCAAAAACTCAACATACATTGAGTTTTCCAATGATTGTCATTAATTCATCGTTAAAGAAGGCGATACTCCTAATTACTTTAATTAATTTCCCGACAATTACCCAGTCGATTAATTTGAAACTTAGCATAATCTATCGCTTGATCCTAAAGCTTGATGATAAATATAATCTTTTCAGAATTCACAGCAATTTAGTTCCATTCGTTTTGCAACCATCAACGTCTGCAGAAGCTGTTTTCCCATAAGCAACCGTGTTAAATTCATATGTTTATAACTACTAAATTATTTAGTAAAAAAAGTCTAAAATACTTAATGTATTATTATTCTATAAAGAACTATCATTCCTCAAATTCTCAAGAATTTTGGCGATTTTTTAATATCCATTCAGTAATACCCTAACTATAGGACAGTCGAGAATGGCCATAACGTAGCATAGTTTTGTTCGGTCAAAGGCAACATTTTGCAAGCCTTTCTTGCAACGTTATGCTTTATGTAGTATAACTTTTTTTCATTTTAAACAATATTCTGCACGCTTGTTATCAATTTGATCTGAATATAAAAAAACGACTGATGGATGGGCAGTCGGGGTTTAGCTTCGGCCGTACTTCTAGTTAAACAGCGTTATGCATGGCCGGTACTCGGAGCGGTGACCGGCTGGCGCATCAACCAGTGAGAGAAGAAAAATAGGTATAACCTTTTTTTTCGAATTTTGACGCGACTATTACATGTATGAAATAATTTTTTTTAGAAACACATTATAGTTTTATGAACATACTAAAAAAAACGAATTGATAAAGTTGAAACCTGGCAGACATATAAGTCGTCTAGACTTGCCTTCCGTCTAGAACCTTTTTTCAAACTGATGGACAAAAATCTCGACATCCACTAAGCCGATTTTAATGAAATTTATAGCACGCTTTTTATAATATCATTTAGGATGTAAAGGAGGATTTTTTCGATTGGATGTCGCGTGAATTTTTTTATTAGTTTAAAAAGTTTAGAATTCTGGTAAAAATCAGAGTTTTTTTCACACTGCTGTCATTTTTACGAAAATTGTTTTTAAAACGTTTTCCCATGCTACACTTTGACTATTCACTTTCTTTATAAGGAATTTTTATTTTTTAGACGATGCCTGACACAGAAAAAATTCCACCACCGACCAGGATTTTCAAAAGAGGGCCCTACCCCTATTTAATAGGACCCTTATCTCCGCCATTGAAAAGAAAAATGAATTCGTTTTTTTTTAAATATGTTCATAAAACTATAATGTATTTGTGCAAAACGAAAATTAATTTATATTTTTAATAGTCGCGTCAAATTTAGAAAAAGGTTCTTAAGGAAAAGGTTCAATTGGGAAGGGTAATACGTAAAAACCCGCAAGCGTATATGTTTGAATTCAGGAAATAATATACATGTATGGATATATTATTTCAACAATTTTCAATTGTGGATGGTCTTTTCCGATCCCGTCGTTCCGGGATCCATCTTCATAAAGTGCCCGGCTATTTTGGAACATCACACAGCATGTTTTACATATTTCTCAAGTATAAAATACACACACATATATATACATATATATAGCATTATATACGCAGGAAACGTGCCAGTTAAAACGACGAGCAAAGTCTGCCAACGTAGAACAGGAACATGACGCGACGGTCCAACATTTCGGAGACGAGCACAGTCACGGTGTTGAGAGTTGCTAACTAACGCCAAACTGAATTAAGCATAATTGGCTAGCTGACCCGAGACTCTCCATGCATGGGGGTTTTCCTACGTCGTTTCAATATGTATTTTCGCCGATTGGATTCCTCCCTCAGAGTGGCCATTAGTACATACGAGCTTTCTAATTCTGGCTCGAAACCTATGAAGGCACGTCTATATTACGTCTACTTGATTCGTAGCGGATTTCCAGCATGTTTTAGCTCTTTGTTTCATTGGCAAATAACGAATACTTCCAACGCGCGAAGCTCGTCATTTTGTTGACAAAGTTGTAAAAAAAAACATTGCAATCCTACCCATCTTTCATTTTGCTATCTTAAAAGTACATAATAAAAACTTATTTTATAAATATATGGAAAAATAGAATGTATGGACGATATATAACGTTACATACAACCTCAAAGGCATCTGTGCATACTCGTTATTGATTATATTCATTAAGGTAGGCAATGATAACACATTCTAAGCCTCAAATGAACGTTTGCTTTCTCCCCGAAATATCATGCTTCAGATATAAGACTATTTTTGCAGTAAACAAAAGAAATCAACATCATCAATCAAATTGTCACGACCGAGTTACGTAATACAGCCATCCATAGTACGACCAACGTCCCTTTTCCTTCAGGTAACGACACCTCTACATATTCAATAGGTACGGTAGGTAATGTTATTATCAATAAGTCTATGGATGAAACTAAATAAGGCTCAGATTATTGCAGTGCACTATGCTACCTCCGTGTTAACTCATTTATCAATACGTTTACTTTCGTACACAACTCCATGCAAATGGAACGTATTCCTTTCACGTGTATTCTGCATTTTTTAGAAACAAACATTACATTTTTTTCCCTGAGTTCCAACGTAGGGTGAGGTGGTATAGGAGTATGCATCTAAGCTTCAAAGCGGTGAAAAAAAACAAACAGATACATTTTACAAATCAGTTTTTTGTTTTAAGGGGCCAGTCCACTTTGGAGCCACGAAAAAAAGGCTATTTCCACCTTTTTTTTAGAGGATTTTATAAAAGATATGAATATAAAAGTTGTTGGGCTTGATAAGTAAAGTCTTGAAAAACATTTAAAAAAATTTTTATTCATATTTATTCATTTTTAAGTACAAAAACTATAGTTTAACGTAACGCCTCAAAAATAGGTGGGCTAGGTAGCTCGATCACAACTCGGCAACGGCTTGTCTGAAACAAAAAAATCAAAGTCCATTAGATTCAGTATGACACCAGCTACAAAGTGACCCTCGGATATAAAGTTTTATCAAAAAATTAAAAAATGGCAGATGAAAAACGAAAAAAGTAAAAAAAACGCGTTTTTTTCGCAGTTTTTCGCAAAAAAAAGAGTAAAAATCAAAATTTTTAAACCATCGAGGATCATCTTGTTGCGAATCATGTTTACAATATGTGATTCAAATTTCAAGAGAATCGGTTTATTAGTTTTAGAGATACGATGGAGCTAGATTTTGAAAACGTTGTTTCGAGAAAAACGCGTTTGAAGTTTATACTATGAAAAACTCTTACCTAAACTCAATCGGCAATTCCTGCACCGTACAAAATCCCTTCTGATTGCTCATCATCGTCGATTTCTTCAAGTCTTGCTTGCTTTCGTTTGGTTCTGGTCTCTTTTGAGCACTCAGAACTGCGGCGGTTTGCAGAGCGAACACGCTCGTCATCGCGATTGTCGGCGAATCCGATGGTGATCGGGCCGAGTTTGACGTCCATTATTTCTATTATTTTAAGCACTGGACGGAATCCTTCATTAAAGACACACGCGGAAACTTTGCAGGCAAGGTCTACGATTTTTTTGCCGTTGAACATGTGTTTAGGTGCCATATTCCGTACACAGTTGTTAAAACTTTCATTATTGTTTTGCGTATGGCCACCTAAACACCTTTCGAGTAGTTCTGTTTTGGTGAGATCTTCGTAAATAGGTTTTAAAACTTCCTGTATTTCCTCAGAAAGAGCAGGAGGATGTTTGTAATGTTGCTGAAGTGCCTTAGCTTTGAGGTACTTGCACCATTCTATCGAGCAGTTGTGATGTTGCGGCTTGACATCGGTCGAAATTTTGTGGTAATACCCTGCCCATATTTCTTTGCGCATACCTTCAATAGAATTCAAATTCCTTCGAATAGCTAAGCCGTAATTTTCAGACAACTGTTTCATCAACTTGATCGTCAAAGTTTGTGTTTTTGCTTTCGACACTTTTTTTACAGTAGCCGTTTTTTTATAACGTATGAAGCCCTCTGCATAGTAGGATTTCTCTGCATCGTAGAAGGATCAAGTCAGACAGGTCGGAAATTTATGTTGCGAAATTAATGTAAAAATCAATCAGGCGGCATTTTGTGAAGAAATAGTTTTTTCAAAAAATTCTACGATGCGAAGGCTTTGTACATTACATTTCGAGAATCTTTTCGAAATGTTTGTTTCACATCAACCGACTGCATGCAATGATTGGAACCGCCAGCGAGGAATCAAGAGACGCGGCAGCGCCTCGACCCCAAGTAATAAAAAAAATGACTGTCACGACAACGACACGCCGCGCACTCTTTATACACCAAGGTGGACTTTAGCAGACGACTTTTTAACTTATAATCGACATTATGCGAAAACGCGGAGACGAATCGAAAATCTAATGACATTTTACCAATGAAATGTTATTTTTTCCTATCGATTTTGTTTGGGTCATTTTTCGATCCGCTTACTCAAACTTGAGATCTCGTAATATTTGGCCGAATTTCCGAGCGACTTTTTTACCACAAAAATTCTTCAACACTTTAGAACGTTTCAGACTCGTCGGTTTTCTTGGAGGGATAAAGTTATTCGGTCACATCGTAAGCTATACTACATACGTCCTTTTAGGGAATGCGTTAACATGGGGAACGCTCAGCGTTTCAGCCTGAAGTGCAGCGTTTGCGCATTTCAGGGCAACGCGACTATAAACAAACGATGGCGCGCTAGAAACGTCAAAAGTCGGGTTCTTCGAATGTATAGGCTCTGTCGGCTTTAACCTCCAAGTAGGGTTAGAGCGCGAAAGTGTAAAAGCAGCGAAAGTGGATATAATAAGTTCATTAAAAAAATCCCTTATTACGATTACAACATTTATTTATAAACAAACGACCCCCGTATACATCATAATATTATAATGCAAAATTTCATCGTTTTTGGTTATACATACTCGCAGATTCTCGCCGCGGATCCACAAAAAATACGCGTCAAGTGAGTTGATATGACAATAAGGCGATGTTTTATAACCTCACTACATAATGGACGGACGTGCGAAAGAGTTTAAGTGGCTAGAAGAATTCTTTGCATAGACTGGTTACACCAGATCAATTATTTGCGTAGTTACGCAAATAATTGACCGGTGACCGGTTGCGCTAGAAGAATTTCTTGCGCAGACGTTACGCTAGAAGAATTCCTTGCGTAGACTGGTTACGCTAGAAGAATTCCTTGCGAAGACTGCGTACGCTAGAAGTTACATATGAATTGTATTTAATTAACTGTACAACGACCTTAGATTTCCTAAATAAAAATCGGGAAACTGAATATAAATGTGTGATAATAATTTCTCAAATTACTATTGTGCCAAATTCAATTTCAAAATTCAAATTCAAATCAAATTTATTAAACATTTAAAAAGTTTTGCGTCCCAAACTTTTATTTATAGTCACATATAGGTGACTTGGTGAGAAAGAATATTTTCTACTTTTCAGTACATTAAATAAAAGCTTGTTTTTGAAAAATTATTTTTTTACATATAAATTATTTTCTACTTTTTAGTCTGTAATTTTTTAAAGTCGAATCATGCAGTGTCACTTCTTAGAGGCATGTTTGCAAAATTTCAGAGTTCTAAGTAGTCGGGAAGTGAGTGAAATATCGATTTTCCGTTTTGCATCTCACAACAAGTGAAGTTAAATAAAAGCTTGTAAAAAAGAAAGTTATCCTTGTGCCTTTTATTAACAGGCGCGACTATTTATGTATAGAAATACTAACCCTTTTCCTCATCTGCAGAATGTTACAACAGTCTTCTAATGAAAACAAAGCCATTAGATTGCCAAGAGACTGAATCGTATACTATTTATCCGTCTGTCTCTTTTGTCTTATACTGCCAGGTGGAACCAAATCGCAGATTTCTTAGGAATAAATGAAATATTTAGTTGTTAGACGATATTGAATAGATCTTGATTTGTATAAATAAATAATTTTAATAATGGAATGCAATAGGAAAAAATTTGATTTAACGAAAAATCTAGTCAGTACAAATAAAAGAAATTCAAATTTCTACAGTAAATCCTTTGTCATATACTGAATATCCCCTCCGAATGTTAAATCGACCATTTGTATAAAATTTACAATTGAAGAAACACTTTTTAAAATAGAGCATTTAACATTACGACACTGATGACGAATTTCCCATAATGTACTGAGTGATTTGACAGTTTTTCATAACACTTTAAACATTTTTCACACTATTTCGTGCATAAAACTGCCATTCAACGGTACGTGTAGGTAGTTGAAATATCGCCTTATGTTAAAAAGGGTTCTGTTAATTGTAAATTTTGTAGGAACGGTGTAGATTATCGATTCAAAATTTGGAAGGTGCATTCGGTATATGAGAGAGAATTTGTATAAATTTATTGAAAGAACTGTATAAATTTGAATCAAATGGTAATACTTTACTAATTGTCCCGAAACTCCTTAATCAGTGTTCTGGGATACAAAAAACATACTAGTATTAAATAATTTTTACAACCCGTACTTTAATTTTTTTCACTGTAAAATTCTGGGACAGTGCTATGTATACATGTACTTAACTGTGATTACATATCTCTTATTAATACGAACATGTCTGTTATCTGCTAGCCTAAAACGGCAAAGCTTTGATGTTACAAACTTGCATTAAACAAAAATTCTAAACGAAAAATAAAAAATTTGAGTTGGCTCTTTACTTCGTTACTACCAATCAAATTTTCAATTGGAAAACCAAACATTATCGTACTAGACATATTGCTATTGAAAAAACATCGTAAATTATGCACCGATTGCCATTTTAAAATGCTAAAGAGTTACAGGTATATACTGTATTTCACTTCTACGTTATTCTCATACGTCATACTTGCTGTACCCCTTAAAAAATGCATAACCGAAATTTTACTGTAGTTCGTCCTCAGGCATTTATATCAAAAGATATAAACATACTGATCTCTTTCAATATAGGAAAAACATACATTTTCGGGCATGGCGAATTAGAAATTCAAAGACAATAAGAAGCGTAATATTTGTTCAGTGACCTTAAGTAGCGTCGGCGAAATAATCCACCATCCTAATAAATTTAACGTATAGATATGCAAATAAAAATGTATACCACACTAACTAGAGTGAGCAAATAACGCTGCAACCACGTTAAGTTTATAACTATAGAAAATGAAGTATTTCCGTTTCAAAAAGATATGAAATCCCAAAGATATGAAAATTTTTTTTTCAAAAAGATTTTTCAAAAAGATATGAAAATTATCGGTCGTTTCACTGTCTATAAAATTCTAATTAACCTCGAAATATTTGCGATTTTTTTCAAACAATAGTTTTATTTAGTTTTTAATTTTTCAATTCAAACGTACAAAAGAAGTGAAATAACTTTTTATGAAAAAGCCAAGCAAATTTACTAGAAAGGTACAGAAAATTACCAAACCCTAGTAATACCATTTTTCTCAATATTTTATTTTCAAAAACCATTTTACTATTATAATAAAAGTACGAATCACGATTATATAAAAGTACAACGTATGCATCACACAAGTACTCTATGTATGTATCACTGGAAATGCTGGGCAACGAATTGGCGTGCATGGTTAAGAAAGAAAGCTCGAGAAGATACACGATTTTCTTACAGAAACGTCCCTACCGCTTGCAAAAGTAACTTTTGCAACAATTTATCTACATAGATTATTTCAAATAGTAACATCGCATCAGGCATACAGGATTATTAGAAATGAGATGTTCGACTGTACTTAGACAGACTATCGGAAATGGAGCGATAGGTGTCGAGAGTAATATCGATATTCCTTTTCCACCAGCAAGTGGTGCGGACCGTAATTAAAACCTTCAGCCTGCCAAAACTATGTCCATTACACCAAAATTTATACGACGCAATAGATTTCATCATATGTATGGTGGTTCTGCAATAGAGTAGAAAGTGAATACTTCCACGTAACTTTTCAAATTATGCAAATAAAGTAAGATTTCAAGAGCCGTGTGGTCTAGGGGTACATCACTGATTTTTTTAAATTTATACTTTGCGGAATCAGAAACTTGGTTTGCCGTTACATAATAAATTGCGTCAATTTATGTCTTTCTTAACCTAATGGTCAAGTTGTTGAGAAAACGTCATCCTTCACCGAGCTTTTTTTCTTAACCATACACGCCAAGTCGTTGTCCAGCATTTCCAGTGATACATACATACAGCACTTGTGTGATGCATACGTTGTACTTTTATATAATCATGATTCGTACTTTTATTGTAATAGTAAAATGGTTTTCGAAAATAAAATATTGAGAAAAATGGTATTACTAGGGTTTGGTCATTTTCTGTACCCTTCTAGTAAATTTGCTTCGCTTTTTCATAAAAGGTTATTTCACTTCTTTTGTACGTTTGAATTGAAAAACTAAAAACTAAATAAAACTATTGTTTGAAAAAAATCACAAATACTTCGAGGTTAATTAGAATCTTGTACATAGTGAAACAACCGATAATGTTTTCGAGGGCATTTTTTATTACTTGGCTTTTTTTTTTACTTGTTAAAGTTTTTTAGGGGGTATGTTTTACGCTGGTCACAATAACAGCGTTCCCAGTCAATATATATTTATAAAAAATAATGTTGTCAATATACCTGAATATATATACTTTTGAATAAAATAAACTTGGATGAAATCGGACAAATAGTTTCTGAGATAATAATTCCCAAAATTCACCTATTTTTCCCGCCGTCTACTCGGGTATGCCCACTTAAGCTGGACTATACTGCATTTGCCCGGGGTACGGGAAAACTGTGAAAAACCTCTACCAGTATATACGGCCCAAATTCTTCTGAGTCTCTGCTGCACAGATGTTGTACCCAAGCAAAGGGAGTCTCAAAATGATCTGACATTTTTAATTGCGTGCCATTTGTTTTTTGCGGCGAACATAGAGTACTAATTTTTGACAACTGGCATCAGGAAGTATTGAGGTCTAAGTCATGGAGAGTTACACGGTCGAGCAGCGCATGGAAATTGTGAAAATTCACTGTGAAATAATGCAGTTATTGCAGACGAAGTTTCATGGTCGTGTTATCACGCGCTGTTGCGATGGAAATTGGCCACCAAGATCGTGCAATTTGACGCCATAGGACTTTTTTCTTTGGGATCTTCTGAAAGGAAAAGTGTAGGGGAAAGTGGGGCACAATGTGTCACTGTGAGCCACATGCGGTTTCTGGAGGCTTGTAGCTCGTAAATTCCGAAATTTTATGTGTTGAACCGCGATTTACATTTGGTTTTCCCAGGACTAAAAGAAAGTCGATAGCAGCTCACAAAGAATTATTAAAAATTAAAAATTGATTTGAGGTTTGAAAAAAAAATATTTCGCTCCTCGGAAAAATGTAAAATATTACGACACCTTCTGTAGCCGCTCGGGTTTTCGGTCCTAATCGATAGTTTTATGATGCACTCAGTGACTTGTGTTTTTCCATTCGTAGCTTACTTAATAATTATTTTCATCAATAATCAAATATTTTACTAGTAGGGTACAATGTGTCACCGAATTGTGGGGCACAATGAGTCGACTCCCAATAAGGAAACAAAGGAGTGACGATGCTCCGAAGAGCATCGTCACGGGCAACTGTCAACCACACGCGATTTCTCCGAGTTTTAAAGCTCGTAAAATCCGAAATATTTTGTGTTGGGCCGTGATTTATATTAAGTTTAGGCTGGCCTAAAAGAAAGACAATAGCAGCTCACAAAGAATTATGCAGAATAAAAAATTAATTTGAGCCTCCAAAAACAATTTCGCTCCCCGGGAAAACGTCAAATATTGTGGGGCAATTGTGTGGGACACAATGTGTCATCGAGTTGTTGAGTACAATAAGTCGACTCCCAATGTTATTGGCAAATAATACTCGTTCTGAAATTGTGGTATGTATGAAAATCTGTTATCTATGTTAGGAAAATATAAGTTTCAATCGACTCGTTGTACCCTACGTTTCACAGCACTTGACACACTGTACCCACCTAACTGACACATTATACCTCACCCGTCGGGCACAATGAGCCAATCCGCAATCTTTTTTCGATCCCATTATTTTAGGATTTTCAATCTTTTTGCAAAAAATATGGTAGCTTTATTGTACGCCGAAAGGTCTATAAAATCGGTTATGACCTTTTTTATAATCAGACTACTTGGTGAGAGTAAACATTCGTTAGAAAAAAATGTGAGACACTGTGCCTCACCTTCCCCTATGCCAATGATTCACAGACCATTCCGGAGCTCAAGGAAGCAATTGAACACACCATTAATGAAATTACTCCTCAATTATGCCAAAATGTTATTGAAACTTTCGTCAAAAGAGTGAACGTTTGCAAACAGGGGCGAGACGGCCATTTATCGGATATTGTGTTCCACACACAACCTCTATGCGCCAGCCGGTGAACGGCTCACCGGTCTCCGCTCCACGTATCGGTCATGCACAACGATGGACCGCCGGATCCACATCCCGATCGCCCATTCGCCAGTATCGGTTAACAAAATATATATATGTAAAAATACTACATACGTCATGCATTGCACTGTATTATGATTATTTTCGTTAGATTATAAACTCATAAAATACAAAGCGCGGAGTCATCCTCAAAAGCTTACCGTAATGGCAAAAATAAAATATTTTTTTATGTGCCAGAACGGTTGGTAGATCTTGATACAAAAGCCACGAACATAGATTTAATTTAGTGAGGGGTGAGCAATGGAAAGGGCCGAGGGAGAGATACAAAAACAAGTTCATCGTAAAAACGAATTCAAGGCACCCTAAACAGTTTCAGCTTATCCTCAGATAACGGTGCGTTTGTGTGTATACTTCGAGTGTTACGCAAATTTATCTCCAATCTTCACGGTCATTTCCGAAATTGAAAATTTATGGGTTTCGCTGTACTTACTTGATTTGCATACAGATTCGAGTGTGCTGAGAATCCGTAATGTCTCCCCGATGAATACATCCACAAACGCGATAGGCTGGAACGATAAAAACAGGTAAACTTTTTTTTTCGTTACATCGCTCTGGGTGGTACTCTCTCGCTTTTCCATTTTTCTGCGGTATCCGGAGAGTAACGACATCACGGATAAGCTCTCCAATCATAACAACGAACGTATATACATATTTGAGAAGAAAATAAACTTTCAACTAAATTGTAAGCGAGGAAGTAAGATACGATGTCAATCAAGTTAAGGGGAAAAATGGTTTTTCGGCAACACACGCAACATCTTTATGAACTTTCAGCACATCGACCTTCTGATCTTTCTAAATTGCCGGATGCCCGGATGTTAAGGGATCATGAGAGTGTAAAATTGTCAAAAAATCGATTTTTTTGCATTATCCGATAGTATACACGGTTATAAACGTTCTGTCTAATTTTTAGATCGAAATTCGAATTATTTCGGTCGCTACAGCCTTTCTTAGAAAAAGTGATTGGAGAGTGAGACATGGCGCGGCCGGCGCGCCAGGTCTCGCACTCCGAACTTTAAACTCATTTTTCTCGGAATGGTGTTTTTCAAAACGGTGGCCACTCTCAAAGGAAGAGTTTTCAAGCTATCCGTTTGAAATTTTAACAGAACATTCTTCACGTCATTCCTTATGTTGCTATTGAAGCTTTTTTTTAATCTTCCTATTTTTTTTTACAAAAAACTGTCGAAAAAAGGCTAAATTTGATACTTTTTATTCAAACCGCAGCCATTTTTTTCAAATTTCGCTAAAAAAAACCTCCATAGGAACATAGCGGCTTTCCTACAAATTAATAGTCATTTTGAAATTTTTGTTTCAGATAAAATTTGCCGTAATCCTGGCCACCATGAGACACCATTTTTTTCCACGTAATTTTCTGCAAATAAAAACAATGTTAAACAATAAATAGAGACATTTTTTAAAAATCATTTTGTATTCTTTATCGCTGCTTCAATTTGTAAAAAAAAATTAGATCGATTAGCTTATCCTATTCACCTAAAGAAAAATCGCGAAAATCGACTATTTTTCGGGCGGTCACACTGTGATGATCCCTTAAAAAAACACAAACATTGAAATGACATCCAACCTTAGGAAGAAATGTCGTTTTGAGATCTGATTTTAAGGAGTTATTACACGATCGAGCAACTGATCGAGTCAGATGGTTATTAAAGTACACCATTTTGCTTCGTTGTTCGGCATATCCTCAAAAATATGTATTATGGACGGCAGTTGTTGCATTGGGGTGTCTTTGGTCGCTTCGACGAGGTAACATTGATCATTGATCAATTTCACCCCACGTATTATCTTTATTGCTAGTCTTGGAGTGTTCTCAGCATTCTCAGACGTAGCAAAAAACGTGCAAGCACGTTTGCCAAATAATGGAATTAAACCCTTCACTAGTGGAAGGTTTGAAATCAGCTGGAAGTAAAACAAGATTCAAGAGAATTAAAGGAGATATATCTGAAATCGATAACATTGATATAGTATAATTCTTGCCGAAACCTATCGATAAAAATGATTATGTTGAATTCCCATTTGATATTAATGTTGCAGAAATGTAGGTTGATAAATGATCCTAATAAACAATTTGATCTTTTTATGTGATTTAGATTACCTAGGTAGACAACAGTATGTTACCTACTTTACAACTTGTTTTTTTTTCTAATTTTTTACTGTTTCGAAGTGTATGGATGTGTTACCGTATAAATAATTATAAAATACCCGTTGTTTATCAATAAAGTTGAATTTTTAAAGTAAAGGTGTAATATTTGTTCGATCAAAGTAACCTCAAAACAATAAAAATCGTTGTAACTTTCGATCCCGTTGACTGTTTTTTTTTCTTCTTTAGGAAAAATGCTCCTTCTTTTATTTTACTCTATTTATTTTACTTTACTTCCGATTCTTATTAAGAAAACGCCAGTATTAAAGTAACCCCACTCTCAGTATAACTTTGATCACGACTAAATATTTTTTTCTCATTTATTTTTAAATATTTTAAATTGTAATTTAGAAGATAAAAAGACTAATAAAAGTTGATGTTCCCATTTTAAACAATTTTTTTACGATATTATTTAAAGACATATATTGATTTTCATTTCAAAATTGATCAAAATAACCCCAATCCACGGTATTCCACAATTGCAGAGTGGCGAAACCCTTCAATTATATTCATGTGAACGTTCTGCAAAAGAATGACCATGCCCTAACGATATCCTGTCAACCTTATAGCAGATTTCGATCGAAAATACGCAACTAATAGATTTCGCCAAAATCATCGATTGCCCGGTAATTTTAGTGACATTTATAATTTCCCATATTTTATTGACCAAACGTCCCTGATCAAATTTAAATAGCACGAATTTAATCGTTTTGTTTCCATTGAAAATCCAATAAATGTCACAATTAAGCCAATTGGTTTTTTTTAAGCAGAGGTTAATAACGTGGACGTGACATTGGATTAGCAATTTTTGTCCTGTGAAACCTCGTCGCTTATTAAACCACATTGCGGCGGTCAAAGCTTTTCAATACAGAAAATGTCGATAAACGAGCCGGTGTGTTCGGAATGTATCCGTGCCTCATCTCTGACGGGAGTTATCGCAATTACTTTGACGCCAGGTAGAAGAGCATGAGTGAACACGACTCTATTACAATTTTGAATCGAATCGATCGACGTTGCTAAAAACGTCGACACATAAAACGTTTGTGGGTGACGCAAAGGGGAGTTTTTTCGCCCTAGCCAGCGGTATCGATTTAGGGAATTGCCATCTAACCACGATTTGCACCGACCGATTAATCGACCCTCTCACGAAGAAGCGATACCGATCGAAGTAAACCGCACCTCCATTAAAAATGATATAACCCTCGGCAACGAAGTTAATGATTTTCCAACCGCGGCTCAACTGTCATTGAAATCGACTATTGGAAAAAACCTGGAGATACCAAAGGAAAAGCTTCATTGATTTTTTTAAACAGCCAAAGCTCTAGATTTTCTATTTTGCTTTTTTGTGTAACTTTTTGGACGACGGCGATATTGAACAAAAACTTGTAAACCCAAACAAACCCAATTAAAATTGGGGACCTTTTTACGAAAACAGACAGTAATCGTTATCAGGTCAACCGAAACATATAGGTTTTACTTTGCAAAAAAAATAGTCGGTTCAAAAATGAACGTAAAAAAAAGAATCCGCTGCTCTAGCAGAAAAATACGTAAGGAATGGTTTAATTTTTTTTTTTATATCTCTTAGATTGGTATTGTCAGGGGTGCGACAAGTGGAGGTTGCGAGGCCGGATTTTTGCCCCCTTGTATGTGCATGCATTGCCCGACCTTGCTGTAGGGTAGAGGGGGGCACAATGTGTCACGAGGTACTGTGAGCCACATGCGGTTCCTCGGAGGTTTGTAGTTCGTAAATGCCAAAATTTTATGCTTTGGACCGCGATATATATTTGGTTTCGTCAGGCCTAACAGAAAGTTGATAGTAGTTCACAAAGGATTATTAAAAATTAAAAATTGATTTGAGGCTGGGAAAAAAATATTTCGCTCGGCGAGAAAACGTAAAATATTACCAAACTTTCTGTAGCGGCTGGGGTTTTCGGTCGTAATCGATAGCTCTATTATTTATAATAGCTCTATTATTTATGACGCTCAGTAACTTGTGTTTTTCCATTCGTAGTTTCAGTAATAGTTATTTTTATCAATAATCAAATATTTTACTAGTGGGGCACGATGAGTCACCGAGTTGTGGTGGGCACAATGAGTCGACTCCCAATGAGGAAACAAAGAAGTGACGACGCTCCGAAGAAGGGCAATGTGTCACGGGGAACTGTCAACCACATGCGATTTCTCGGAGTTTTGTAGCTCGTAAAATCCGAAATTTTTTGTGTTGGACCGTAATTTATATTAAGTTTCGGCTGGCCTAAAAAAAAGTCAATAACAGCTCACAAAGAATTATGAAAAATACAAAATTAATTTGATCCTCGAAAAAAAAAATGTCGCTTGCCGGGAAAACATCAAATATTGTGGGACAATTGTGTGGGGCACAATGTTATTAGCAAATAATACCCGTTGTGAAATTATCAGTATGGATGAAAATCTGTTATCTATGTTAGGTAAGTATAACAGTTTTAACCGGCTCGTTGTACCCTACGTTGACACGCGGCCCGTGACACATTGTGCCCAACTCTCCCCTATATATTTTATAAATCGAAATGTTTTTTAAAGTTCTAAATGCACCCGCTTACACTTTGAGTTTTCCCGACTCTACGGGGACCATTGTCTACGGACACCAACCTCCTTACCCGAGGATCCCAAGAAGATTACGGATTCCCCATTCTCAAGGACCTCTCACTAATGGCGGCTTTTCCCCGGTCTGACATCTCAACCTCGCTCTCAATTTTCCCACTCTGAGTCCGTTCACCCCTCTCACACCTCAAAGGACCTTGGCTAGCAACCCCATAGTTATTATACTCGCCTATTTCAGCAATGTTCCTTTTTCTTTGTTGTATTCGAGTTATTTTGATGCCTTTATAATGACGAGACACCCTGTATATGTGCTCGTGGTTAACATCACGCATAGATGCTCCCTGCAAGACTGCCGTTGCCATAGCCCGAATAGTTGGGGTCGCATACCACCCTGGCTTCGGTGGGGTACAAGACACAAACCTGCCAGGCCTGAACGTAATTGCCAGTGCAGGGTGGATATTCTTTAGTGGCATCTCCATATTGGAAGTAATATCGACCCCAGGGTTAAGGGGATGAGTAAATATTGAGCAAGAGAGTGAAAGCGAGAGACACAGAGAGAGAGAGAGAGAGAGAGAGAGAGAGAGAGAGAGAGCGAGAGAGAGAGAGAGCGGGAGGGAGAGAGAGAGAGAGAGAGAGAAAGAGGGAGCATCGGCACAGAATGATAAAAAGCGCGGGAGAAAAGGGGATATTGACTGATGGAGGGAGACTAAAAGCAATCGTAACATCGAAAGATTCGCGGAGCGGAAAGTGCAGTAGAAGTCAAGTCTTTCGTGAGTTACGGCCTTTAATTTTCTAATAACAGAGGGTGGTCGTAGAATGTTGTCTCTCCACAAATAGTTTTCCCGGTTGCCCTTACGTACATGGAGGTGAAGAAATGGGCGATATGCATCGTTCCATCAATTCCAACCTATCTATGTTTGGAATTGATGGAACGATGCGTATCGCTATGACCTTGTCTCCCATTTTCCCACATTTTACAAGATCAAACTAACGAATCGGAGTATCTTGTTTTCGTAAATCTTAACGACATTTTTTTACATACACTAAAACGAGATTTTTCCGATTGGTTTTCGTATGGCTATCGAAGAAAAAAAGTGTAATAATATTTACTAAACGTTGTGACCATGCGGGCAACATTTAAAATCAGTCTACTGAAGCTGTATGCCAAATCTGAATTCAAACGGCCAATTAGTTATCGAGATATCGTGGTTGTAGATTTGAAAAACATATTTTCAAAAAAAACAGGTTTAAAGATTTCTGCATCTCGACCGCGCTCCCCAACCGTATTTCTTATCATTTATAGAAATCGCCTAATTTTATAAGTATCATTAAATGGTCTTCATAGACGTATTCAGAAAGGGCTGTAAAATATTAAAATAAAACTTAAGGAAACGATATCCCGTGAAAAATCATGCGAATGGCCCAAGCGTGGCGCAGTGCTGCACCAACCCCGTTTGACGGTTGTCCGACCGTTGGCGGTACAACTCGGCCCGACGTTGAACCAACGTTGGAGTGATAACCACGGTCCCACGGTTGGCTGAGGCTGGGAAATAGTATCGGGTCAGGGTTGGTCGTGATACCGGCCCGACGCTTGACCAATTTTCGGTTTGACAATTGAACCAGTACTGGTGCATAGTCGGCAACGTTACTATTACACGTTTTCCAACGATATTCGGCCATTTGTCAACCAGCACTGGTTCAGTGCTGGTGCTAATACTGGCCCAACCCCTCGCTTAAATGAAACCCAATGGTGTTGCAAAAATCAAGAAAATAATTATTGTATATATATTAATGCTTTTATTTATATATGTAACATAAATTTATATATATATATATATTATATTAACTGTTTCAAGATGAGTATCACAATGCCTTACAGCATAGAATAATAATAATAAAATCACGTTTTAGATTATAATAAAGATTGATTTGTATTGCGCGATATTATCATATAATATCACGTTCAGTTGGGTCGACATTGTTGTTTTCTTCGTCGATGTTGTTAGTGATGCCGCACATGCGGAAAGCACGGCCACCCTCGCGATCGCCAGCCCCAACTAACCAGCGACTTAAATGGGCGATGATGGACTGATGAGGGTTCGGTTTTTCGTTACTGAACTTATTCTGAAGAATATCTGTACGAGAAATAATACTTAATTATATAATTATATATATTATATATATATAATTTTTTTTAACAATCAAATTTGATATATTCCGAACCTTTATGATGCACACATATTAAGGAATGTTTAAAGTGTACTCCTGATTTTTTTCAATAAAAACCAACTTGAACCAGTGTGTAAACGAAGGGTTAAAACTAAATCCACATGTTACGTCACATAGAATAATATGATTACTCACGTACCGCGAATGCACGAGAATGTAGCCGTTGCTGTGAACGACAGTTTTTCCGGCTGATTTTTCATTTTTCGTCCACATCCGCTGTGAAGTATCTGGACATTTTTGGAAATTGAAGCCGTCATTGTACGGTTCAACGCCGCTTTCAAATCGCCACTACCTCCAATCCATGAAGTGATCAATCGTTTCTAGAATATGAAATAAAGTATTAATAACAATTATGAGAATTCAATAAGACATTATTATTTTCAGAAAATATAAACGTACCAGGCCATTGCGCTTTCCGTCACAGTCCGCTATGATGCGATCGAATTGTAAGAACTCTTCAAGAGTTTTCACTGGCAAGATCGTGTTGAGTTCCGTTCTGGTCGATCTGCAGATTCATCATCGATTTGGGGTTGCGATGTTTGAATGAACGCGAGCATATTTTTCAGCTCGCTTGTTTTTTTGTTAAATCATATAAGATGGACTTTTTTTGGGCATCCAGTTTTATTAATAATCTTTTTTCCATGTCAAGTAGTTTAGTATCCAAGTAATCCCTCCATGAACCTGTGAAATAGAATAAAAATATTGTATACAGTGATTACATTGGAGACAAGAAGAAATAATTGTAAATAGAAGTGAAATTTGATATATAAAATAATTGTAAATGGAATTGAAATTGACTTGACAAATAATTGTTAATAGAATTGGAATTGTACAGGCCAAATATGAGTAAATATAATGGAAATTTAACCGGGCAAATAATAGTAAGGAAATCATACCTGTATCATTAATCAATTGCGGAGCGGGTTCGCGATCATCGCCATTTTCTGCCAGAATGGCCATGGTTGATAAATTTCCATCTGGAAAAATAGATGTTACGTCAGTGTAATTGGACAAAACACACTTCAAATTTTCACAATATCCAAATGGAAGTGTAAATACCAAAAACATTTGCTTCCAGCGTGATATCTCCAATTTGTGGAAAAATATTATTGTCGGATAGCGATGTTGTCAAATATGCGACAGACTGGATTTGTATTCGAGATCCACCCGATTCGCTATCAGCATCGGTACTCGTAGCAGCTTCGAGTGAATTGAGAGCTTGCTTTAGTCGCCGTGTCCCTTGATCAAGATCTCCTAGTTTTGTTTTAATTTAAATTAAAGATTCAGCATCAAGAATTTTTTAAAAATAAGGCGCTTTGTTCGTTGCGTGAGTGCGAGAAAGGTAGTTTAAACGCACATTCTTAGACATTTGATATTTAAAAAAACAGCAAGTTACGCATTTAATAGAAAGAAAATAATATAGTGAAGGTGGGTCTCAACGATGCTTACGTGCTTCGTTGAGTATTTTCTTGAATGGATATTTTTTCCAATTCGATGCCGGTGATTTTTCTTGCTCCACCCACTTCCGATTTTTTTTGTTCGCAATGTGTGCAGGATGCCAGCACTCTTGATTTCCCTCATCCCGAATAAGCCAAGATTTCAGTACTAATTCGATCACCGGCACGTCGTTGACGGTTTCGTTGAACTCGACGATTAAAAATCTCGTCGATTCGCGAAGGGTTTCCATGCTGAAAATAAATTTTAGCTTATTTTCTACGGTCTCCGGTGATACGGTACGTTCTTCGTCGATTATTAACGGTAATTATAATATTTCTTTCAAGAATTTATATTAAATATATAAAAAAATAGTAAAAACTTACTTTATTCTACTGAAAAATGAGCCCAAAGAAGTGAATTACGAGCGACGAACGAACGCTGCCGGTATGCCGATTAATGCTTGCCGCGCCGGCACTACGTCTTAGGTTAGAGTAACGCTCGCGCATCGAAATCGTGTGATTGGGCGCACATTTTCCGCGTGTGTCTTTAATGAAGGATTTCGTCCAGTGCTTAAAATAATGGAAATAATGGGGGTCAAACTCGGCCCGATCGCCATCGGATTCGCCGACAATCGCGATGACGAGCGTGTTCGCTCTGCAAACCGCCGCAGTTCTGACTGTTCAAAAGAGACCAGAACCAAACGAAAGCAAGCAAGACTTGAAGACATCGACGATGATGAGCAATCAGAAGGGATTTTGTACGGTGCAGGAATTGCCGATTGAGTTTAGGTAAGAGTTTTTCATAGTATAAACTTCAAACGCGTTTTTCTCGAAACAACGTTTTCAAAATCTAGCTCCATCGTATCTCTAAAACTAATAAAGCGATTCTCTTGAAATTTGAACCACATATTGTGAACATGATTCGCAACAAGATGACCCTCGATGGTTTTAAAATTTTGATTTTTACTCTTTTTTTTTGCGAAAAACTGCGAAAAAAACGCGTTTTTTTTACTTTTTTCGTTTTTCATCTGCCATTTTTTTATTTTTTGATAAAACTTTATATCCGAGGATCATTTTGTAGCTGGTGTCATACTGAATCTAATGGACTTTGATTTTTTTGTTTCAGACAAGCCGTTGCCGAGTTGTGATGGTGCTACCTAGCCCACCTATTTTTGAGGCGTTGCGTTAAACTATAGTTGTTGTACTTAAAAATGAATAAAAATAACTTAGTTAATGTTCGAAGTTGTTTCACCCTGTCGTACGTTTTCGATATATCAATCAATATTCACTTTTAATGTTCTCAATAAAGCACATTCACACTACACAGAACACTGTTTTATAGACAGCCGTTATCGCGACGAACAATATGTGCCACTGAAAAGTTTCGAGTATGGTTCACACTTATCATTGAAAAACGACACTGGCACAGAGTTGGCTATTCGTCGCCAATGCTCGCATTGAGTATATGTGCTCCTAAAAATTACCACACGTCGACACCGACGATCATTTGCCTTTCTAAAACCGATACTGGCCGGCGATTGTCAATTTGTCACGTGCCGATGTTTAATCTGAGCATGCGTTAAGTACCGGCGTGTAAGATCGGCCTAAGATTGGTGCAAGCGTCCATTGCCGACGGTCGTTTACCATTCTGAAACCGGCATTGGCCGAGAATTGTCTCTGTGTCGCATGCCAACGCTTGGGCCAAGTATATATTGAACATTGGTGAATAGATTGGCCCGAGTCTGGGACCAATATTGGGTGACGACGGTTGGTTACCCAGTACTGCACCATAGGTCAGCCATATTGTCAGTGTTGGAAATTTTTTCACGGGATTTTCAAATTTCTAAACAATAATACTGCCTTAAAATCTTGTCACGAATAAACCATAGGGTAGGGAGGGGCATGTTGAGCAAGTTTGGAATTATCGTCCTGTAATTTCTTAACAGTCTGCCGTATAAAAATGAAGCCTACTTTGGTCAATAGGAAATTTATCTGGGAAAAAAAGTCGATAGACCAAATTCCTGTTATCCTTATTGTTTCACAGATAATCGCTCTCAAATGACTAAGGCCATTTTACTCAACCTACCTTGATAGTGGGGTAAATTGAGCATAAGTACGAGGTAAGTTGGGTAAAATAAGAATTGCATAAAAAATCAAACGTATGCAACATGATTTGATACAATGCAGTAATAAACGAACAGTTGCTTGTTAATTAGTTAGGTTTTGAAACATTATCATTAATTGCAATGAACTTTGAAATATTTTTTCTCATACATACAATGGTAGAAGAAAATCTTTCAATCACGTTTTTTTTACTTTTGGTTGCAAAAATAATTAAACGTCCCGTGATACCGTCTCGTACGCCGCATGGCAACGGGCGATGGTGTAATGTGTTTCCCTCCCCCATTCCCCTCTTTTCACCAATTGATGCACCCGCGTATATGCTTAGTTTTTCAGATATTTCGATTGCCCAATTTACCCAACTGCTCAACATGCCTCTCCCCACCCTATCAGCCACTGGTAGAAACGGCATCGACTCCGACAAAGATAAGCAACTTTTTTTAGATGCAAAAGATTCCTTGTAGATAAGAACATCTATCTATATATATAAAATAATTCCTTGATTGACTGACTGACATATAGACAACGTACAGCCTAAACCGCTGAAGAGAAATACATGAAATTTGAAAGATATGTTCCTCAGAAGGTGTAGAGATGCAAGAAAGAATTTTTCGAAGATCAACATCTAAGAGGGTGAAATGGAGTGTAATATTTTGTATGGAAAATTTTATTCCTTGCGTGTATCAATTTAAAATTTGGTATAAATATTCTTCAAAACAAATAAAGAAAGGCATGTTTGTGGATTTTTTAAAACAACCCTTAATTAGGGGTGCAACCCCTAAGGGGCGTAGAGGTGCACTAAGAAAGTAATAATAAGTAACCTATGGTCAACTATATATGGCCTGTTCGAGAATATCGAGTGCCCAAGACATAAATGTGCTTGCCGAAGCCCATAAATCATGCAATATTGCCTACAGAACTATATTACAAAGCCATATAGTTCTGTAGACAAGAATGACATTGTATGATACTGGAGTTGAAGGTTGGTACTTTTATGCTACTATTTCATTAAGGTTGTTGTGTGGCGAGGTCAAAATATTACCGGCAAGCTGAATTTTTTTCTGGAAGTATATAATCCCTTTGCTGATCATCCTGTGCAGTGTGGGTACGATCCACAGTACTGTTTTGTAGAGAAAAAAAACTCGGAAACTCGCCGTATTTTGTGGACTAATCACTTTATGCTTATGGAAACCTTCCGATCGTTTTTCAGTACATTATTTATACCTGCTTAAAAAATATTACCACGGAGCTGAAAAAATAGGTAGGGTTCGACCAATCATCGGATTAAGGCCGTCTTCTAGTCTAGAGGGCCAAAATTTGGGGATTTTTCAACATGCGATTAAAAAAAAAACAAAAAATATTTCCGTATCTACCTTTTTACCACATATTTATTCATCCTTTGACATTGTATAAAAAAATTGGCGAAAAAAAATCCATAATTCTGGTAGATGCAGGCTGGTAAAGTGGGGGTGGAAAAAAACGGCCTCTCCTGGTTGACATGATTCCAACCCTCCTGGTCATCTGAAAAAAAAAAAATAGATTCTTAATTAGTAAGGATGTCATTATAGCCCCTACCTCAGGCAAAAAAAAAATTCGCAAAATGGCGGCTGTTTAAAAAAAAAGATCATTTTTTGCCGTTCTTTTTCACGATTGTTGATTTTTTTTAAATAATTAGTAACAAAATTTCGCGATAAATCTGGTAGGGGCGATAGAGGGGTGTATAGAGAAGGTCCACAAAAAATTTCAAGTAAATCGGTTCATTACAACTTGAGATATCATGTCAACCGTCTCGAAAAAAAGTAGTTTCGAGAAAAACGCGTTTAAAGATTCGAGTACAGTTTCAGGCAGTCTAAGTCATATAATGGTACATATACTTACATTTCGTTAATCGGCGATTCCTGGTCCATAAAATAAAGGGTAGGGGACCTCAGGTAGTCAAGAAACGTGAATATCACGAAGGGTAGGGCCTCAGGTAGTCGAGCAGACGGAACCGTCTATTGTTCGATTCGGTCCGGCAGCGCCGGTTAAGTTTCCACCTCACTAATTACAGCTGTAACTCCGTTAATATATGGAATTTCCAAATTTCCTTTGGAGGGTATATTCTTGAAATAATAAACATTGAAAATATGCAAAAAAAATCGATTTTTTCAAAATTCTAGACTAGAAGACGGCCTTAACTCTTAGCGTCGTGAAAATGACGATTTACAACACCGTTATAAAATCATTAATGTTTTCAACCGCGAATTTATGCGAAAATTGAGTACACAAAATACTAGGCTGTGCAAACATGGCAACGTTTTGGATGGCACAAGTGCTACTTACCGTATTCATATCCGGTAATTATGCCCGGGGACCTCAAGCTACTTAGGATAGTTAATGAGGAATATTATTTGATCTTGTTCTCTCAATTACTAATAATTATTTATTATTAACTTGAGATCTATGTTCAGAAATGATACATTTCTAGAAATTTCTAGGAAAAGACAAAATACAGTGGAATTTTTTTCAGTCATAAAAGAATTCTTTTGTATATCCGTAAATTACAAAAGTTTTTGAGTTCTTTTAGATTATAGACACCTTCCTTTTCACTTTTCCTTTCCATCGAAAGAATTTTTTACTTGAATACATATTCATTGTTGACAGCTCCTCGGGCCGATTTTGAGGCTATGAACGGGGTGCGTATGTTTCTAACTTCGCGACAATGCTGCCAACCTGACCATTATCATATGCTATGATTTACGACGTTGCCAATTTCGCGTTAATTAAGCGAGAAAAAATGATAGAAAATAATAATACAAAACGAAGAAAAAATTTCATGCAATAATCGACTGTCCAAAAATGCGTATGTTTATCAACAGGTGTAAAAAAATTGTTCGAAAACATACGTTAAGTATGACGATTATTTTATAACTAACAATTGGTAATGTCAATCAGTTCCATGCATAAGCATAGGGCGCTCCTCTCCTACTTCACCCCCGACGTCTAGACCCCATAACAATCTTAACTGCCAACCCTAATCTCAATCAGTGAATCTATCACCGTGCCTGAGAAATATGGCACTCTACCTTCTTTCTTTATTTCTTGCTTTTTTCTCTTCATCTTCTCTCTCGATCACACCCGGACGAAGTCGCAGGAAAAAGCTCGTAACGTATACAATACAATTATATTGGGTGAAGTAAAAAGTTCTGAGCGTTTTCCGCTAGATGTCTTTAGTAAGCCATATCTCATGATGTATGTGAAGCCAGTTGTTTGTTGCAGCATTTCAAAATGGAGGTAAAAAAAAGAGAAAATTCAATACATTCTTCAGTACCACTACGACCAAGGTGAAAAGGCGGCGCAGGCGGCCAAAAAAAAATTGTGCTGTTTATGGACCCAATCAGTATCGAATGCAACAGCAAAGCGGTGGTTCTAACGATTCCCTTCTGGTAATACGGACGTCGTAGATGAGGCACGCTCTGGTAGGAATATCGTCGAAAATGTCGATAAAATCATGGAAATCGTCGAGTCGGACCGGCATGTGAGAACTTATTCCATTACCCAGGAACTGAAGATTAGCCAGAAAACCGTTTGGAACCGTTTGGAAGGCTGGTCTCAAGAAGAAGCTCGATGTATGGGTGCCACACGAATTGACGCAAAAGAACCTTTTAGACCGAATTGATGCCTGCGATTCTTTGCTGAAACGTAACGAAATCGACCCATTTTTGGAGCGGATGGTGACTGGCGATGAAAAATGGGTCACATACGAGAACAACAGCCGAAAAAGATCGTGGTCCAATTGCGGTGAGCCGACCCAAACGATCGCCAAGCCCTGATTTTAATTAGCCCAATTAGCGGCCCAATTAGCGGCCAAGAAGGTTTTGCTGTGCGTTTGGTGGGATTGGAAGGGAATCATCCACTATGAGCTGCTCCTATCGGGCCAAACACTCAATTCGGGCCTCTACTGTCAACAACTGACCGGATTGAAGCAGGCGATCGACCAGAAGTGGCCAGAATTGGCCAATAGGGAGGGTGTTGTGTTCCATCAAGACAACGCCAGGCCGCACACATCTTTAACGACGCGCCAGAAGCTCCGAGAGCTTGGATGGGAGGTTCTATCGCACCCGCCGTGTAGTCCAGACCTAGGCACCAAGCGATTATCACCTTTTCAAGCATTTGCGAAATTTTCTTGATGGTGCAAAACTGGCATCAAGAGAGGCTTGTGAAAATAAGCTGGTCAAGTTTTTTAGCAATAGGGACGAGGACTTCTTCAATCGCAGAATTATGAAATTGCCTTCAAAATGGACAAAAGTTATCGAACAAAACGGCGCATATTTGATCTAAATCGGATAATCCTAACTATGTTAATTTCATCGTCGAAATAAAGCGAAAAAACGCTCAGAACTTTTTACTTCATCTAATATTTATTTTTCTAATTATTGTAAATTGTCGTTCATAATAATTGCCGTCCATTATGCCAAGCAGAATTCGATTATCGAAAAAATCCTTTTCGATGTGTAAGAATACATCTAGATAATACATATCGTTCCGTTATGTCAACAATAAAATAACTTAAGCGAAAGCTGCATTTTATTGGACTGGCGAATTGGATCACGAAGACCAAGCATTTCCGTTAAAATGTTGGTTAGAATTATTTTCTTGAAAAATGATATCATTCGTCGTGCTACTTTATTCAGTCACACATGGCTCAAAATTATTCTAGACCATGTTTGGTCAAGTAACGCAACAGCCGATTGCGAATCTTCAAAAAAGCTGACGCTTTGATGAATAATAATAACGCAGCTCTTAATTAATGGAAGTTAAGCTTTTGTCACACTGTCAAAGCTAGAAGAGACAAAGTTTCATTTTGCAAAGGTGTTTTTTTTTCAAATTTCTCAGTTTGATAAAAATCCTCCAAAGTGTTTAGAAATAGATATAGTGTACGTGTTAAATGTATACATGTAGATATAGTGTACGTGTTGTAAGGTCAACAAGTAAGGCTTAGGACCGAGCAGCGTTTTATCGTAAATTCATCAGGCTTATGGCCGCTTAGCATACCAGCTCTGGGCCTCGAAATGTACATTGTTGTACGCGTGAGATGTGTACGCATAGCTATGATCTTTCTCGCAGAGATTTACAGATCTTTCTTTTGGACATATCCATCTCGTCCTTCCGTTTCCATGTTTTTCGTCACTAAATGCTGTCGTTACTCTGTGCGTTTTACCTCCATGCGTTCGTGACTTCGTGCACTTAAGATAGTAGGCTCGCCAAGGCGTTTTTATATAGATTTTTTATTTATTTTGAGGACTCATTCAGGATACCATTAAATAATTACCTGCAAAATTTCAAAAGGATTCACCGTTCCGTTTTTGAGATAATGGCAATCAAAGATTTTACCGTTTTGCACGTGTTCTTATGGAGAGCAGTGGAAAATTTCACATTTCACGCAATAACTTCGACACTTTTCTACAGATTTTTATTTCTCAATTACAGAGATATGTTTCTCTGTAATTGAGACGAAGTTTGTAGAAAAACATCATGAATGTTGACCGTCTAGGTTCAGCGATATAGCGATTTAAATTAAGCAATGTCTAGCGACGCTAGCGCCACGAAATTACTGGAGCAAACTATAACTAGATTACAGTAGTGTGTCCATATCCGTGTACGCAGAGTATGTATCTATTAGTAGCCGGAATGGATAGTCTGATACAAAATTGAGGGTTAGGTAAACATTATATTAGGCGTTTTCATCATTACTTTATAAGTTTTTACATCCCGATAAGATGTAAAATCTACATTATAAAGATATTTCGCAATATTTCGAAGCTTTCATCGATTGAGCGAAGAATGAACTTTTCAACGTGACTGTGGCGAGACTACTACCTTAATCGTGTTAAATTTGCTTCCGCCGTGATGATTCGTTCTGAGTCGTACAGTCCGAAAAGCAACCATTTGGTCCTTGTGAGTTTGTTGGCTGATGATTCGATCTGACTGACACATGACAACTCCCACACTCTCTACATTTGTATAGACAAATCATCCTCATCCAACCTATAAGCACAGTATTGATACGATTGCCCCAGGTACAATTTCCATTTTTTGTTGCACATAAGGATGTTGCAATGGTCAATATGGGTAAAATAAAAAGTTATCTCTATCTGTAGAATAATTTAATGTAGTTATAAACATTTTAAATCCAAATTTAAAAAATAATATGCCAATTAATTACATTGCATTAAAAAACGACACTGTATGTCGAAAAATATTAAATACAGCCTGTTTGACAAGAGCGTGTCCGGCGAAACTCAAAAACTATTTAGGAGAAGGCATGAAAAAATATACACACACTACATAATATAAACCGTGATGCTTTATTATTAATAATTGGTCTAGTCGCCTCCACTATTAATAATCGTCTGGAATCTCCGAGGCATATTTTCTACCCATTTCATGGCATAATCTGGTGACAAAGACCTCCATAAGAGGCGAATCTGTCAGAATAATTGCTTGACGTTCTAGATCTTTGGTATCTATTGATGTGGATAGACCACGTATAATTGATAGGATAACGTGTTCAAAAAGAAGACTTCGTCCGAAAAAATTACGTTGTCCCAATCGCGGTCCGCACTTTCTTTCGCCCGAATGTCTTTTTTTAACGTGTTTTATGGACAATAGCGGTTTGTCTGTTATCACGATCGGACGACAATTGTCGCTTTCGAAGGGTTCCGCTACCTGCTTGCATTCAAATCTGACCTTTAACAATAAAACCGGGGCCGCCACATACAGAAATTATCGTATGGATCCAATTTGATTTCTATACTTGTCCCTACTTCCTGATACGGATCCAATCGGTCATCGCATTCGATCCCTACACTAAAACGTCACGCTCGTATATTGGATTCTAATCGGGATTCCCCATTGTAATCCAATGTGCGAATCCAATTTCAATCCCAAAGGATTCCCACATTATCAAACAGAATCCGAGACGATTCTTGATGGATTCCATCGCATTCTGTACGTTGAATTTTCCAAACAAAGTATATAGATATAAAAAATGAGTGGATCTTGAAAAGGTATAAATCTTATATTACTAAAGTATAACTCGCTTGAAACATTATGTCTTAACTATTGATTTGAATCCCATCACTGGAAATGCAAGTTAATTATCGTTTGTTATTTACTTTATTGCACTTTGACATAATATCAGCACACACGTACACGCTCACGAAGTGTGCAGGTTATATTCCAACTCGCCGTTTTTTCTCACAACTTTTCACATATTTTCGATTTGGACGTGGTAAGAATTCTGCAAAGGCCTTAATCGAAGAACAGTGCGGAATTCCATTGAATCCCAATCACTACTTCCTACGTAAGGTGTCCCTAACGAATCCGTATATACATGTAGGTACATCTTGGGACTTCCCAACAAATTTGTGTACGGGATCACAAAAAGATATTTTTTTTGGAGATTCAATAAATTCCGGTTGAGAATTTCAAAAAAAAAATTCTCCCTCGAGGTCAATCGGGAAATAGCGCGGAATCCACTTGGATTTCAATATCGACTCCCTAAGTACGGCGTCCCTATCAAATCCCGATTCGCTCCGTGCGAATCGGGATTTGAAAATCGGGAAAAATCGGGAAAAAATTTAGTTTTTTAAATCTTTGTTACGAGGTCAAGGACGGCAACGTATTTAGTTATGCGAAGCGTAATCAATGACGTCAGGAACTGGCTTGGTAGTAAAATTGATGCCTAAAACCAATTTAATCAAAGCACAGAATTGGAGGCACAAAACTGAAACCTCAGTCGGCGCTGCAAAAATCGCATGGCCAGATGCCATGCTAAATTTTCATTAAATCCACGACGAGTCGTTAAATTATTATCTTCATCCAATGAAAATAAAACGAACGCATTTATTAAACTTTTATCCGAAATTCCGGAAAAGAAGCGTAAAAGCCATCGTCGAGTGCCACGAGTTACAGAATATTCGTGACATATTTGGTCAAATGTATCCGTTGCGCCTTTTGTCTTATTGTAACATAATTAGATCTCTCCAATTCTTTATCGTGGTATGATTTACTATCAGTCGAATCATTGTCCTGAGGGAAACTGCGGAAAACCTATAGCGATACAGCCGGTCCCAAGTTCGCCTCCCAGTCACAGAACTATCGTATTTTGCCGAGAAATGTCGAAGAAAAATATTTCACGACAAAAGTGACGCGACATCGGGTTCTATTGGAGTTTTAGATCGGGGTCTTTTGTAAACTACTAGTCCCGTGCCCGGAAAAAGGGTAAACTTCGATAATTTTTCATGGATGCTCAATTGCTAGGATGAAAATTCCCTTCAGTGGCCTTTATTCTACATATCATCCTGAAGTATCTTCACAAAAAAGCGAGTCACCTTTGTCTGACATCCCCGAGCAGAAATCTAATCAGGCTGCCTGAGGATCCATCAGGGCCGGATCAGGGATCAATAAGGCGCCCTGATCAAGTACGCCTGATTTGCGCCAGACAGGGGCCTGAGCAGGGATCAATAAGGCGCCCTGATCAGGCACGCCTGATTTGCGCCGTATAGAAGCCTTATCAGGTATCAATAAGGCGCCCTGATCAGGCACGCCTGATTTGCGCCAGACAGGGGCCTGAGCAGGGATCAATAAGGCGCCCTGATCAGGAACGCCTGATTTGCGCCGGATAGAAGCCTTATCAGGGATCAATAAGGCGCCCTGATCAGGCACGCATGATTTGCGCCGGACAGGGGCCTGACCAGGGATCAATAAGGCGCTCTGATCAGGCACGCCTGATTTGCGCCGTATAGAAGCCTCATCAGGTATCAATAAGGCGCCCTGATCAGGCACGCATGATTTGCGCCGGACAGATTGGGCAGGAAAGATTGGGACGGTCATCGCCAAAACCGGAACAAAAACTAAACGATCAAGTCAAGTAAAATAAAAACTTAAACTTTAAAAAAATGTTTTCATATGTTTCATATTTTTAATAACGTTAGTAAACTTGATAACGTGTAACTGCGATAATTTAATAAATGTTGATCTATTTTTGAACAAAAAATTAATCAAATGATTGAGCCAGATGACACGCATGTCTCAGGCTGGATGAGGCACCTGATCCGGGCCAGATAAGTTGCTTGATCCGAGCCAGATATAGTGCCTAATCCGAGCCTGGTAAGGTGCCTGATCCGGGCCTGATAAAGCGCCTGACCAGAGCCTGATAAGGTGCCTGATCCGGGCCTGAATTTGCAAAAGCGTTACATCCCTGATCAGGGCCGGACTAAATTTTCCTGATCCGGCCCGGATTTGCTATTGTGGCAGCCTGATCCGGTCCGGATTTCACCCTGAACAAATTTCTGCTCGGGTCGTCTTGCGGCCGGCAAGAGCCCTCTAATTTTTTACCTGGTTTGCCTTCAAATTACGTAGGGAAATCGTAAAACATCAATTTTCGATGAAATGGTGCGTATTTTACGGAGTTACACGCTCGCAAAAATAGGTATACATTTTTTTTTTTACGCGACTATTAAATATATAAATAATTTTTATTTTTCACAAATACATTATAGTTTTATGGAGAAATTAACAAGAAACGCTAAATTTTCATTAAATCCACGACGAGTCGTTAAATTATTATCTTCATCCGATGGAAATAAAACGAACGCATTTATTAAACTTTTATCCGAAATTCCGGAAAAAAAGCGTAAAAGCCATCGTCGAGTGCCACGAGTTACAGAATATTCGTGACATATTTGGTCAAATGTATCCGTTGCACCTTTTATCTTAATGTAACATAATTAGATCTCTCCAATTCTTTATCGTGGTATGATTTACTATCAGTCGAATCATTGTCCTGAGGTTCTTGGTCATTAGTTTGCGCCTGCAGCATCCTCCGGATCTCTTCCGCCTTTCGTGCTCGCGTCCTAGTCTCCATGGCTTTATTTTAATTAAAAAAATTATGAAACGTATGAAAACGTTTGCAATGTAATTTCTATTGATAGCACACCGATTTTATAGAAATAAATGACACAAAACAATAGAAATAATGATATACTTACACAGAGGAAAATATCGCAAAAAGTGTGGGGTAACGCTAACCCCAGGCTCTCGAAAAATGTTCACTGCGTCACTTCTAAACTATAACTGATGGTTACTCCTGTAAGAACCTGCTCTAGGCAGTCCTTTCTCCCAATGCGATCGATTATTCCACTTCACTACCCAAACTGCCAGAATGCCAGACCCGTGAAAATTACGTGGGGTTTGGGGTACCCATGTGTAGGGTCCTAGGTTTAATTGTATTGATATAATACATGTGTGTTGTGTTTTGGTCAATCTACAGCCTCCTATAATTTCGGATAAAAATACAGATAAAAATAAATAACATTGTTTACTATAAAAAATATGTATGTACATGTATTTTTAAATAAAGTCTTTTATAAATATATTTTTTAATATGTCATATTTCTTTGGTTTTCCCTAATATGACATATGTTACATAACATAGCGCATTACAGTACACGTCAACGTTTTTTTGTCGGCGTATTAACCCGAAAACTCAATATAAATTACATTTTATTCGAAATATTTAGTCCAGTAAATCGACGAGTTTGTTTTTCTTTCTTGATACTCAAAAAATGTTCTTGATCTTTTTCTTTCACTATTTTTGTTTGTAACTCGGGTAAATAATGTTGGAAAAAGAAATTCTCACATTTGATGATAACTGTTTTCAAGAATTGTTCATTGCGATGGACTGGAGAACAGAAACTGCCATTTTTGACTGGTGAATATATGAATAAATCACAAACGTTTAATCCAGATACATATACATTTGAATATGGCACTGTGTGCAGTATGGCCGACTTTCTTTGAGTTGTCCTTTATCACCTCGAAATTGCAAGTAACTGACATTGCACTTTTTTAACTCAAAGTCAATAATTGGTTGCTTTACACAACAGCTGCGACATTTGAACTCTACGATTTTACAAACACAACCGTTCTCAACAACTACACTATCGAGACTAGCGCATGACTGTTTTTCACTAACAATAAGCCCCACTTTTTTCATATCAGTACCACATAATTGTTGATACTGTATTGAAGTTACACTCGTGATCCCTTCCATATCTTTTTTCGACTTTTCCGAAAAATGAGCCTAACATTTTTTTTTTGCTATATTCTCATTTATTGGGTTATAAATGATGATATTCATTCGGGGGAAACTGAAATTTTTCCTTGACGAATTTTTTATGAGAACAAAACCGTTAAAAATAATTTCGAAATCAAGCCCAAACAAACAAACTCAAAAAAAGCAAAATAAGTTTTGAGATGTTATTCGCGGAAAGAAACATAACCGCATTTGCATGTGAAACTGCAATGTACGCCACCCGATCTTACGGAAGCCGCGACAAAGACGGAACATGTTTTCCTCGCTTTTTCGTGCGTGTGAAGGGTGAGCGCCTCGTTTTAAATTATAAATAAGATAATATATTAAAATATGCTAATACATTTCAAAATTTTGTTTGTTGTCTGCGGAGGGCCGCCTCCTCTAACCTGCGAGGCGCGTGCGACACAGGTTTCATGTACGACACACCTTCCGGATGCCCCAAACCCAAACAAACTTACCCTCCACCCCAATATAGACGTCGAAATATAATATATATGATGGATGGTGGTGTCGGTGGATTTTCCAAAACGGCAGAAAAATTCATTTTTTTGTATTTTTTCAAATCAATATTGAGCTTTTAGAAAAATGTTTAACTGTAAAATACCAAAAGGAACTTATAGAGGAGTTATTCAAGTTTCAGAAACTCATCTTCCGTTCGCTGTACGATCATTAGTTCATGAGATATCGATGATCAAAGAAAAAACCTGATTTTTCATTCAACCGGCGATATCTCAGCGACAAATATTCGTACAGAGAGTAAAAAAATGGCAAATTGAAGCTAAAGAATAAGGCTGAAAGACCCATGCATTCATTCAGCCAGGAACAAACGATTTTAGCCCATGAACGATGTTGAAAAAAAAAATCGAAAATTTTTTTCTCGAGCTATTTCTTGTGACAGCCCCGAGCGTGATACTAAAAAAAATGTTCTCTGCGAGATTCTTAAACTAGAGATTTCAAGTTTCAAAATGCTTTGTTCTTGTCTCCCGATACGATCATTTTTCACAAAGTTACGGCCTTTCAAATATCACTGAAAAAATTGTGAAATTATTTTGCTCTGTGTACATAAGAGCAATCTCGAAACAAAGGCTTTTAATTTATTTTATTGCTCTTTTTATCGAATTTCCTAAGAAATCACGGCTATACTCTCCAGGTTTTTCGCGTTTTTGAGCTACCAGATGTCGTCACCGCTGACTTGCACGGAGCGAATAAGGATGTGGCAGGATCTGGGGACTCCCCAACAAACCGGACACTAAGTGTTTTCGCCGCTGTGGTTATAACGGACGCGAATTAATCGGAGAGCTACACTACGTGACACGTTGCTGCGGTTTAACAGCGAATGCGTTAATATAAACGCGACGAAATTTTTAAAAATATTTTGTTCAATAGAAGCAGAAGGGTTGTTGCTGTGACATTCAATAGAAGATCTTACATCTTTATCTGTCGTTTCAGAAATTAAATGATTAAACGTACTTACCTGTAAGTGAAGTTCGATCATAATTGTATGAAGCGCCTCTTCCGAAGAGATCATTAGGTAGTACCCCTGCTATGTACCGAAGTTGTCACATTTTTTCAGTTCATTTTTGTTTTTATGTGTTTTTTTTGTGTGGATCCGTGGTCATGGTGATCCGTAGCTCATTATTTTAAAGTGCTGCCGTAACCACTAGGGTTTCTAATGTGCGCATTAGAAAAGGGAGAAAAGGAATCTATTGGGTGGGACTGATCTCTTCGGAAGAGGCGCTTCATACAATTATGATCGAACTTCACTTACAGGTAAGTTCGTTTAATCATTTAATTGTATTCCGGGCCTCTTCCTCAAGATCATTAGGTAGTTCTTTAAAGTTTGTTACGGCAGAAATTCAGTATTTCAGAAATTCCTTGTGGAAGTTTATTTATAATTTTAGAACAATAGATAACCCATTATACAACGTAGCCTCAGTCATGGGCTCTATTAAGAATAGCCTTCACGTATGATCCCTTACTTTCAATAACATTTTTATCGTAGAATCTGGCAAAGGTACCAGATCTTTCCGACCATCTGGCGGCTTTTTTTACTGTGTCTATACTAACCCCACTTTTTTTTGCTGTGGAAGTTGAAGCATGACGTGTACTATATGCATCAAATACCTCCGTATCTATGACGCATTCTTTAAGAGTCTTCTTGATCCACCTACTTAGTGTTTGGCTGGATACTCCTTTATGAGGTTTTTTTAGAGCAACGAAAAGCCGGGTTTCTGTTTCCCGCAACTCCTTTGTTTTTATTAAATACGTTTCTAACGTTGATGCCACGCAAATGATGGTGTTTTCATAGTGGAATGGTATAGTTAAAGTTGGTTGTGCTTTATGCAGCTTAGACGTTTTCAACCTGTCTGGGATCTTAATCTCGATCAAGTTTGTAGATTTTTGGATATTCCTAATGTCAATCAACGCCAGCGTCTGCATGCGTTGTGCTGTGATTAAGGCCAGCAATGTCACCAACTTGAGCGTGAGTTTTTCCAGTGGCATTGTGTTGTTAAGTCCCCATTGTGAAATATGATCCAAAACAATTCGTGGGTCCCACGTCGATTCGTACTTAGGTTTGCTGGGTCGGAGCTTCATTATGCCTTTGAACAATCTCCGTATCTGAGGATCTTCTCCTAATTCTGGTCCATGTAATAGAGCGATCGCTGATCGGCAGCTATTTAGTGTACCATGCGAAGCTCCGTTATCGAAAACAGCTGTTAGGAACTTTATTACTTGAGCTGTATCGTGTTTGAATGGATCGATATCATTTTTTCGGCAAAAGGACCACCACTTTTTTAGGCAGCTATCATACTGTTTGAGTGAAGACTCCGACAACGAAGACAGCATTATGGAAAATACTTCTTCTGGAACGTTTCTCTTTTTTAACGCTTGGCGGACAGCACTCCCGCAACCAGGGTAATCCTCTGCCAAATAGGGTGTGGCTGCCTGTTCAAGGAGCGTAATAGGTTCACATGCGGTTTAAAATAAATCGGTTCGCAATCCAACATTGCAGTGAAAATAGGAAACCAAACCTGAGCTGGCCAATATGGTACCACAACAATGCCTCTAGCGCCGTCATTTTTTATTTTTCGTAATACTCGTAAAATTATTGCAAATGGCGGGAAGGCATAAAAGAATTCCGAGCTCCAGTCTATCGTGAAAGCGTCAATCACGATTGAGCCAGGGTCTTGTAACCAAGAAGCATAACGTTCGCATTTCGTGTTTGTTCTTGTTGCGAATAAATCTATGTCAGGCTTGCCAAATTTGGCTTTGATATTTTGAAAGGCTGAGTGTGATAGGGCAAATTCTGTTTCAGGTTCGAGACGTCTGGATTCAAAATCGGCATCAATATTGTTTTGAGAAGAAACATACGATGCGAGAATCCAAATATTTCTTCTTTCACACCATTTCCAAATTTCTCTCGCCAAATTACTCAATATTGGAAACTCAATCCCGCCCATCTTATTTATGTAAGCGATGGCGGTTGTATTATCAATACGGAGTAGCAGATCGCAGTCTTTTAGATTTTCCGCAAGGCATTTTTGGGCAAAGAAGGCCGACAACAATTCCAAATAGTTTATGTGATAAGCTTGCTCATCTTTGCTCCAATGGCCGTGCGTTCGATTACCGTTACAACATGCCCTCCATCCTGAGCGCGAGGCATCGGAGAAAATTTCTAAAACTGGTCTGAATGGTTTAATCGAATTTATAGCATGCTTGATGTGCGTTTTCCACCACGCAAAATCTGATTGCAAGTCATTACCAAGTATCATTCGTGATTCAAAATTTCCGTTATTCTTTTTTAGTGCCAAAAATTCGGCTCTCTCGAAGTTCTTCATGTGTACCCAACCGTATTTTAGTGCTGTACAGCTTGAGCCTAAGGTACCTATTAACCCTGCAAAATCTCGAATTGTACAATGCTTTATTTGCTTAAATTTGTCGATTTTTTCTTCAATTTTGTCCTTCTTTTCCGCGGGAAGCTCAATAGTCATTGTTACCGAGTCATAAATAAATCCGAGAAATTTACATCGTTTTGAAGGAATTACGTTACTTTTCTTTTCGTTGATGATAAATCCCAATTTCTCGAGTAATCGTCTAGTAACTTGAGTATTTTTAAGACTTTCTGCATATGAATTTCCAAATAACAATAAGTCATCCAAATAGATCACCGACAAATAGCCGCGCTCCCTGAGATACATGACTGCGGGCTTCAGTAATTTTGTGAACGTGTATGGAGCTGTATTCAACCCGAAGGGCATACAGATGAATTCATACAATTTTCCTTGGAAGATAAATCGTAAAAACTTCCGGTCAGGTTTTGCGATTGGGATTAAGTAATAAGCTTCCTTCAAATCAATAGAAGTCATGAAGCAATTGCGCGTCAGAATTTGTCTGGCCGTTTTTCCATCTTCTAATTTGAAATGTTCTGTCTTTATGAATTCATTCAAGAGTTTTAAATTAAGGATAAGACGATATGACCAATCAGCTTTTGGAATAAGGAAAAAATTTGATATGAATTGTTCCGTTTCCGGCATACAACCGTGTATTGCACCCTTTTTCAATAAGGCGTCGATTTGTTCGTGAATTAACCATCTTTCGTGACTTAACCATGACGGTTCGGTAGGTGGGGTTTTTTGGTATACCTCCGATGTGAAAGGAATCTTATATCCTGTGACCCAGCTCAGTATAGTATCATCTGAAGTTATTTTAGTCCAGTTTTTCTTGAAGTCAGTTAATCTAGCGGCGAGCTTACTTACGTTTAATGTCTCTTTTTCGCATCCGTCTGACCCTGTTTTTGATGTAGATTCCTGCCCCGAAGAGTGGGGTTGTTGCCTCGGTTGTAATTGTTGATCCGATTGTAACCCGGTCTGTACCCACCTCCCCTCGAATATGCATTCGACTTGAACCGGCCTTGGTGAGGCGGGCCTTTCCAGTTTTTTGGATTTTTTTCTTGATCCGGGGATTGTTTGAACGACGGTCTCAGATCTTTCGATGATTGTTGCAAAACTTTTGCCGCTTTCATTTTTTCGCTCAAATCTTTTCCGAAGAGCCACTCGTCAGACGGCACATCTTTCAGTGTCTCTTTGAAGGGTGCTTTAATATTTTTTAAGATTAAACTCCTTCGAATGGATGTTTCGTCGTGTTGAAGATCAGCTAGAAGCTTTGCTACGCCATTAAGTGGTTCCAAGTATTCTTTTTTCTCGACTGGATTTGATTTCAGCAGGAGCTCTATTGTTTTTCCGACTCCGGCGAACGCAGCAGCAATATTTTCTTGTTTTTCGACAATTCTTTCATCTCTCTTTGGGATTGTATTGTCCAAGGCTGTCTTAATTTCCAAATTCAATTTTGGGGGGTCGATGAAAACGCAATTTTCTGCCACTGTAAACTTCTTTAGTGCAGTCTTCCGTTCCTCGACCGTCAAGCCTCTCTCGATAATGTCGCCCCAGATAGTTGCAAGGTGACTGTGCATTGCTGGTGCTAACACTCTATCGGGTCTGATACGTTCTCCAAAAACTTCGAGAATTTCAGCTTCTATATCTGTTTTTTGGTCATTCAACTGTGTATTTTCTGCACCCGACGTTGTATTGTCTATAGTTTTATCGTCGCTGTTTGTTGCTGTGCTGAGAGGATTTTCATTATCGTTTGTAAGGTCTGAGGGCGCCAGAGTATTTAGTTCGATGGCCATGCTGGAGGAATTATCTCCTATTCTATCTTTTGCTGGAGATGTTGACCTGGAGTCCACGGTATGTGAGTTACGCACATTTCCAGGTGATTTGTTCTGTGTCCGTGTATAATTACTATAGAAACTGTGGTCCGAGTAATAAACGTCATCATCAAGCGATCTCTGTTTGTATCGTTTCTCCTGGTTGTAGTAATCGTAACGATGTTGACGACGACGAGATCCCTCTGAGTTGTAGCGATTGTAATTGTGGTAGTCTTTCCTTTGAGACCGACTACGCGATCTGCTTGGCGACGATTGATTTCTTGACCCGTGTCTTCCGTCATCTGTTTCGTAGGAGGAGACTATGGCAGACATTGGTTTTTGCTTTTTCCTTCACTGTGGTTGCACCACAGTGAAGCCTTGCATAATCTTTTCCTTCCGCATTTACCTCTCGTAATCGTTGGACGATTACGAGATGTGCCACGTACGAATTTCGTATCGCGATGTGTGACATACGATGTTGGACATCGATGAAACACATTTATGATTTATTGGTTGGACCAAAAAATCATTTATCATTATAGCCGGTTGTAGCATATAATGCGTTGTATTATTTCCTCTCTTGCAATTATTTCTCGTAACCGTTGGACGATTAGGAGATGTGTAATGTACGGAAGTTTCCACCGAATTATGAACCATACGATGTTGTATATTGATGATACACATTTACGGTTTTTTGGTACTACCAAAAAAAAAACCGATTATCGTTCTTGTTACGATGTCCGAAACACAAGGCTGCGTGTATTCAAATTGTTATTTCGAGCCTTAACTTATGTATACTCACTGCGGTTTTCGTCGTTTTTTCCTCTCCATCTTGACATCTCTTTTTCTAACACTTCTATCCGCTTCTGTAGCTCCTTCTCTCGGTTGTCATTATCCGAGGAACGATGTCCGTGTTTTCTTTTTCCCATTATCCTTTATTTATTTTTATTATTTCTGAATAAACGTGTGACGTGATCGGCACAAAGAAGAAGAATGAGCTACGGATCACCATGACCACGGATCCACACAAAAAAAAACATATAAAAACAAAAATGAACTGAAAAAATGTGATAACTTCGGTACATAGCAGGGGTACTACCTAATGATCTTGATGAAGAGGCGCGGAATACAATTTTAATAAAAATAATGTTTACATCTGCCAAAAATACTTTGTATCACATGCCTTTTTCAACATTGTGACTTATATCCCACTCCAACCAATTATCATAAAAAGTCTCGCTAATTTCAATTTACGATTTTCCACGAATTATTTTGTCACTGTAATCTTTTGTACTTTTGTGCCACATTGCCACCTTTTCGTGGATGCATTCAATAAATTTATCGGTATCAAACACGGTGATTTTTTCTGTGGATAAAATGAACGTGTGGCCCCGGCCTAACGATTTCAAGGAAAATATGTAGCCGTACACGCTTTTGTCAAACATACTGTACTTTATCGATCGCGGTTTGTTATGCTTCATCCAGCAACCTCTGACAAGTCTATTGGCCTTGGGGTCTTGAAAAAGTCGAAAAAGTATGCCAATATATTTGTAAGCCCAAATGACGACGGTGAAACTCAACCTTCAACTACGACGACGTGGGAGACATTGTCGTGATTATTCATTATAAGAAAATTTAACAATATTTCTTTCTATAATATAATTTCAGAATTCATACCGAGGGTAAAACTCAAAAATTCAAACTGCGGTGAATCTCGCTTCATTAAATCACTACAGTATCTCTATAATACTCCACTTATATGCTAAAAATTATTAAATTATTTTAAGTTCTGGGACAGTTACACGATGAAAAAGTTTAATTAAAAATTGAAACCCCATTAAAATCTGACGCCTCTCGCCAAATTTCATGAAATTAAATTACTACATATTTATTATCGTCTTCTATTTGTGTGTAAAAAAACTATTCGGTCACTCGAAATTTTGGAAACATCAGACTGCAAAGAATTTGTTTAAAAAATTGTTATCCGATTGAAATCTAAATCCTGTCATCGAATTTCGCAAGATTTCACCCGAATATACGTTGGTTAAAAATTTAATCGAAATGTCACAAATAGTGAATGTTGCGGGACATAAAAAAACATTTTTCTTAAAATCCAAGCTCCCTTAAAACTTGAAGCGTTTTACTGATTTTCACAAAGTTCTTTTAGAACATAATTCCTATGATACATTATTGGTATAAAAAATTGAACCAATTATTGCAAAGACTGTAGAAGTTTTTACGGGAACTCAAGGACGCGTTTTTTTCTTTTTAAAATTACATTTTTCGACGTTTTGGAATGTTGTCAATACATTTTCATTACTATTTTTCAAAAACAAATTGTTTTTACGAAAGCGAAGCTTTCTCTAGGAGCGAGTAACACGCTTTTTCTTTCGAATCCTGAAAAAAAAACCGTAAAAAATAACATAGACATCAGAATACATAGATTCACCTCACAATATAGAAAATATGGGACTACAATACTGGTATGTTACAACGTCATACAGAAATGTATAGCCGAATGCATGAAGAATTGCCAGACATAAAAAAAAAACGAAGCGGAACGGTGTGTACCCGATGGTACATTCATAAACGTGTTTTTCTGTTTGCTCTACGAGTTGGGGCTTGATCGGAATTAGTTCACCATCTGACACATGTCGTTCACCCTCTGGATGTTTCTCGATTTTGCACGCATATGCACCATGCCCGATTATTTCTTTGATAGTTGTATTAACACGCGTGGATGATAATAGACCGCACAGTCCCTGATCCCGTATGTTCCCCAGTACTAAGAACATCTCACCATCAATTTTCTATATCGCTTAAATATCAAAGGAAGACATCCCAGTTATGACGTTCGTCCTACTTCGGAAACGAGAAATTGTTTTTAGATACATTATAACGAGTTCGCTAAGTGCTACGACAATTTTTTTTTCTGGAAATTTATTGGAATTATTTATTTTTTTGATTGGTTTATTCCAGCGGTACAGGATCTTCCCCTTTTTACGAGCCCCCAAACCGCCTCAACTTCGTTCTGCCTCCCATTCCACATCCCCCCTTATGACTCCCTATCCACAACTCCCCCGTCTACCTACCATTCCACCTCCCCCCCACCTTGCGGCCGCAGCCGACTTCCCCCTCTGTATCGTATTCACCATAACATGTCTGTCATGGGCATAGGGAAACTGCGGAAAACCTATACCGATACAGCCGGTCCCAAGTTCGTCTCCCAGTCACAGAACTATTGTATTTTGCCGAGAAATGTCGAAGAAAAATATTTCACGACGAAAGTGACGCGACATCGGGTTCTATTGGAGTTTTAGATCGGGGTCTTTTGTAAACTACTAGTCCTGTGCCCGGAAAAAAGGTAAACTTCGATCATTTTTCATGGATGCTCAATTGCTAGGATGAAAATTTCCTTCAGTGGCCTTTATTCTACATATCCTGAAGTATCTTCACAAAAAAGCGAGTCACCTTTGTTTGATATTGTCTTGCGGCCGGCAAGAGTCCTCTAATTTTTTACCTGGAATGAAAATTCTAAATAATTTAAGTTTTCGATAGGGTTTGCCTTCAAATTACGTAGGGAAATCGTAAAACATCAATTTTCGATGAAATTGTGCGTATTTTACGGAGTTACACGCTCGCAAAAATAGGTATAAAAATATTTTTTTTTGACGCGACTATTAAATATATAAATAATTTTTATTTTTCACAAATACATTATAGTTTTGTGGAGAAATTAACAAGAAACGAATAAAAAAAATTGAACAATGGTGTGAAATGGTAATATAAGTCTCCTAGTAGGACCCTCTTTCGAAAATCCTTGCCAATAGTGGAATTTTTTTCCCTGTGGAGCATCGTCTGAAAAATTGACAACAACGATGTTCTAGTAAAGCTAAAGTGTAGCACATAGAATTTAAAAAAAATTGTAAAAATCACAGCTATTAGACAAAAAAACTGAGTTTTAAAATATAATCAAAAATGAATGCGGCATCCAATCGAAAAACTCTTATTCAACATCCTAGATAATATTATAACGAATATGTTATATAAATATCATCAAAATCGATTGAGTAGATTTTGAGATATTTTGTCCGCCAGTTTGATGTCAAGCGTCCTATTAGACGACTTATATGTCCACCATTAAAATTTTTTAAATTCGTTTCTTTACATTTGTTCATAAGACTATAATATATTTGTGATAAATAAGGGTTATTTTATATATTTAATAGTCACGTAAAAAAATGTTATTTTTATAAGTATTTTTCCGAGCGCCAAGATGGTGTAACCCCAGTTTGGCCCATTAAAAAATTGTTTGCAATAAAAAAATCAGCCAAAATAATTTTTTACGGAAAAAGTTTTCAACATATCAAAAATCCTCGACGTACTCCGATGTGAAATGTTGTTATAAGGTTCCAAAAGAATGTTGAGTCAGTCGGTGAAGATTTGGCAATGTAACGTTGCCGACCGCAGGACACTATCAGACAAAGGTGACTCGCTTCATTCGGCTTCAGCGCCGGAATTTGGTTATAAAATATTGTAAAACCAAATTTGTAAAGAGACTTGACGATAGGTATACTGACGGAATTAATTCTGGAAACGTTGGACATTTTGCAAAATTCGTACTTTGTAATCCGTATTTTATAATTTTTCATTAAGAAAATAAAAACATTTATAAAACTATTCATGTGCAAATATTAAGTAGAAACATAAATTTGAATAAAAACATTACAGCATTGCTTATTGATATGTTAGCAGTTGCATAAATTATGCACATATGTTAACCACAACCATCAATCTTACAAGCGTACGTTCATTGTTCAATGCTATATAATATAGTAGGTTTTCATAAAATGAATATTCTCTTATATTATCAAAAATTAACTCCCCCAAGACCCTAATAGCGAAAAGGACTAATATACATACATACATATATATATATATATATATATATATATATATATATATTGTAACGATGAAATTTAATACCTCCTGGATAAGTCACTCGGTGACGCGATATATTTTTTCCCCACCAAGTAGTCGATACTAATTGCGTTATTCCCAAATCATATATAAGAGCATCCGCGAGCGCTAAAAAAAGGCTTATTATCGTCATTTTCCATCCAGAGTCTCCATCGAGCATATCATTAGAATATCGTTGCCGAGCTTTGTGCATTTTGTCCAGCGTAGTTGTACTCTGGAATATTCATTTGGTCGTCATAAAGAACTTTCTACAAAATTAACTACGCACTTCGATCGACGTCTACATCTTGCCGCTATCGTGAAAGAAGAGTCATCAGCCGGCGCATCATATTACAACCGTCAAGGAAGAAGACTCCGAGAATAACACCGACCAGTAATTCGTCATACGATTGTAATAATAAATAAAGAAAACTCTTCGATAAGCGATAACGACGTTTTTTTAAAAACATATATGTTCACCCAACGGTGTAACAATATATATATATATATATATATATATATATATGTATTGAAAAAATGTTGCTTGTGGTATGCCAAGATGTTTAAATTGATTTATACCATATTATATGATACGACCTGCTATATGCATAGTAATATAATGTGTGTCCTTCAAGAATAGAAGATGAACTACAAGAATTGTTAAAATGATATCCTATTTTTGCAATGTAATAAATTTTCTATGTAAAAATTTATAAAAAACGAGTACTCCTTAAAACTACTACGCCGTGCTTGCTTCTTCTATAAATAATTCAGGTCTTCGCTATAAGTGCACATTACCATAATTCTGTTCGAATAGTCACTCTTCATAAGGTCTTTTAGCAAATTATACTCAACACCCAATGTTAACCATATGAATTGTACAAACTTAAATGGAATAGTAGAAGTTTGACTTAAGCAAAACCTAGCCGATTTTGTGATAGTATCGATTTAACTATATCTATATTGTCAAGCCTTTTACAATAGTTCTTAATTATTTTAGAGATAATAGATCAGCGAACTAGCCACCCAAATTGCATGTTCAGATACGATGTGTGTAAATTGAGTAATGAAGCAATTTTTTTTTTCTTTATTCGAATAGAATTACAATTCAATAGTGTCTCCCTTAAAATAATTTCCTTGGGAAGCCACACAGCGCTGGAGATCTTACAATCCTCATAGCAGTACTGGAACCGTTTGAATGTTTTCGAGTGTCCTAAAATAACGTCCCTTGAGGTGATTTTTCAATCTCAAGGACTCAAGTCAGGTGAATAAGAAGGCTGAGGAGCCACAGGAATGTTTTTACTGGATTTCCTTTTGGTCCTGCGAAAGCTTTTCTGAAAACATTTTTGCACAGATTTTTCTCATCCCCAATTTATTGGTCAAAATCTGATGAACGGTGGTGTGAGTCAAATTCAACTCTTCCCGATCTTTCTGACTGTCAATTGATGATCTGAATGCACCAGATCCCGGATTCTGTCGACATTTCTATCGGTTCTTGAAGATGAAGGCCTCCCGCTGCATGCTTCATCTTCAATTGACTCTCTGCATTCTGAAAATGCCTTAAACCACCGAAAAACCTGGGCCCTTGACAAAACACTGTCTCTGTAGGCCTCCTGAACTTTGGAAAAGTTTCCGTTTCACTGTGCCCAAGTCTGAAGCAAAACCTATGATAGCACACCGTTGCTCGAAATGGATGACGCTCATTTTTAAAAAGCACTAGAAAAAACTGTTTCACGAAAAAAATCGCTACGGACAACCAAATAAATCTAGCGAGTTCAAACTCGTACTGAAGGCGTATAACATATTCTCCTGCTGCCCCTCCAAGTCCTGCGCCCCAAGTGTTGTCAGATCGAACGCTACGTTGCCTGTCTCATTACTTAATTTACACACCCTATACACTATTGGCTTATAATTGTGCTAACCATATTATAATTTCGGTGTCAATAAACTATAGGGAATTTACCTATTTCGACCATGGGCGTTTGTTGTAAATACCATGAACTTTTCTATCTGTGCAAGAAAGCTAATTAAGGTAGTAGTCTCGCCAAGGCGTTTTCTATACATTTTTTTTATTTTGAAGACCCATTCAGGACACTATTAAGGCCTTATATACGCGATTTCGCCGATTTTCGAAGGTACTTTTCTAGACGCGGTTAAAAAAAAATGACGCATATATTGACAATATTTTTTTTATAGATCATTTATGCACATGGTTAAGTATAGGTCAAAAAACAATCAGAAATATTAACAAATGGCGGAGATATAACATAATAAAGCAATGTATTTTTTTTGCGCGCGCGTTGATGGTGAAAGTTCTCGGCATCGATGTGGGTGTCTGCAAAAAAAATGAACATATTTATAATTGCATAATGAATGTATCTTCAGTGTGAACCAACGATATTATTTTAAAAAATTATTATAATAAAAATTCGAAACTTAAAATTTTTGTACTCAATTTTCTGTCGGTATTTTATTTTTTTGTGTCATTGAAATTGTTGTTTCTGTGGTTCACACGATAGGTGATGATACTGAGAATATGTTGTAAAAATTTCAAAGCGATCTGAACCTTCGTTCAAGAGTTAGAACTTTCACAAGGTTCAAAAAAGTGAATCGGGGAAAAACGGCTTTGAAGTTGACGGGCGGGCGCGCCGCGCGGTATCTATTACGCGCTCTAAATTATGTAACTTTAACAATTTTTGGAATTTTTCAATTCTGAAAGCTTAAAATATTCCTAACCGTTCAGGCTAATGGAATCAAAAATTTTAAAAATGAAAAATTTTGAAATTTTCCGCGTATACAGGGTGAGGCACATAAAGTGTTACAGAGCAATAGCACCCAAACTATATGACCCTAATCATATCCAAAAATGTTTCAGACAAAAGTTTCAGTATTCGAGAAGGCCGTCATACTGGACCACCCTATTTTTTTATCGGTGGAGGCGCTGAAGCTACTTCAAGGTCAACTCCACTTTTTTAAATGGAACCATGTATTTTTTTTTCGATGACATTATTACCGATTTTAAGACGAATTCAGCGACCTACAACACAAGGTCATTCTAGTCACGCAAAGTATGAAAATAGTCGAAAAATCGAAAAATATCGGAATAATCGCTTTCAAAGGATCCACTAACCTTGGTTTGGGTCTACCTACAGAAAATGCTCGAAGTGATGACCCTCGACTTCTAAACACTTGTTTGATCGCTGTTTTCATTTCTTACGATACCAATGTTTCTTATCGGCAGCAAGTACGCATTTTCTGTTGACATATCAGTTAGTCACGCATTACCTTTTAATGTGAGTACATCGGATCACGAAAATGAACTTTTTATGGGGTTTTGTCAAAGAACGCGTAATGGCGGTAGCACCTACCACGCCTGACGACATGAAAGAAAGAATACGCCGAGCATGTACCGAAATTACACCACAAATGTTGGCTAAAGTTAGACGGTCTTTTTATCAGCGAATTAACAAGTGCTTACAAGTCGACGGCCATCACTTCGAGCATCTTCTGTAGGTAGACCCAAACCAAGGTTAGTGGATCCTTTGAAAGTGATTATTCCGATATTTTTCGATTTTTCGACTATTTTCATACTTTGCGTGACTAGAATGACCTTGTGTTGTAGGTCGCTGAATTCGTCTTAAAATCGGTAATAATGTCATAAAAAAAAAATACATGGTTCCATTTAAAAAAGTGGAGTTGACCTTGACGTAGCTTCAGCGCCTCCACCGATAAAAAAATAGGGTGGTCCAGTATGACGGCCTTCTCGAACACTGAAACTTTTGTCTGAAACATTTTTGGATATGATTAATAGTTTGAGTGCTATTGCTCTGTAACACTTTATGTGCCTCGCCCTGTATAAGGCCTTAAGAGATTACCTGCAAAATTTCGAAACGATTCACCGTTGTGTATTCGAAATATTGGCAATCAAAGATTGCACGGTTTTACACGTGTTTCTATGGAAACACGGAGGAAAATTTCATATTCCACGCAATAACTTCGAAACTTTTCTACAGATTTTTTTTTTTAATTCTTATTTACAGAAGAACACATGACGAAGTGGGTAAAAAAAAATCATGAATTTTGACCGTCTAGTTTTAGAGATATAGCGATTTAAGTAAAGCAATGTCCAGCGACGCTAGCGCCAAATATCACGACAAAAATTTGCTGGGCTTGCGACGTTGCCACGATCTCCGCGCTCGCTAGACTACAGTAGTGTTTGCATATCCGTATACGCAGAGTATCTACGTATTAGTAGCCGGGATGGATAGTTTGAAAAAAAGCGAGGGTTAGGTGATGGAGGGAACGTTGTTAGTTTTGGAACTCTAAACATTGTATTAGGCATTTTTATTATTACTTTATCAGTTTTTACATCCCGATAAGATGTAGAACGTATACGTATTATAAGGATATTTCGCAAAATTTCGAAGCTTTCATCGATTGAGCGGAGAATAAACTTTTCAACGTGACTGTGGCGAGACTACTACCTTAAAGTGTCCAGATTTAATTCCATTAGTGTCGAATAAACTCCACAAACGAGAATTTTCATTCCATCAACTGGGTATCGATAAAAAAAAATGACGAAATTCACCTTTTCTTCCGACCTCCAGACTGGTAGTCTTCCTTAACATCACCCCAAAACGGACTCATGAAAAACATATATAAGTCCTTGTACGGAACTAGGTATAATGTTCCTGGTCTTCACAGCGTTAGAAATAATTATACGATGTCACTAGTACACGTGCAAAGGATAAATACGGTAAAGGCATGAGGGGAACGTGAGAGACAGAAGTGAAATGTTTGAAACAATCGCGATGAGAAGGGTATACGGTGAATGAACGAGGCAAAAAAAATAGTAAGACATCGAGAAAGGTATGCCGAGAGGGCGGGGTGTACGCAGAGTGGGAGAAGCTGTAGAAAATGGGTGGGAGGAAAGATATAAAGACGGCGGAGCGAAAGGGGTTGGGTAGGCCTTCCATCTTTACCTTGTAATTTACTCACCGCGGCCCTTGGGCTATCCATCTCGGAGTATAACTCAGGAATGGGCCCAACAGCGGTACAAAATGTCACACCCGTAGCGTCGTCGGCTCAATATCACGCGGGCACAGTAAAACATGATTATTTCTCACCACGGCAGCCTGTTTCGTTCTAACTCAAAAAATACGTAATGACTTCACTTTTTATAGAATGAATTCGATACGCACTCGATTGGTTTCTGACTCTTACATCTTTAGGTTTACGAGTCTGTGCAAAATTTCAAGTCATTCGCCTGCATGATTGGTGAGCAATTAATTGTTGAAGTTTGGCTCTTACACACGGGCGACATAGCAACAGCTATACGATAATTCTCATACGACTCTCGCGCCATAATAAAAATGTTAGGAATTGAATACGAACAGGCGAAAAAATTCTTGATATATTTATGAATAATTTCAACGAAGTATAAAGCGTTTTGTCCACCTCGTTATCGAGATATTCTTGAAATAGAACAGAACATTTTAGTTGCTTTCCGTGAAACGATAAAGTACGCTACGACACGTGGTAAAGTTACTGTCAAGTTGGCCATTTTTAATAATCGCCACTATTTGAAACGCACAAAATATGGCTTCCTTGTTATAGGTAAGGTGGTATACGAGTACGCACCTAAGCTTCAAAGCGGTGAAAAAAATAAACAGATACATTTTACGAATTAGTTTTTGTTTTAATTGAAAGAATATCTAGCATTATAATTAATTCATTAGCGACAATTAGGAATCTTAATTTTTTAAAAATAACCAACAAAAAACTACAAAAACGGATTTGCGAACTCTTAAACATACGGACGGTTAAGAGTACGCGCGAGGGTCAATAAGAGTACTGGAGAGCTGCAGAGAGAGAAAGAGACCGAGAGTTCGTGAAGTTCGTGAAGTTTGTGAAGTTCGCGGGGTTCGTGAAGTTCGTGAGTTTGTATCTCCCCAGTAATGTAGCTGGTCTGAATCTATTCAGCCTCTTACAAAGAGTGGCTTCAGTCGCTTCCAATGAACGTGGCACCGCCCTCATAGATTTACCATCATTAACTCACTTTCTTGCATTTTCAAGATCCGTCATTGACCATAGACTTTCGTCGGTAGTCCATTTCCTTCGGGACATCCTGAAAGTAAAAAAAAAACATAATCTTTGACAACAGTCGTATAAGAGTACGCGCGTACTCCTACGCATCTAAGCCCTGCGTACTCTTATACGAACTGCACATTTTTAACAAACATGATTGTTAGTGCGATTTATTGATGAGATGCGAAAATACTTCCATTTTGGACAATAACCTTAGTAAACCGGCATATGAAATTAATAGTTGTTTTCGAAGAAAGCAAATTGTGTTTCGTACTTGTAATGCTTTGAAAATGTCAAAAATAAATAAGAAATTGCAACCAAAACTTCAAACTTACCTGGCCTTTCCGTTTTATTCCACTTTGGATATTTTTTGTCACAAACACTTACGCTGTTAGTGACAAAAAGTTAGGCGGTCTAAAGACACCGAAAGTTAGCTTCCATTAGCAAACCGTTTCGTCAGTAGCGTAACTGTGTACTTTTATCGCCCGCGTACTCCTATAGCCACCTTATCCTAAATTTCTTACGGCGCTTTCATAAAGAGTATTAACATGTTTTTTATCATTATTTTTATTTTTGTTCCGCATAATTACAAAAGAGAGTAATACAATACAGATTGTACCCAAAAAGATGATAATTTAAATATGTTTATTATCAATAAAGCAAACTTAATGGATATTTGACAGAGTGCAGAAAATATTAAGGCCAAGCCGTGGCTTTCTTCATGTTTAATATTTTTCATCCATAATTGCTCTTGACTGAAGCCGCAGTGCATGTGTCTCGATATAACCTTCAAATCAATTATCCGTCGGCCCTCGACTACGCATTCGTTTTCCGGCTCAACTACTTTTTTTTTTCGCTGCTTTCCATTTTCTACTCGCTTTAATCGACGTCTTTCACATTGAATTTTTTCGCATTGAATTGCGCATTTGCCACATTTCAACTTGGTTAATAACGTATTCGCGATACGAATAAACAAAAAATGATTAATACCGTTTCTACACAGTCAATTATATGCATTCCACATATTTATTAGCTGAAATTTATTTATTTTATCAAACCGAAAGTTTGATTATCCGGAGTTAGCAGCTGTTAGAGGCACTCGTGTTTAGGCATAAGCGTTTCCCTCTTACCGCCTGCCCCACAAAGACCAAGAGCAACCTCCTTAAATTTATATAGAAACTATTTTTTTCATTCCCAATTTGATCCATATAATTAAAATAAATTAGGTAAAAATCTATGAATATAGGAAACGAAAATAATCCAATAGTGGTATATTTCCGTATCCACGAATCACCAAGGTTTTAATCATAATGTACGAAGCATTCAAACCGACCAATTGCAAATTTACGTTATTTGGCGGTGCCATTACGGGCACACCATGTGCCGCAGTTCAAATATAATAATAGAATATATTGAAGAACACGTGAAAAGGATACGCTCAGAAAATAAGTCTCTCCTCAGATATCATAATGAACAAAATCCGTGAGCCAGTGAAATGGAGACCCAAATCAAATCAATACGTTTTACCGTTTAAGGTATTACTGGATGCACCGTCGGGCAAAAAGTTAGTTCAAAATTAAGGAATCGAGGATTTACAAGTCTAGATCATGTCGTACATGGTTAGCTTGACAAATAGATTATTTAATAATAAATTAACAATTAGAAATATTGATTTTCCACTTTTAATAATAATTGAAGTCAAATTCCACGATATTGGCGTGTGCTTGAGTGAGGTTTTTTCAGTGACTGTACATCTGTTTCAACTATCCAACGAAAAAAAATTCTCAATTTTTAAATTTAATTAATACGTCCAGATCATCTTATTATTATCAATAATTACCCAAAAAGTCAATATATAATGAGTTTTCCAATAATTGCTATTAATTCATCGTTAAAAAAGGCGATACTCCTCATTACATTAATTAATTTCTCGACAATTACTCATTCGATTTATTTAAGGCTTGTCATAATCAATCGCTTGATCCTAAATATTTATGATATCGTATTTTTAGAATTTACGGCGATTTAGTTCCATTCATTTTACAACTATTAACGTCTGCAGAAGCGGTTTTTCCACAAGCAACCGTGTTACATTCATATGTTTATAACTACTAAATAATTTAGTGAAAAATTCAAAAATAATTCATGGATTATAATTCTATCAAGAACTATCATTCCTCAAATGTTCAAGAATTTTGGCGATTATAAATATTCATTCAGTAAAACCTTAATAGTTTTTATGCGGAAACATCATGCTCTATTTTTCTTTAGTTGAAGCATAAAACAATCTTATTTCAAATGTTCTTTCAAATTTAGCGTCTAAAGGAGGTTGGAGCGTTAGTCAGAATCCGAGATAAAAAAATATATATATGTTATTGTCTAGACTATACAGAGCCTTTACGAATAAAAATTCAAATTCACCACAAAATACAAGGGCTAAAAAATAGTTTAATGTATGTAATTTTACGTGCAGTTAGACAAGCAAGACGTTCACGCTATGGGTGACGTAAATTTTTTGGCTATTTAGCACTGATAAACTGCCAGCTTTAAGTGCGGGCTTAAGTGCGAGATGCAGGAACATGCCCCCTACTCTTTAATAATAATGATAATAATAATAATTGCACCAAGATAAACCATTTCTAACAACAAATTAACGCAAATTAAACCTTTGTTAACATTTAGAATTAAAAAAAACCCATCTTGCCCATCGAAAACCATATAAATTCACTATTGAACTATCAAGATGTCATAGAAGATTAAAAATCCTTTAAATCTTTTAATCTTTTTAATCTTTCCAATCTGAGAAAAGATTACGACTCTTATATGTATAATAATCACCAATACTGTTGTACTTTTTCAAATTGGTAGTAACACAACAGTTTTTCTTTTTCACGTAATAAAGGTGTAAAAATGCATGATTTAGCCCGTTAATTATATATTTTATGAAAACTTAGCATCTACAGAATCAATATATACGTCGTATGCATTTTTTTTAAAACTTTATTGAAAAAAAAACTCATAACCCGACATTTGACTCAACCGAACCGCTCCAACCTCCTTAAAGGTAGAAAACAAAATAAAGTGATACAGCTACACAACAAAGCAACATCTTCTTCAAAATTTCCCATAGCGGCCAGGTGTATAGGAGCTGCGCTTACGAGCAACTATAAAGTTCGAACGTATGGAAATGTTGAGGCTTTAGAAATCATCAAGTTTGGCGATGGTCCCACGCGTAAAAACATGATCAACCGAAATAAAAGAATAAGAAATGTTTGCTGAAGATCCGATAGGACGACTGTTCGGTTACCGTACGTAGTTGGGAGGGGCATGGTGAGCAAGTTTGGAATTATCGCCCTGCAATTCCTCAACAGTCTAGTGTATAAAAATGAAACCTACTTTGGTCAATAGGAAATTTATCTGGGAAAAAGAGTCTGTAGAAGAAATTCCTGTTATCCTTATTATTTCACAGATAATGACTCTCAAATGACTCAGGCCTTATTTACTCAAACTGCCCCGATAGTGGGGTAACCCGAGCAGAAATTTGTTCAGGGTGAAATCCGGACCGGATCAGGCTGCCACAATAGCAAATCCGGGCCGGATCAGGCAAATTTAGTCCGGCCCTGATCAGGGATGTAACGCTTTTGCAAATTCAGGTCCGGATCAGGCACCTTATCAGGCTCTGATCAGGCGCTTTATCAGGCCCGGATCAGGCACCTTGCCAGGCTCGGATTAGGCACTATATCTGGCTCGGATCAAGCAACTTATCTGGCCCGGATCAGGTGCCTCATCCTGCCTGAGACATGCGTGTCATCTGGCTCAATCATTTGATTAATTTTTTGTTCAAAAATAGATCAACATTTATTAAATTATTATCGCAGTTACACGTTATCAAGTTTACTAACGTTATTAAAAATATGAAACATATGAAAACATTTTTTTTAAGTTTAAGTTTTTATTTTACTTGACTTGATCGTTTAGTTTTTGTTCGCGGTTTTGGCGATGACCGTCCCAATCTTTCCGGCCCAATCTGTCCGGCGCAAATCATGCGTGCCTTATCAGGGCGCCTTATTGATACCTGATAAGGCTTCTATCCGGCGCAAATCAGGCGTGCCTGATCAGGGCGCCTTATTGATCCCTGCTCAGGCCCCTGTCTGGCACAAATCAGGCCTGCCTGATCAGGGCGCCTCATTGATCCCTGCTCAGGCCCCTGTCCGGCGCAAATCATGCGTGCCTGATCAGGGCGCCTTATTGATCCCTGATCCGGCCCTGATGGATCCTCAGGCAGCCTGATTAGATTTCTGCTCGGGAAGTTGAGCATGAGTATGAAGTAAGTTGGGCAAAGTGAGAATTGCATAAAACAATCAGACGTATGCAACATGATTTGGTACAATGCAGTAATAAACCAACAGTTGCTTGTTAATTACTTATATTTTGAAACGTTAACATTAATTGCAATGAACTTTGAAATATTTTTTTCTCATACAATGGTAGAAGAAAAACTTTTAAACACGTTTTTTTTTACTTCTGGGTGCAAAAATAATGAAACGTCCCGTGTTACCGTCTCGTGCGCCGCATGGCAACGAGCGATGGCGTGATGTGTTCCCCTCCACCATACCTCTCTTTTCACCACTTGATGGACCCCCGTGCAGTGCTTAGTTTTCCAGATATAATATTTTGATTGCCCAACTTACCCGACTGTTCGACATGTCCCTCCCTACCCTACATCGCGAATTGATCAAGCCCAAATTATACAAACGCGTTGCGGGAAATTTCCACGTTTTAACGTTAGGTTAGCATTACACTTATATTGCGAACTTGCATTAAGGCCGTCTTCTAGTCTAGAATTTTGAAAAAATCGATTTTTTTTCTTCATATTTTCAATGTTTAGTATTTCAAGAATATACCCTCCAAAGGAAATTTGGAAATTCCGAATATTAACGGACGTCTAGGGGATTACGATCGGTCCTGAAAGTCACGCGTTCGCTCTCAGACGTGATGAACAGCGGATTCACCGCTCTGAACTCCGAACTTCTCATCATGAAAAAACATCAAAAGACTTCGATGTTGAAGAAGAAGGAGTATTTTATGGACCAGGAATCGCCGATTAACGAAATGTAAGTATATGTACCATTATATGACTTAGACTGCCTGAAACTGTACTCGAATCTTTAAACGCGTTTTTCTCGAAACTACTTTTTTCGAGACGGTTGACATGATATCTCAAGTTGTAATGAACCGATTTACTTGAAATTTTTTGTGGACCTTCTCTATACACCCCTCTATCGCCCGTACCAGATTTATTGCGAAATTTTGTTACTAATTATTTTAAAAAAATCAACAATCGTGAAAAAAAACCGCAAAAAATGACCTTTTTTTTTTAAACAGCCGCCATTTTGCGAATTTTTTTTTGCCTGAGGTAGGGGCTATATTGACATCCTTACTAATTAAGAATCTATTTTTTTTTTTTTTTCAGATGACCAGGAGGGTTGGAATCATGTCAACCAGGAGAGGCCGTTTTTTTTTCCACCCCCACTTTACCAGCCTGCATCTACCAGAATTATGGATTTTTTTTCGCCAATTTTTTTATACAATGTCAAAGGATGAATAAATATGTGGTAAAAAGATAGATACGGAAATATTTTTCGTTTTTTTTTAATCGCATGTTGAAAAATCCCCAAATTTTGGCCCTCTAGACTAGAAGACGGCCTTAAGAGGGGAAATACATGTAGCGGCATAAAAAATCCAATTTTTTTTCTACGTATAATGTTAGTTGAACATCGTAAGGCCGTATTCTAGTTGAACATCAATTTTCAAGGTAATTTTTTGGGAATTAAATTTAGAGAAACGGTTAAATCTACAGCGCTTTTTTTACATCCTTATTTTTGTACATTTTTTTACATGTTTGAAGTAACATCTTAAATTTTTTCAAAGCTTTGTATTCGAAATTGTACATGATATTCAATGCTGCACAGATCATGTGGTGAAAATGTTTTATTGTCGGGCGTCTCGGAAACTACTGGGCCGATCGACTTGCAATTTTGCACACATGTAGAGTACATGTTGAACTATCTTTCGGCTCTCCATCATTTCGATTGCTATATAACTACCATTTTGCGGGCCGCGAAAAGTGAAAATTTTATTGTAAACATTTTTTTACAATAGCTGTTACAAAACAATTTTTTTACAAAGCTCACAGAGTGAGCTTTTTCAAACGCCGCCACTTAGTTTATTTTTCCGATTTTTTTTTATATTAGAACGCCGAACGATAACCACATTTGTAAAGAATAGAATTTAAAAAAAAATAGAAAATAAAAAAAATCGCGACGACATTCAATACCATGTACAATTTCGAATCAAATGCTTTGAAAATTTTTTAAATGTTACTTCAAACATGTATAAATATAATTGTGAAATACTAACACTGTAGATTTATCCGTTTCTCTAAATTTAGTTCCCAAAAAATCACCTTGAATATGAGTGTTCACACTAGAATACGGCTTTAAGAATATGATGGTAAAGTAAGGAATTAGCCGGTAAGTCACTGAAATCATTGAGTTTTCGTAGTTCGAAACTTTAAACACATTTTTTTTTATTTTATTTTTTAAGCATGTGGGAAATATAAGTTTGAAACGAGTCGACTGATCGTGCTAAAATTGTACACCGAATTCAATAACAATATTACTGTGAACTCATACCTACTTGTTTATGAAAGTTACTCTTATGATGTATTTTTTATTGCAAAGAAGAACGAAAATTTGTCGTAATATTTTGATTTTTCTTCTGCAGTCCCCCATTTTTACATTTTCATCTGTTTAAATGTTTTTTTTTAGGTATAAGTTCATCATTTGGATGTTAAAATACTGAAAAATCTTGGCTTATCGTTTTCAAATAAATATTGAAGTCGTTGGATTTCCCACGAACGAACAACTGCCTCCAAAGCCTTTCTGGAAGACCACGCCACAACGTCACCATTTTGCAATATTTTTTTACGAAAACATTTAGTTAACACTTAACAGTTTGATTATATAATAAATTGTACCTACAATTTCATAAATGCAAAACGTTTTGTTCCTTTCCAAAAAAAAAGATCAGTATTTGCCATTTTTTCGTCGTCTACATGTTTTTCTACCCTTAAGGATGACTGCCAGTCTAGAACCTGGAAAGAAGGTGAACTTTGACAATTTTTTATGAATACCTGGTTGATAGAATAAAAATTCCGTTTAGTCGCATTTATACTGCATATCTTCAAGTATCTGTATAAATGTTTCCACAAAATTGTATAGCAAAATAAAGGTGCTGAAGCTGGATCGAGAGACTCTGATAGCATTCTAAGGCCGGCAAGCGTTCTCCTCTGATTTTTTACCTGGCAAGACGATTCAACATAATTCGAATTCTAGATAAGACTTTCCTATGAGGCACGTAGGAAAATAAAAAAATATTGATTTTCAATAAAGTGGTGTATGTTTGAAAAAAAATGTTTCCGTCACAAAAAATTCGCCAAAAATGCCTATAAATCCGAACGCCAAATCCAAAAAAAATCCCAAACGGGCTCATAATTCCAGAGCTTGAAACATTAGATGGATTTACAGAACTCACACTCATGTCCATCATTATCCTGAGATGTTTTGCCATAGCCAGATTGTCAACAATATGACATATTCAATCACTGTCCACGGAGACAACAAAAATTGCAAATTCCGCTATAATATAGTAATAGCATAATATTAAAACAACTTATCAAACAAACTCAAGCTACTCTACAGTTAATATAAAAATCTGACCTACCTATGAAATCTGTTCCATGGTCATCATTAAAAACCTCCTACAATACCGGTGGAATTAAAAACTACATAGACAAATTTTACGCGGACTTACGAAAATGATAATGAACTGGACACGGTAACAAAAAGTGGTAGCTCTAATTAATTAAACCCATAACAGCGAAAGGTGTGTGTTTTGGCAGAACTTGATGGACGTCAAATCCTTAAGAACGAACAATGAGAAAATTATTTATCTCCGAGCATACTAGTGAATACTATGACAAGTTTAGTGATTTTCAACAACGTATATGGATGACATGATAATTTGCCGTCAGATCAGAAATTTACCACTTTATAAGCACTTCGCCGGCTAGCTGCGACCCCGTTTTCAAAGATCATTAAATTCTCAGAGTCCGCTATCACCCGATCCAGTCCAAAAAGACTTACGTACAATAGTTTTCTCTTTCGAAATTGGCAAGAACGACGTGCAGTGATGTTCGCTAACCCAAACAAACAAACTCATGAGAATATTCGTTAATTCCGAAATGAATGGTCCTTTCTTGAGAGTAGCAAACACTTCGCGGGTTCATTCTCCGTGCATTCGTGAATGAACTGGGGTTCGTTTGCCATCATTTTGTTCCCATCGGATTATTTAACGGTTGCCAAATTCTACTAAAATATCCAATGTCTCATCGCTTTAGGACACGGAATACTTGTGAATTTATATGTATGTATATATACAGGGTGAGGCACATAAAGTGTTACAGAGCAAAAGCACTCAAACTATTGATCATATCCAAAAATGTTTCAGACAAAAGTTTCAGTGTTCGAGAAGGCCGTCATACTGGACCACCCTATTTTTTTATCGGTGGAGGCGCTGAAGCTACGTCAAGGTCAACTCCACTTTTTTGAATGGAACCATGTATTTTTTTTCGATGACATTATTACCGATTTGAAGGCGAATTCAGCGACCTGCAACACAAGGTCATTCTAGTCACGCAAAGTATGAAAATAGTCGAAAAATCGAAAAATATCGGAATAATCACTTTCAAAGGATCCACTAACCTTGGTTTGGGTCTACCTACAGAAGATGCTCGAAGTGATGACCCTCGACTTGTAAGCACTTGTTTGATCGCTGTTTTCATTTCTTACGATACCCAAAATTTCTTACCCAAACAAACTTTCTGCAAAACGTACTGCCTCAATTACTGGAAGACGTGCCCTTGTATGTTCGCATGAACATGTGGATGCAACACAACGGTGCACCACCCCATTATGCTCTGTGTTCAAGACAAGTGATGAATGAGATTTTTGGTGAAAAGTGGATAGGACGAGGCGACCTTGTAGCTTGGCCACCGCGTTCGCCAGATCTAACATCGCCAGATTACTTTTTATGGGATTTTGTCAAAGAACGCGTAATGGCGGTAGCGCCTACCACGCCTGACGACATGAGAGAAAGAATACGCCGAGCATGTACCGAAATTACACCACAAATGTTGGCTAAAGTTAGACGGTCTTTTTATCAGCGAATTAACAAGTGCTTACAAGTCGAGGATCATCACTTTGAGCATCTTCTGTAGGTAGACCCAAACCAAGGTTAGTGGATCCTTTGAAAGTGATTATTCCGATATTTTTCGATTTTTCGTTATACTATTTTTCGATTTCGTTATTACTATGTTCATACTTTGCGTGACTAGAATGACCTTGTGTTGTAGGTCGCTGAATTCGTCTTAAAATCGGTAATAATGTCATCGAAAAAAAAATACATGGTTCCATTTAAAAAAGTGGAGTTGACCTTGACGTAGCTTCAGCGCCTCCACCGATAAAAAAATAGGGTGGTCCAGTATGACGGCCTTCTTGAACACTGAAACTTTTGTCTGAAACATTTTTGGATATGATCAATAGTTTGACTGCTATTGCTCTGTAACACTTTATGTGCCTCACCATATATATATATATAGGGGAAAGTGGGGCACAATGTGTCACGGGGCACTGTGAGCAACATGCGGTTTCTCGGAGGTTTGTAGCTCGTAAATTCCGAAATTTTATGGGTTGGGCCGCGATTTATATTTCGTTTCGTCAGGCCTAAAAGAAAGTCGACAGCAGCTTACAAAGAATTATTAAAAATTATAAATTGATTTGAGGCTTGGAAAAAAAATGTTTCCCTCGCCGGGAACCCGTAAAATATAACGACACTTTCTGTAGCGACTCGGGTTTTCGGTCCTAATCGAAAGTTTTATTATTTATGATGCACTCAGTAACTTGTGTTTTTCCATTCGTAGTATAATTAACAGTTATTTCACCAATACTCAAATGTTAACTAGTGGGGTACAATGTGTCATCGAGTTGTGGGATACAATGAGTCGACTCCCAATGAGGAAATAAAGAAGTAACGACGCTCCGAAGAAGCGCAATGTGTCACGGGCAACTATCAACCACATGCGATTTCTCGGAGTGTTTTAACTCGTAAAATCTGAAATTTGTTGTGTTGAAACGTGATTTATCTTAAGTTTCGGCTGACCTAAAAGAAAGTTGATATCAGCTCACGAAGAATTATTAAAAATACAAAATTAATTTGAGCCTCGAAAAAAAAAATTCGCTTGCCGAGAAAACGTCAAATATTGTGGGGCAATTGCATGGCGAACAATGTGTCATCGAGTTGTTGAGCACAATGCGTCGACTCCCAATGTTGTTGGCAAATAATACCCGTAGTGAAATTATCGGTATGTATGAAAATCTGGTATCTATGTTAGGAAAGTATAAGAGTTTCAACCGGCTCGTTGTACCCTACGTTTCGCAGCACTTGACATACTGTACCCACCTATCTGGCATATTGTACCCCCCCCCCCCCCCCCCCCGTCGGGCACAATGAGCAATCCGCAATTTTTTTTCGATCCCATTAATTTAGGATTTTTAATCTATTTGCAAAAAATATAGTAGCTTTACTGTACGCCCAAAGGTCTATAAAATCGGTTATGATCTTTTTTTTATTATCAGACTACTTTGGTAAGACTAAAAGTTCGCTAGAAAAAAAGTGACACACTGTGCCCCATCTTCCCATATATATATATATATATATATATTCATATAGAAAAAAAGATACAGCAAAAGGGAATGGGGGGGGGGGATTTTTCGGGATCTCCCACATTTCCTGCCCGTGAAACCTGCCATCAGTGATCGTTCGGACTCGTTAGCCATGAAATGGGTATATGATATACGACCGTTGATGGTTTCCTAGGGACCGATTTTTGCATGCACTTATTCCGTAGTACGCCTTTGTAAGGTAGACAACCGTTTACGATGCAATCCAACGCCTTCCGGGCTTGCATTCATTGAGTTCATATCATTCATACCATACAACATTAATAGCCATAGCTTCATTTAAATTCTTGAATGGCTTTACTTGTACAGACTTGAGGAATTATGTGCATGCAAGGGAGTGATTATTTTTTGCCAATGTAAAAAGTTTATCTCGATATTGTTTGCTAATATATCGGAATCGATAACAAATTCATCGATTCGTGAAAAGAAACACTTTAGGTTTACGAAAAAAAATGTATTATTTAGATTGTATGTCGATTTTAGATACAATGTAGATACCAGATACACGACATAATTTAGATACTAAATACTAGATGCAATTTAGATACTAGATACTATATATACAATAGATGCTAGATAATATATCTAGATAGTACATTATGCACCAGCTAATGCTTTTAGCTAGTGTATAATGTATCTAGATACTAAATAATGCATCTAGATACTAGTTAATGTATTTAGATCCTAGAACATGTATCTCGATACTAAGTAATGTATTTGGATACTAGATAATGTATCTAAATATTAGATAATATATCTGGATACTAGATAATGTATGTAAATACGAGAAAATGTATCTAGGTACTAGATAATGTATCTAGACAAAATTATAGTATATCTGTTCTGCATGGCCACTGTATACCTACATATAGATATTAGAAAAACATATTAGAAATATTAGAAAATACCTACATTAAAACTATATTCGAAAAAAATATTGATCGTCACCAATGCCCTTTAGGTCTTATGTTTTATTTTCTCACTCAAAAATTCAATTTCTCCTGCAGATTCTATCATGAATTTAATTTAAAACATAGACGTTCGACTTCAATGCCTGAAGTTTCCCATTAACAGCCATTATGTGGGGGACCATTATACATATATGGATACATGAGGGTACATAGTGAACCAAGTGCCTACGTTGCCAGGAAAAACTCTGTCTGCATCACGATAGACAACCAGCGCACGCAAGAGAATACCCGCGAGGCTAGAATGTTTCGCCGACGGCAGCGAATGATTATTTTTCAGGTTCGGGTGTAAACGACTCAGTGTAAGTAAGAAATAAATTATTCTATCTAAGTGCAAACTCCCCTCAAAATGTTAGTCACCGTGTTCTTAAAACAGCATTCTTCAAACTGGTGACCGCGATTTTGATAAATCTAGTGAATCGATTTCGTCCCAACTCTAGAATTCTTTGAGGTACATAAATGTTGTTGATTCATACATTTTTCTATTCTGTCCTTATTTTTGTTTATTTATGAAAAGCTAACCATTTTCCAAAATGAAAAAACAAACAGTCAACTTCTGAGTTCCGTCATATTAGCCTGAAAGGAAATTTTGAAAAATCAAACAGTCAACGCTTAGAAAATCGAATATACTAAAGAAATTTTCTTCATTTTTTTTTATTCCTCAAGAGCTGATAATTGTCATTAAAGACATTTTCTACATTGTCAAAAGTATCTATACAGGGTGAGGCACATAAAGTGTTACAGAGCAATAGCACTCAAACTATTGATCATATCCAAAAATGTTTCAGACAAAAGTTTCAGTGTTCGAGAAGGCCGTCATACTGGACCCTATTTTTTTATCGGTGGAGGCGCAGAAGCTACGTCAAGGTCAACTCCACTTTTTTAAATGGAACCATGTATTTTTTTTTCGATGACATTATTACCGATTTTAAGACGAATTCAGCGAGCTACAACACAAGGTCATTCTAGTCACGCAAAGTATGAAAATACTCGAAAAATCGAAAAATATCGGAATAATCACTTTCAAAGGATCCACTAACCTTGGTTTGGGTCTACCTACAGAAGATGCTCGAAGTGATGACCCTCGACTGGTAAGCACTTGTTAATTCGCTGATGAAAAGACCGTCTAACTTCAGCCAACATTTGTGGTGTAATTTCGGTACATGCTCGGCGTATTCTTTCTTTCATGTCGTCAGGCGTGGTAGGTGCTACCGCCATTACGCGTTCTTTGACAAAACCCCATAAAAAGTAACTGATATCTCAACAGAAAATGCGTACTTTCTGCCGATAAGAAACATTGGTATCGTAAGAAATGAAAACAGCGATCAAACAAGTGCTTACAAGTCGAGGGTCATCACTTCGAGCATCTTCTGTAGGTAGACCCAAACCAAGGTTAGTGGATCCTTTGAAAGTGATTATTCCGATATTTTTCGATTTTTCGACTATTTTCATACTTTGCGTGACTAGAATGACCGTGTGTTGTAGGTCGCTGAATTCGTCTTAAAATCGGTAATAATGTCATCGAAAAAAAATACATGGTTCCATTTTAAAAAGTGGAGTTGACCTTGACGTAGCTTCAGCGCCTCCATCGATAAAAAATAGGGTGGTCCAGTATGACGGCCTTCTCGAACACTGAAACTTTTGTCTGAAACATTTTTGGACATGATCAATAGTTTGAGTGCTATTGCTCTGTAATACCTTATGTGCCTCACCCTGTATATCTGTTTGAGATTTATAGACTCCGACACCGTTTGACCGATCACCATGAAAGTTGGCACATATAATTGTTTTTTCATGGAGAAGGTTTTTATGGTATCCACTTTGTTGTAACTCGCCACTAGATGGCGCTGCAGCACATCAACTTCTACACCGTTCAACCGATCGCCATGAAAATTGGTATTCATAGGTAATTAAGCACGGAGAATATTTTTGCGTTATCCATTTTGCTGTAACTCGCCACTAGATGGCGCTGCGGCGCATCAACTTCTACACCGTTCAACCGATCGCCATGAAAATTGGTGTATATAGGTATTTAAGTACGGAGAATATTTTCAATTATAGATTTATTATGTATCTTATATAAAAATGAATATTTGCGTGTACGACTTTTATACTTTCGCGCATCGTTCATCCGATTGAGTTGAAACTTTGTACAGTTGTTGTTGGCACTTTCGTAAAGGTTTCTGACTTAGTACCATCAACGTACAATGGGTTGCGTACGAGTCGTATCGGATAATTGTTCGTCTTCTATGCGTTGGCGTATCGTTCATCCGATTGAGTTGAAACTTTCACAGTTGTTTTTAGCACTTGCACGAATGTTTCTGACACAGTACCATCAACGTACAAAAGGGGGCGCGCGAGTCGTATTGAATAATTGCTCGTCTTCTATGCGTTCGTGTATCGTTCATCGGATTGAGTTAAAACTATGACAGTTGTTGTTGGCACTTGCGCGAAAGTTTCTGACACAGTACCATCAATGTACAATAGGTGGCGCGAGAATCATATCGGATAATTGTTCGTCTTCTATGCGTTCGCGCATCGTTCATCCGATTGAGTTGGAACTTTGACAATTGTTGTTGGCACTTGCGCGAAAGTTTCTGATATACACTCCGACCGATAACCGACAATGCATTTTATTCAATTATCAATTTGGGCAATTGACATTTTAATTTCGATTAATTATAATTTGGCCATTAATGAATACTTCAAATTCCAAAATGATTAGTTTCCAATCAATCGGATAATGAAAATTTATTATTTTTTCGACGTTTTGTGATATATGTATATTTTTATGTACACACAGTAGAATACTGTATATATATATATATATGTAATAAAGCATTACGTATGCATGCGCAACACACAAACGATCGTGTGAGTACCTAGACACACGTATTTGACGGAGAATTGTTGTCGAGAGCGCTGTTTTGGAGGTGATTTTTACAACGGAGTAACTATTAAGGGGGCACACCTGACTGGACGGCACAAAAACGAGATGTTTAATGAAAAATAATACACACATACACCCTCACCCTCATAATTACTATCGCACTATCACTACACCCTCATAATTACTTCGCATGTGTACACGTACACATGTAGGTAAGGATTACGAGTGTTGTGATCGGTGTTTTCGTTTTTCGAACTTATCACTGGTACGAAAATTTGTCAACAAGTGAGGTAGACCGGCGAAAGAAGTATTGGCCTATGTATGTTACTGAATTTCTTTTCAAACGGCAACACGGATACACCGAACGAATTTCAGCATTTTTTGAGGCCATTAATGATATGTTTCCGCTGGCAACGGATGATGCCCCGGAGAACGAGGATTAAAAAAGTAAGTAATCAATTTTGAAGTGAGGGTGTATGTGTGTGTATGTGTATTATTTTTCATTAAAAATCTCGTTTTTGTGCAGTAGGGGGCTCCGCCCCCCCCCCCCCCCAGCCGACCCAGGGGGAAACCCCCCGGACCCCCCCGTGGTCCAGTAGCCGCCCGCGCCAGTAGCGACTACTGGTTTATCTGCGTTGGTATTTCCGCGAACTTCAAAACCCCATAACTTTTTGGGGGGGGGGGGTGACCACCGCGATTTCTCTTCACCATCGTGATCAGGGGGTCAAAATCTATTAACCCCCCCACCTTCCAACCCCCTCCGGGGTGGGGGTCATTTTCCGAATAATTACCCTCATATTTATACAGAAGATATTGACGTCGCTGGGTTTCCCACAAATGGACAACTGGCGCCAAAACCTTCCTGGAAGAAAGATAAAAAAACGCGATAACATCGCCATTTTGCAATATTTTCAAATGAAAAAAATTATTTAAACATTTAAATTATATAATAAATTATAACTAAAGTTTCAAAAAAGTAAAACGTTTTGCTGCTTTAAAAAAAAAAATGATCTCAATTGGTTATTTTCCCTCGTCTCCATGTTAAATTTGGGGAAAAAACTTCAAGTCGTTTCCAGTTAAAACAACACGCGAAATAAGTGCACCTGCACCGAATGTTCCACAGATTTCGATTGCTCTCACCATAAAGACGCCATCAGAAACCTCCACTGCCTTTCTAGTTTTGATGCAATAGTGTAACTATCAAGCAGTGGAAGCATTTTTTTATTGAATTATCTTTGTGTAGCGGAAGCAGAAAGGATCAACTTTCTCGTACCCTAGCCACTTTTTCAATGAACGTTCAACTTTCAGGTGTCAGGAGAGGTTACCAAAGAAGTGTGGTTTTCTCTGTTACCACCAAAAGGGTAAAATCTGTCACCTTTGTGAATTCGAGGAGGGACACAATTCCGCTTTTATACTTGCTTAAGTCTGAATTTAGACATATTTGAAGCCGGCAAAGAGTTTAAATTTCGTCTCGGGTTAGATAGCTTTCTTCCAAGTAGATTCGGCATGAGGGCTCGCGTGTGTTCCGTAAATTTTAGCCACTCGGAAAATACGAGGCAATAAACGTTGCGGGCGAGTGGACGCCGCGTTCGGGATCAACTCTCCTCGTTTGGTCGAAGCTTTTTACGGCTGGTGCAATAAAAGTGTCAAGTGCACATTTTTTACTCGATTGTTTCGCATAAATATAACGGATTTGATCAGTGTTCTCGAAGTGCTATAAAATATTGCGGACTGGTATAAATCGTCGCAGCGAAAAAGACAGTGCGATAAAGGGAGAAGGAGAGCGACAGTGCGAGAACGAATATGATAGAGTTTCAGAGAGAGAAAGAGTTCCAATGGTACCAAAAAGATACGGTAGTGCGACCGAAAAGAAAACGAAAGAAGACGACAAGAGAGATGTAGATCGAGATTTGGCGTTGTAAAAAACGCATGAAAATTCCAAAGTAAAAAAACATTTTCGTGCACGATATCAACGTATGATCGGGGAAACACATGCGTACAGAAAAATCGAAGTACAGTAAAGCGTCGATTATCCGAATCAATTGGAACCCTTAGGATAATCAAAAATTCGGATAACCAAACAGCAATATTCCTTGGCCGAAAAAAACGTTGATTCATTCAATATGATAATGCATATATATTTTTGAAAATACAATGAACATTAATATGTTAATAATACAAGTATATTTTTGGTGAATTGCAAATAACCATTGTATCATTTAATGATATAGAATGACGTTAAATATGTATTTAAAAATAATCAACATTCGTTTATCTTTGAGTTCTTATTTATTTATTTTTGAAGAAGTTGACGATTTTCTTCTGATTCACAATGGAAGCTCGTTTCTTTGCTGCCAAATCTCGCAATCGTTTCAGAAGAAGAGGTTGCATTGAACAACATTCAGGCTGTGTTTCATACCACTCCATTGCCGTAATATATAAGGCGTAATCGTTCGAATAACTGAGCATTCGGATGAACAAAATTATTGTTTAGATAATTGATATTTTGGATAACCCAAATTGCCATTCGGATAATTGATGTTTCGGATAAACTAAATCGCCATTTGGATAATTGACTTTCGGATACCTAACATTCAGATAATCACCGCTCTACTGTAATAGAAACCCTAAACGGTTTCCCTTTTATTTTTCCCAACCCTTACTTTAAGACCTTAAGACCACCGAGACCATTTCTACAAAAAGAAAACGAAACAACAAAGTAACTCAAAAACATTTCCACTAAACCCTCTTCGTGAGCCATTTTCAAAGGTAGTGAAGGAACGAATAATATGGCAAGAAATTGAATTGAACAGGAACGACGAAGGGTCAGAAGAGGCTTACTCTGAGAATTGTAGAGAACGAATGTAAATTACCAAGTTAAAATACGAATTCGTACACGACTTCCACATATGCCCGTGCAGAAATTGTCGTAGAGATCCAATTGGATTACCATACTCGTTCCTACTTCCCGATAGGGAACCAATGGGTCATCACATTGGATGCCAAAAAAATATGCTCGTATATTGGATCCTAATCGGGATTCCCCATTGGAATCCAATGTACGAATACTGTTCGAATACTAAAGAATTCCCACATTATCAAAAAGAATTCGAGACGATTCTTGATACATCCCATCGCAGGACAACAACTCTATTCTTTATTGCGCTATTCTCAGATTTCTCTTCTTAAGGCGGGATCCTGAATTAGCCGGTTCGAAAAATCGATATTTTGAGGAATTTTTTTCGGGTAAAAAAAAGCAAGTTTAGCGAAATTTTCAGATTATTTTATTACATGTCTGAACATAAGAAAACAATTTTTTTTAAAGAAAAATATCAACAGGCAACCGATTTTTATGCACATTCGTGCCACTGCTGTTTCCATGCGGCGTGACAAATGGAGCTCGTAATTTTCATCTGAAACAAAAAAACCAAAAACCATTTTAATTGTGACATATTTTTCTTCTATATGAACTAAAAAGAACGAAAAATTTTTTAAAATTTGAATGTTTTTTCGGGTTTGAAGTAGAAAATGTGCTTTTTGTGAAAAAAGAAATTATTTCAACTTGCTAAAAAAATTGTTAAGAATTTTTTTTTCGACAATGTTTTTAGTTCAAATAGAGAAGAAAACGATACTGAAGCGAACAAGCTTTGGTTTGTTTCAATTGGACTTCTAGTTTTTTTGTAATCAGGTACGCCAAATTAGAAAAATCGTAAAAACGAAAACTCGAGAAAACGGGCGCCCTAACTGCCCGAGCGCCCGTATACCTGCTCGACACTCCACTACGTTCAGTGCTGTATCTTTGGAAATATTTCGAATTGGGCTATAAAACTTTGTCTAGACATTCTTAGATACATCAGGAATAGATTTAAACAATAAAAAAAAATCGATTTTTTGGACCTTCTAATTCAGGATCCGGCCTTAAATATCTCTATTCTGGAGCAGGGTTAATCAGAAAAATCTCTATTCCAAAATATCTCACATCTAAAACATTTTTCTGCCGAAACATCTCTATTCGTAAAGATCACTATGCCACAATAACTCACTTCTGAAATATTACTGCTTTTATATAACCCCATTCCACAATCTTTCGTATCCGAAACTCCTCTATTCTTAAATATCTGTATTCTTCGAAATCTCATGTGACATCCAAAACATCTGTATTCCGACAATTTCATCTCACAATATCTCTCTTCCGAAACATCACTATTCCAAGACCCTCTGCGTTGCACTTGTTTTATTCATGGCCGATGTAGTAAATGCAATTAACCTATGAAATCTTCATGCTCTTGGTATACATCTCGAATACTCACTTTGCTGCTCGCAATGATGCCGGTAAGATAGGAAAAATAAGAACATTAATACGATAGCATTGTAATTTTGACATTATAATTGGAGAATGAAATGCTATTTATATGGGAAATTCATAATTCGCCAACTTCATATCAATTTCATTTGAATAACCTATTCGTAATATTGTATTTACTATATTGGCCATGAATAAAACAAGTGCAACACAGAGGCTCTTGGAATAGAGATATTTCGGAAGAGAGATATTATGAGATGAAATTGTCTGAATACAGATGTTTTGGACGTCACATGGGATTTTGAAGAATACAGATATTTAAGAATAGAGAAGTTTCGAATACGAGAGATTGTGGAATAGAGATATTTAAGAGTAGTAATATTTCAAAAATAAGTTTTTGAGGCATAGTGATCTTTACGAATAGTGATGTTTCGGCAAAGAAATGTCTTAGACATGAGATATTTTGGAATAGAGATGTTTCTCATTAAAACTGCTCCAGAATAGAAATATTTAAGAAGAGAGATGTCTGCGAATAGAGAAATAAAGAATAGAGCTGTTGTCCTGCCAAATATATAGATATTCAAAATGAGTGGATCTTGAAAAAGTGTAAATATTATCTGCAAGAACTACGAATCGCTTTAAAAAAGTAGATATTGAAAATCAATTAAAATCACATCACATGAAAATCCACTTTAATTATCGTTTGTTGTTTATTTTACTTTGACATAATATCCCCAGACACGTACACGTTCACGAAGCGTGCGGATTAATGTTTGAATACGCTGAGTTTTTCCTCGTGATTTTTTATATATTTACGATTCGAACGTGGTATGAATTCTCAAACGGCGTTCATCGGGGAACAGTGCAGCATCCAATTGGATCCCAACGAGGCCTCCCTTTGTGCGGTGTTCGTAATAAATCCCTATAGAGATCTGGATGCATCTTGGGACTCCCCAACAATTTTGTGCACGGACTGACGAAAGAATATTTTTTTTTTTTGAAATCCAACGAATTCTATAGTTGAGAATTTCAAATAAAAAATTCTCGAGCGACGTCAATCGGAAATAGCACGGAAGCCACTTGGATTCCAATGTGTCGTCCTGATAGGCAGCTACCTATCAATGGCCTATAAGGATGTGATAGGATCGGGGGAGTCCCCAAGAAATTTCTGCACTCGTGCGTGCATGCTTCAGAGAAAATCTAAACAATAGAAATCTTGACCGAGAACTTGACCCTTTTTTCTTTTATTTTCTCCAACCAGTAGCAAACTTTCTTTAATTATATTTTGAAACGGAACTACATCTATATTTAACGAGGCCACTGATACTTTTACACAAAAAGTGAAGTAACAAACGTCAGGAAAAAAAAACCATTTTAGCCTAATGCACTCGATTGATATTTTCCAAAAAGCAAATATCTATAAATGTCAATAAATATTTATAAACGTCAATAAATATCTATAAATGTCAATAAATATCTATAAATGTCAACAAATATCTATAAATGTCAATAAATATCTAGAAATGTCAATGAATATCTAGAAATGTCAGAAAAAGAATATGAAAACTTTTTGTTTCTCGATAGAAGATTCGCTCAAGAGCTTTGCAAAAGCGGGGTTTAATTCTTTAAATGTAATATTTTCGTAGTATGAGTTCGCATACGTATTTTTTTTTAAGAGAACAAAAGTTTCGCATTGTTTGGGTAAAACCGCACGTTAAAAAGTCTTCTGGCACAATGGGGGGGGGGGGGGGGGGTGGAATCCCCGAACGCCGATTCACGTCCCTGTGCGACGCTTTGTAAGACCCTTTCGTAGGGTCGATACCACCTTGCGTTGCGTAAAAATTTGAATTAAGGCACGCTCGAGACCGCTTAAAGCATCCATCAACATGTACAGTTCAGTAGTGCGCACGTAGCAATGCTATTCCTAACCGAAAAAATAAAAGGGCTGTTTTTACCGAGCGGAATTGTAAAAAGATGTGATATGCAATAAGAGGAACAATATAAATACTCGTAGAACGGTTAAACGAAAAAGATAAAATCTGTATCTCGAATTTCCTCCTTGTGTACTTTTAAGAGCGACTACCAGTCGAGAGCCCGGAAAAAGATAAATTTTGACAATATTTTATGGATACCCAGTTGGCAGAATGAACATTCCATTTAGTGGTATTTATTCTACATATCTTCCAGGGAATTCACAAATTTTTTCACAACATTTTGTAACTTAATGGTGGAAGTTGAATGAAACGTGTCATTTTTGTCTGATAATGTTCTGCGACCGAGAACATTAAATCGCCAATCTTCACCGACTGACTTGAATTATTTTTTTGGAGCCTTATAACAATATTTAACATCTAAGTACGTAAGCAATTTTTGATATATTAAAAACTTATTCCGAAAAAAATTATTTGCACCATTCTTTTTGACAGAAAACAATTTCTTTTTTCAAACATGCACAATTTTATTGAAAATTGTTTTTTTTTCGATTTCCCTATGCAAATCAAAGTCAAACTTTATCTAAAACTTAAATTATTTTGAATTTTCGTGCCACGTGAGAAATTTGAGGCGAATTCTTTCCGGTCGCAGGACACTATCGGACAAAGGTAATTCGATTCATCCAGCTTCAACGCTGCCATTTTATTATAAAATCTTATGTAAAAATTTGTAAAGATACTTGAAGATGTGTAGAATGAAGGCCACTAAATGGAATTTTTATTCTATCAACTGGGTATCCATAAAAAATGGTCGAAATGCACCTTTTTCCCGAGCTCCGGACTGGTAGAAATCCGAAACTGTCTGTGTGATCCGTTTCCCGTTTGATTTAAGGTAGTACTTTCCAAAAATGGTCTCAGGTAGAAAGTTTTTATTTTTGAAACTAATATTGTTCAGGACATCTAGAACAAGTTGGTAAAATTTCAACCACATTGGCGATCCCGTTCCCGAGATATTCGCAATTTAAAATGGCATTTTCAACACGCTTTACATAGGGCACGTGATATAATTGGTCACATATCAACTGATAATAAAAAAAACACCGAGACAGAAAACGATATAAAAACTAAGAAATTATGAACAAGTACTTGACGATGATTAAAAAAAAAATGTCACTTTTTACCACAAACTTCCCAAGTTATAAATGTTCAGATTCTGAAATGCATGATGAAACGTGACCGTTCGAATGGGTTGTCGCGGCCGACTAGGCAACGTTGCAAACAGTCCGTGTTCAATGGAACGAAGAATATATATATATATATATATATATATACACCCTTGGCCAAAAGTTTGGGGCACCCTGCAATTTTTCTTTCCGGACAAAAAATTGAATATCTCGGCCAAAAAAAAATCGGAAACCAATTTACCAAACGGAAGATCTTCGTTTCAATGTAATGGCAATAAATTAATTAGATTAATCGTCGACGATCAACCAAAACTAGCGATAAAAAAGAATATTGCCAAAAAAATCTGAAAAAAATTTAACAACTCCAAAATAACAAAACAAAACTTTTTAGTTCTTAGGACAAATATTCTCAACCTCATAGTTTTCACGATACGCTGCACGATGCTGGCTTTACGGAAACCTGCCGTTTTTTTAAGAAAAACTAAATTTCTCTGCGAAAAAAAATTGTAAATTAAAAAAAAAAACGAAACTAAAGTTAACATTTCCCTTTTCGAAGATCATTTCACTAAATAGCGAGATTTCTGTTTTTCCGAAGTCCAGCGAACGACTTTGCGAGGTGCGAAAATCGTGAAAAACCGTCATTTTCAAAATGACGTACCGGGCACAAAAAAAAACAAAAAAATAAAATTAAAAAAGCAAATTGAAGCTGACTTTACTCTCTTCAAAACCCCGTTTGGTAAATTGGTTTCCGATTTTTTTTGACTGAGATATTCAATTTTTTGTCCGGAAAGAAAAATTGCAGGGTGCCCCAAACTTTTGGCCAAGGGTGTATATATATATATATCGTTGCTGTATCTGAATAATATTTTACACCATTTTTGGTTCTGTGCATTTTTTAGTGGGAACGACTGTGCGTTTCGCGCATTTTTCAAATATAATTGTGAAAAAAGACGTCAATCCGTACCGTGCTTTATTCTCAATGTTTTTTAGCGACAACATTTCCTTGCAGTTGCAGCAAATTAACTTTTTTCAAGTTCGTTCACTTCCACAATGCGTCTCCCAATCGGTTGTTCACTTTGTTCAGCGAGACCGTCGTCACTTTGTCTCATTTTTTTTCATTTCGCTAAAGTTTAATCGTTTTTCTAATTTTTTTTTTCTTATGAAACGTCCTTTATACCGCTCTTGATGTTGACTCATTTTGTAAAATTGTTAATTCGTACAATGCATATAAAAAACGAGCTGTCAACGAAGCAACTATAAGTAAGGTTAGAATGGTATAGAATAGCTTCAGCTGGCGAGTGGCATTGCCACGCTTACGAACCCTATGATCGATGTATGTGTGCGACTCATCCGTATACTCAAACTTTCTGAGTGTTGATAAATGCATTCAATAAGCGCTGCTAAAAGTTTTTGACTGCAGCCAAGAGGACTGTTCAAATAATCCTTGACAATTTAAGGGGCCAGTCCACTTTGAAAATTTCAAAAAATCGATTTTTTTACTGCTTTCGAAAGTACATACATTCAGAAATATTGTGTCAAAATTTTATGAAAATCCGAGCTCTCTAAGTATTTTTTTTTTACCTGAACGTCAGGTTTCATCAATTTCGTTTACCTGAGCGTATAGCGCGCTCGGCCGACCTCAAAGCTAAGGCACTTCAGCAACATTACAAACATCCTCCTGCTCTTTCTGAGGAAGTACAGGAAGTTTTCAAACCTATTTACAAGGATCTCACCAAAACAGAACTGCTCGAAAGGTGTTTAGGTGGCCATACGCAAAATAATAATGAAAGTTTTAACAACTGCGCATGGAATATGACACCTAAACACATGTTCAACGGCAAAAAAATCGTAGACATTGCCTGCAAAGTTTCCGCGTGTGTCTTTAATGAAGGATTTCGTCCAGTGCTTAAAATAATGGAAATAATGGGCGTCAAACTCGGCCCGATCGCCATCGGATTCGCCGACAATCGCGATGACGAGCGTGTTCGCTCTGCAAACCGCCGCAGTTCTGAGTGCTCAAAAGAGACCAGAACCAAACGAAAGCAAGCAAGACTTGAAGAAATCAACGATGATGAGCAATCAGAAGGGATTTTGTACGGTGCAGGAATTGCCGATTGAGTTTAGGTAAGAGTTTTTCATAGTATAAACTTCAAACACGTTTTTCTCGAAACAACGTTTTCAAAATCTAGCTCCATCGTATCTCTAAAACTAATAAACCGATTCTCTTGAAATTTGAACCACATATTGTAAACATGATTCGCAACAAGATGACCCTATATGGTTTTAAAATTTTGATTTTTACTCTTTTTTTGCGAAAAACTGCGAAAAAAACGCGTTTTTTTACTTTTTTCGTTTTTCATCTGCCATTTTTTTATTTTTTGATAAAACTTTATATCCGAGGGTCATTTTGTAGCTGCTGTCATACTGAATCTAATGGACTTTGATTTTTTGTTTCAGACAAGCCGTTGCCGAGTTGTGATGGAGCTACCTAGCCCACCTATTTTTGAAGAGTTACGTTAAAGTATAGTTTTTGTACTTAAAAATGAATAAAAATGACTTAAAATTTTTTTTTATGTATTTCAAGACTTTATTTATCAAGCCCAACAACTGTTATATTCATATCTTTTATAAAATCCTCAAAAAAAATCGCGAAAATAGCCTTTTTTCGTGGCTCCAAAGTGGACTGGCCCCTTAATCACTATGTCATGTTTGGACTTTTTAATGGTAAGATATTGTCCATATGTACCTTGAGAATAGTTTAATTTATGAATTTCTAGAAATATCGCGCATTCGAAAATTTCAAATCATGTTCACTTTTGAACGGGGCTGTCGCACCTGAACTACCTTAAGCAATTACGAAGTATTTGAATACAAGTCATAAAGAGTCTCTGTATAATAGCTCTTTCATAAATGGCAAACGAATTATATTACTCTGCTATCAACCGCGTTATGGATAAACAATGAACGTAAATTTCGAATTTCGAATAATATTACTATAACAATGTTCAAAAATGCGAAATCTCAAATGAATTATTTTTTATGGGCTTTTTAATGGAACGTTGGTAGGGTGTATAGTATAATAAGCTTGTGTTAAAAAAGACCACCCATGGGCGACGGATTTTTTCGCGCATAATTTCACAAAATAATTCTTATGTCCATTTTTTCGTTGTACCTTTATTATCAAGCTCTTAAGAGCCTGGAGAGATTTTTATCTGCTTCTATATTATATTTTAATGTTCAAGTCCAATGATGAAACACTACGCCTTGAAAATTCAAGTGATAGTAAAACTCCGGTGAGATTTAAGGCGTACGGTAAATTCCGATGCCCCGGCATCGTAGCAAAGCCATTCGAATGTGACAGCATTGCAGCTCATTTCTCAAATGCAAGAAACCGGCTACTCCTACGTAAGATTTTGTAAAGACGAATTCATGTGTAAATATTATATCGATGGAAATGTTACACATTCGGGGAAAACATTTAAAGAAATAAATTGATTTTGAAGCATGTTGAAAAATCAGTAGTCGCAAAGTCACGGCATGTGACGCCAACACCTTTTTCAGGATTCTGCTTATGGTCGAAACTCATAGTAAAATTAAATATTGTAAATTAAATAATAATTATTATATGCACGTCTATGCATAATTCCGTAGTGAAATTCCGACCGATTCCGTTCGTAGGCGTTTCTCCGTTCGCAGATGCGTCAACCATATGCAGAGTCGTATATCAATTGAAAGCTGAAACTTGTGCTGAGATTTTAGAAAAGTATCCATCGAGATCCGTGACGCATAGGAACTTTAATTATACTTTGAACATGAAAGGAAGCAACGTGTTTTTTCGATGCAGTTCGCTTTTTCATTTCCGAAAAGGCAACAACGCGTCGCAAACGCGCAAAAAGATATGCGCCGTGCAGGGATAGAATGCCGTAAGTGAAAGTGTGTGTCGGAAGTGGTTTACAAAATTTAATTGTGAAGATTTTGATCTCCAAGATGCTCCTCGCTCCTGTCGCCCAGTCACTACCGATGTCGAAAAAATCAAGGCTTGAATCGACTCCGATCGGCATTTGACGACTACAGAAATCGGATATAACCTTAACATTGACCAATCAACTGTTTCGAGACATTTACGGAAGCTTGACACAGTGATATCAATGTTTTCAAGTAACTGTAATGGATAGATGCACTCTAGATGTTTTCGCCGTAAGAAAATGCGCCGTAAGAAAGGTAGAATGGTAGGCGATAATAATCCACAAATATATTAGCTCAAATCATTGAAGCACTCAGGGAGGATTGTTCAGCGTTACAGGTTCATTTATTAAAGTCATCAAGGGAAAATATGGATGCTAGTGACGCGGGAGGAACCATGAGCATATTTATACTTTTCACCAGAATCGGTAAAAGGTGAAGAATTGCATGGGCGAACAGGTGCAAATAGGCGAGTTTACGATGGACATTTTTCAAAAGAAACGCCGAGTCGATCAGGAGGCGCCACGATGTTTTGTTCAAAAACTAACAGGAAATACGACAGACAGAAGCTATGCACTCAATAGTCGTCAACAGAAGCATAAAGACATCACAGCACTACAGTAAAGACACTATTACCTGGCCTGAAAGATTTGATTCATTTACCGCCTAAAATTTCAAGAAAAACTCGGGCATCGAAAAAAAACCAATGGGCCACAACCGCACCTACCCTAGAAATTCGCTTCTCCACACCTGCTGAGTGCAGCGAGGCAGCGACTCCGATGAAACTCGCCGATGCATACAATGATGACGCTGAAATAATGTTGGTGCTACATGTTCCGCTAATTAGGTAAATACAACTTGAATCAAATTCACCATGTAACAATGGAGGCGAATGGCCACACGCTCTACTATTCAGAAACTGCAAAATCTCGTACTCATGGATGGGGAAAATTTAAATTACGTCCGGATGACCTATTCAGAATTGGAGAAACGTGGACAAATAAAAACACGACACATCTGTTACCCGAAGCACTCAACGATTCCCGTTGCGAAGAATGTGCCATATGAAGTGCTGATGTCTGCCAAGAATGCTTACCATTGGGCAACTAGTTAACGATGAAACTATATAAGTAGCATGCAACGATAATCCTGCTGAACACGGTATTTGACAGCGTCCACGCATACTGAATTTTGCAGAAACATATTGTGTGATCAACTAAGACTTCCAACAAAGGACTAACAATAAGAATTTGTTCGGGTTTAGCAGGATTAAACCCAAATAAACCAAACTGCCACCGAAGACTTCCAGCTAGGGATTAAAGAGTTTGTTTCGGTTTAGCAGGACTGAACCCAAACTGCCAATACATGCCGCAGTTGTTTAACCTTACGTTAGCGAAGCTGCACAAAAAATACCACCGTTCGTAACTTACGCGAGTGCGAAATATTAGGTGTATGACTTAATTTTTACAGATTTTTTCTTCGAGCTTCAAATTATATTGAAATAGAAATATTTTCGCGGTCTTTTGGGATTTTAAAAGGATCGGACGCAAGGTTTCAGGACACCGAACGACAAGTCTACGTGAGTTACATAACCTCTCAGAATAGCAGACTTTACGATGGCAACTGATAAACAGCACACTCGGCACTGCATTTTATACGAATTCAAATAAGGAAAAAATGCTTCTAAAGCACGGGAATCAATTTATAGTGTTCTTGGTGCCGACGTTGTGTCTTATGAAACGTGTAATTATTGGTACAAATAATGAAGGCTCAAAAAATAAGCTTTTTTCAAATAATTGCATGTATTTATTGCAAATAATTGAAATCGATGTTTCAAACTATTGCATGTATCGGTACAAATTTTTTTTTCTCTTAAAGGTACGTTCGTATAGAATAGAAAAACATGTTTTTTTTGTTACATATAAATGTATATTTTTTTTTTATAGGTTTTACTTGCATCGCCCTTGCGGCTTTTTACAAAGCTCCACTGTTATACATCGCTCTTTTCTACACTGTATCTTTTTTATTCCACAATTCTTCACCCCTTGCGGCCGCAGCCGACTTCCCCCTCTATATCTTGTTCACCATGACATGTCTGTCATGGAAATAGGGAAGCTGCGGGAAATCTATACCGATACAGCCGGCCCCTAGTTCGCCTCCCAGTCACGGAACTAGTCGCCTTTTGCCGAGAAAATCTCGAACAAAAACATTCCACGACGAAACTAACGCAACTGGAATTCGAACCCGCGACCTCCCGAGCCGCTGGCCAGTACGCTAACCACTAGACCAACGCACCGGGATAAATGTATATTTATGTAACAATTTATAATCGTGTAAAGGCATGAAAAAAAAGTATTTCGCTGACGTTGATGATTTGCGCTCTCCAGGTAATCTGAAACAAAAATTCAAAAAGATTCTTAATCTGTATGAATGTCGCTATCGCCCGAACTAGAATTATTAAAAAATATTAACTTTTACTTATACGCCCGAATTATCACGAAAAAAACCGTGTTTTTCGAACACTTTTGCAAAAAACGACGTCATTTTGTTATTTTGCAATATAAAATAATAATTATAGTTCGGGCGATGGCAAAACTTATAGAGATTAAGAATCTTTTTTAATTTTTTTGTTTCAGGTTACCTGGAGAGCGCCACTCATCAACGCCAGCGACATACGTTTTTTCATGCGTTTACATGATTTGAAAATTTAGAAAAATTCTAAATTTTAAGAGAAATGATATTGACTACCTCCCTCCTTCGTATGATCCATGACTATTGGACCACTCTGTATATAAAAAAAACGCCAATAAATAAGGAAGTGGAAGATTTTTCTCGAGGCATCTTTATGCTATTCTCAAAAACACGTATTCCACATAGGGGGGGGGGGGGGGGGGGGGGGGGTCCCTTCATAGGTACTCTGTCAAGTAGCGGCGTCCTATAAATCTTCAGTCGACAACGGTACGCTGCTGAGTACGCTCTTCGCGTTTAGCATTTCACGATGAGCTAATGCGTGGAACAAAAAGTGCGCATTCAATTTTTGAAGTTCAATTCAATTTTGCCACGATCTCCGCGCTCGCTAGACTACAGTAGTGTGTGCATATCCGTATGCGCAGAGTATCTACGTATTAGTAGCCGGAATGGATAGTCTGATACAAAAGAGAGGGTTAGGTGATGGTGGGAATGCTGTTATTTTTGGAACTCTAAACCTTATATTAGATGTTTTCATCATTACTTTATAAATTTTTACATCCCGGTAAGATGTACAACCTACATTATAAGGATATTTCGCAATATTTAGGAACTTTCATCGATTGAGCGGAGAATAAACTTCTCAACGTGACTGTGGCGAGACTAGTTCCTTAGGGCGTAGTGCCACACGCCTCCGACCACTTCGAAATTTTGAAATGAGTTTTCTCCCAAACAGAACAACCAATTGGAATGAAATTTGTTGTGTGCATGCAGGACGCTTGCTCCTAGAGCATGATTCTCGCCATTTTCTCAAATTTCGGAAGAAAATTACAGTTTGTGGTTACCATGGTTAAATTGTTAATTATTAACCATTGCATCGCATTTTCGGTAATTTGGAGAGAACCATGCTCTCGACCATGAAAAATCACACATTCTAAGCTTTGTTTCACCTGTTTTCATGAATAAATAGCGGAGAAAAATTATTAAAAAATGTTTTGCATGAAAGTAGCAAAATTGTATCAACAAATCTCAAAATATTATCGACGGACACGAAAGTCTAGTTCATCTGTTTTCTCACTGGCAGCCTGCAGCTCGCATCGTTCCGTTTTTACCGACCGCACTCGTATCCTTCCGAGCCAGCAAATTGTTTTTTGACAGATCGGAAGCGGCACCCGTCGCGGAACGTTGTATATTCGTTCGGTTCACATGCAGTTTTTTTTTCGAAATACGTTGCTGCGTGCGCCATATATTCGCAAGAATTTTTGAACTGGCCGGTTTATTCGCGATGTGTGAAAGAGGGTTTACCAGTATAGTCGTGAAATGTGCATCGAATCGGCGAAAAGTTCACGTGATCGGCCGAATATTTGTGTACAGTGCGCAGATAATCAAGTGTGCCATTCCGAAATTGTATCCTATGCCGTACACGTACGGTATCAGTATTGTACTGATATATAATCACACACAGTAACGCCACGGCGTACCAGTACGACGTACTGGTATTGTAGCAGCACCGTACGCACGTACGTGGTAGGCATAGTATCGGTACGGCGAACTCAACGAGAGCGGTACAAAAGCAGTACGTGTTTATCAGGGTGGTGAAAAGAAGTGCTCGAGGAGGAAAGTGTCGATCAGCGCAAGTCCTAGAAGGCGGTTGCTTTGCATATGAGCGGAGAAAATGTACACAGTTACGAGGTTACAAACGATGGGTCATGTCCCTGGTTATTTTTTAATCCCTGCCTCGTTATTTCTTGACCCATTGCCAGCGATCGGGTTATCTTACCTACTGCCTTTCTTTCGAGTCTCGGGTTATCTGTTGTCGTTATTTTGTAATCTCTCCCCATCGATCAGGTGGGGAGGGATTACAAAACCTACCATCTCCTTTTTGAGTCTCGGGCTATCTTTTCTCATTATTTTTTGTGTCCTCCCCATCGATCGGGTTATCTTACCTACCATCTTCCTTTCGAGTCTCGAGTTATCTGATCTCTTTATTTTGTAATCCCTCTCCATCGATCGGGTTATCTTACCTACCGTCTCCCTTTCAAGTCTCGGGTTATCTGTTCTCGTTATTCTTCAATCCCTCCTCATCGTTCGGGTCATCTTACCTACCGTCTCCCTTTCGAGTCTCGGGTTATCTGTCCTCGTTATTTTTCAATCCCTCCCCATCGATCGGGTTATCTCATCTACCATCTGCTTTTCGAGTCTCGGGTTATCTGGCTTCGTTATCTTCCAATCCCTCCCCATCGATCGGGTTATCTTACCTACCGTCTCCCTTTCGAGCCTTGGGTTATCTGTTCTCGTTATTTTTCAATCCCTCCCCATCGATTGGGTTATCTTACATACCATCTTCCTTTCGAGTCTCGAGTTATTTGTCCCCGTTATTTTGTAATCCCTCTCTATCGATCGGGGAGGGTTTTGTTTAAATTAATTTAAAAAGGATGGAAATATGTCACCACCCTTCCACAAGATGAATCTCTAGCAAACCCCGTTTGCTAGAAAGTTCAGCAGTAATCAAATTTCTTCCGATCGCCGTCGGCGAAAAAAGAAATCGATTCGAGTCCATTTATTTAAACAATTACCGATCGCAAAATTCTAGCGCTTCTAGGGAGACTCTAGCCATCTTCATTGCTAGAGACTTCGATCAGCAGCGATCTCTATTGCTAATACATGCTTGCCTCCAAAACCCTGCCGAAGGTCAACCTCCGCAGGGAGATCGAATGCTGAACGTATTTGTTTAAGCAATAGGCATCGCCTGTAAAATGTCACCACTCTTTAGTTAAGTGAGTTTCCCGGCGATCTCGTTACTTCGAGAACTTGACCGAAGTCGAATGCATCAATGATACGCTGCATGGAGAATATAAATCGTACTCGAGCTTATTTGTTTAAATTAATTTAGAAAGGTTGGAAAACAATTCGCGATGGAAAAATTTTACCGCTCTTCCGTAAAGCGAGACTCTAGCGATCTTCTAGAGCTTCTTCATGACCTATTGTTTCACTACCCTTGTCACGACCCTTTTGTTGAGTGAGTCTCCGGGCGATCTCGTTAGTTCGAGAGTTTGGCCGAAATCGAATGCATGGATGATAAGGTGCATCGAGAATATAAATCGTACTCGAGCTCATTTGTTGAAATTAATTTAAAAAGGTTGGAAAAAATGTCACTACCCTGCCACAAGTCGAATCTATAACAAACTTTGTTTCCTAGAAAGTTTAACCGGCATCAAATTTTCACCGATGACCATCATCGAATAAAGGAATCGATTCGAGCCCATTTATTTAAACAATTCCCGATCGCAAAATTTCACCGCTCTTTCGTCGAGCAAGACTCTAGCGATCTTCATTGCTAGAGACTTCGATCCGCGGACAACGTGCCGAAAATAAATCCCGACAGAGAAAAAAATTGTTGAATATATATGTTCAAACAATAGGCATTAATTATTAAATTGTAGAGAGTCCCTAGCGATCTCCATTACTTGGAAATATTTGCCTCGGAAAACCTGCCGAATAGGTAAACCTCGGCAGAGAAATCGAATGCTGAACGTATTTGTTTAAACAACAGGCATCGCCTATCAAATGTCACCACACTTTTGTTGAGTGAGTCTCTGGGCTATCTCGTTAGTTCGAGAATTTGACCAAAATCGAATGCACCGATGATAAGCTACTTCGATAATATATATCCTACTTGAGCTTATTTGCTTAAAATAATTGAAAAAGGTGGGAAAAATGCCACTACCCGACTACAAGACGAGTTTATAGTAAATTCCGTTTGCTAGAAAGTTTAACCGTAATGAAACTTCCACTGATGACTGTTGTCGAAAAAAGAAATGGATTCGAGCCCATTTGTTTAAACAATTCGCGATGGAAAAATTTCACCGCTCTTTCGTAGAACGAGACTCTAGCGGTCTTCGCTGCTATACTTCGATCCGTCGACAACCTGCCGAAAATATATCCCGGCAGAGAGAACAAATGTTAAACATATTTATTTAAACAGTAGGTATTAGTTGTCAAATTGTAGCACTCTCTCGCAAAGAGAGACTCTAGTCTTGGAAAACCTGCCGCAGGTAAACCTCGACAGAGAGAATGAATGCCGAATGTATTTGTTTAAACAATAGGCATTGCCCATAAAATTTGACCACTCTTTTGTTGAGTGAGTCTCGGGCGATTTCGTTCCTTCGAGAATTTGGCTGAAGTCGAATTCATAGACGATAAGCTGCATCGAGAATATAAATCGTGCTCGATCTTATTTCTTTAAATAAATTGCAAAACGATGGACAAAGTGTCACCCCCCCTCCGCCAGCCAAGTCTCTACCAAACCCCGTTTGCTAGAAGGTTCAACCATCATAAAATTTCCACCGATGGCTGTCGTCGAAAAGAAGATCGGTTCGAGCTCATTTGTCCATACAATGTAATAAAATTTCACCGCTCTTCTGCAGAGCGAGGGTATGCCATGAGGCGTAACATAGGCGCTAAGCCTAGTGTATGTGCATTACTCGATACACACACACATATATATAAGGTGTTTTCATTACGACCGAACAGCGTGCGAAAACGTTACTTTGTTTCTGCACGCGGTCGCGTCGGCGTAGCGAGAATACAGACCCATACACGGGAACACAGCGATCGTTGCCTACTCGGTCTTGACTCTCCGGCGTAGCGTAAAGTCTTGAGACCTTGTAGATATCGAGCGCGGTTCCCTCTGGCAGCAGAGGCAAGTAGCTAAAACTGCGAGCTCTGCATACCGCCCTAACGGGAGCCCGCGTCAAAATCTCGTGGCGTATGGCACATGCCCTTAACAGTGGTCAGAGCAAGATCAAGGCAATGATGACCGTTTTTTTATCAGGAAGGAGTTATTCAGTTGGAATACGCTCCGAAAGGTTAGACAGTCCTATCCATCCATCCTAATCTTCCGGGAGAGATAGCCACAGCTAAAATGTTAACAAGTAGAAATAATACACGTGAAATCTTCAGGTTATAACAAAGTTATCTTCAGGTTATAACTGCTCGTGAATGATTCAAGAAATACAAAAACAACCATTTTTTTTACAAAATAACACCACAATGCAAAACATGAAACCTCCAAACAAATTTAGCAGTAGACGAAAGAGTTGAGAAGGATTTTGTTTACTTTTCCATTTTTTTTCGTCAAACTTTTACTCGTACACTTACACCTGCGCGCAACGCGAAGCGCAAAGCAGTAACAGGCGACACCTGGTGAGTGGTTCTATAAAATATTTTTACTGGACATCTCTGATTGTGACCAACCCCCCCCCCCCGGAATTACCCAACGACCTGGTATATATTTGCGCAAATATCTCAAAGTATACAGGAATGCATTCACTCGTGCAAACAATTCGATAATTGAGTAGCGGGGACGGAATTAGACCCCTATATTTCTAATATGCTTACAGCCAACCGAAAACGTCCGGTATGTAATCTAATTGGAAATTTAAACGGAGAACTCAAACGAATCTCGCGGTAGTCAACTTACTCGTTTATAATAAGAGATTGGATCGGCCATTGGCTAAATTTATTTGTCAATAAAATGTCGTTTTTAGCATTGGAAATGCTTTTAAAGATGTATATAGGGGGTCTGATTTCGCGAGAAGTCACACGAAACTAACGCTACCCCCAGTTCACTGCCGCTGTGTTGTAGCAGACGCCGAATCAGCATGTTTTCGGTTGAATTCATGCTGACGCCATTCAGCATGTTTTCGGTTGAAAAAATGCTGAATGCCTGTGATTGGTTGAGAAATGCCGCATTACATGAAGACTCAGTTATGGTTACAAATGGTAACCCGAGTAGAAATCCTGCTCCGGCTACAAGAAAGGCCTGATCAGGCATCCTGATTTCTTTTTGATGCCTTGATCAGGATTTTTTATCAAACCCTGATCATTTTTGTGACACTTTCCCTGACTTCGGTCTGATCAGGGTAAAAAAATGAAGGCTTGATCAATGAAAAAGATTTGATCCTTGATTAAGGCCTGATCAGGACAGAACATCAAGGCTTGATCAGTGAAAAAAATCAAGGCCTGACCAGGATAGAACGTCAACACTTGATCAGTGAAAAAATCAAGGCCTGGCTAGGATAGAACATCAAGGCTTCATTACAGTGCAAAATAAAGACCTGATCAGGATAGAAAATCAAAGTCTGATCAGCGTAAAAAATAAAGGCCTGATCAGTGCAAAAAATCTAAGCCTGATCAGGGCTTAATTTTTCAAGGATTAATTGAATTGAAACATCATCGCCTAGTCAGGGTGATGGAATGAACCTCTGCTGTGGATGTCCTATTTATTCCTGAAATAAAAAATACCACGCAAACCCAAAATAGAAAAAGACACAAATTACAAATAACGTTGATACTTTATTTTATAAACTAAATAGGAATCTTGTTTATCACAAATTTTTCTTATTACTCTACTTTATCACACTTATATTTTTCTTATTACTCTACTTTATCACATGTTTTTTATGTGTAAAATAAATAAAACTTTGTTATATATTTTTTATATAGCAAAAACGCGAAATAGACTTTGATATTTTTTACAAAAAACTGCAGGAACTTGGAAAACAAACAAAAAAACTTAGAAATGAAGTTAAACTTAGAAATTAAGGTTATACAATTTTTATGGAGCGACGGTTTCAGGGAACGTCACACGTTGGTTCTTCCCTCGACATTTGTCCCAGTCTTTTGCAGAATTAAACACTGTCCCAACGGCTTGCCCGATTTGTTTTGAAAGAACGTCGATGCCATGATCTCTATATTTCGAGATAACCGCCGCTGAAAAATTCGAAAATATTATATGTATCCCACCTAAGATTCACTTAAGATTCGAAATGCACTGCGAATGGGCATTACACTGAAATGTAATGCCCATTATGTCCGCAGTGCATTTCGAATTCGAAATGCACTGCGAATGGGCATTACATTCACATTACCAATATTTGGTTTGTCTACGCTGACCGGGCTAACCTGCATCGATGGCATCACATTCTTAGATACAAGTTAGCCCGGAGAGTGTAGGCCAACCAAATAATGTTAAGTTCCCAGTGTAGTTCAATCCAGTAAATGTGATTCCATCGGTGCAGGTTACAGGACAGCGTAGACGAACCAAATAATGGTAAGTTGACAGCGGGGTACAATTCAATGAATGTAATGACCATTCGCAGTACATTTCGAATCGACTAACCTGCACCGATGGTATTACGTTCACTGAATTGAACCACGCTGTGAACTTATCATTATTTGTTTGGCCTACGCTGTCCTGTAACCTGCACCGATGGAATCACATTTACTGGATTGAACTACACTGGGAACTTACCATTATTTGTTTGGCCTACGCTGTCCTGTAACCTGCACCAATGGAATCACATTTACTGGATTGATCTACACTGGGAACTTAACATTATTTGGTTGGCCTACGCTCTCCGGGCTAATCTGTATCGAAGAATGTGACGCCATCGGTGCAGGTTAGGCCGGTCAGCGTAGACAAACCAAATATTGGTAATGTGAATGTAATGCCCATTATGTCCGCAGTGCATTTTGAATTCGAAATTAGGTTATGTTTCACCGAAATGAATGGCTACACGTGGGCAACAGAAAAAATGCAAATAAACGCATGCAAGGAAACAGAAAAGTGTTGAAAAAGTAAGTAAAATAAAAATTTATTGTTGGAATATAACAAAACGGTATATACAGTTATCTTACCTCAGTTATAACCTTAGTTATCTTACCTCAAATAAATATCGCAATGACAACAATCGAGAACACGTCAATACGGAATGAAACGCACGAGATTACTGCTGTACTTTCGTCCGGTTCCCGAGTAAAAATATTGTCAGACGTGCTTGATATTTGATCCGGGCCTGATCACGTTATAGTCCGGAGGCCTTACTTAAGGTATGCCTCAATTTGCCTGATTCGGTCGGTGTCAGGTGATAGTCAGGCAACTGGATGTAATGTTTCCTCCAGTTGCCTGATCCAGCTAGCTTTAGGCTATGGTCAAGTAAGTGGACTTACGGCTTGCTTCAATTCGCCTGATGCGACTACTTAAGTAGTCGGGTCAGGCGAATTGAAGTGAGCCGTAAGTCCAGTTGCTTGACCATCGCCTAAAGCTAGCTGGATCAGGCGAATTGAGGCAAGCCGTAAGTCCACATACTTGACCATAGCCTGAAGCTAGCTGGATCAGGCAACTGGAGGAAACACTACATCCAGTTGCCTGACTATCACCTGATACCGACCGGATCAGGCAAATTGAGGCATACCTTAAGTAAGGCCTCCGTACTACAACGTGATCAGGCCCGGATCAAATATCAAGCCAGCCTGACAATATTTCTACTCGGGAAGTTTCAATTTTTATGTATACATTACAATGTTATCAGGATGGCAATTATATTTACAGTTTGAGAGAGTGAGAGAGTGAAAATGTGTACATGTGAAAATGTGAAAATGTGTACATGTGAAAATGTGAAAATGTGTACATGTGAGAGAGAGAGAGAGAGCAACTCATATTATTTGCATGTACCTTTTTTATCACCCGAAAAGTTGGTAACATTTTCAATGCCATGGAATAGTTGCCCTTTGTGTAATATCTGTAGATTTTTGCATTGGATGCTTGGATCTCATCCTTCATTAGCGAACAATCCCAATAAAACTTCGTTCGTATACATATATACGCAACTAATGAATTATGACCGCATAAGGAATTGTAACAAATAGAAATAAATATAAAAAACCATTAGGTAACCTCATCAAGCATAAAAACATTTTTTTCGCCAATAAGCCAAGAATTTTTAAGGTTTGTTGGGTTACACTTCTAATGATGCATTTGCTCCTAATGAGGGCAGAATAATTGATAGAATCGTTTTCAAATATCTGAAATAGGAACGCTTAAAAATAGAACAACTATCAATATAAAGAAACCTGCCAAGTTCTTTCATCAAATATAAAGGCAAGGGAGAAAAATATCCGTAACTATTTTCAATTATATTGTTTTAGTAGAAGGTTGTACAAGTTTGAATAAAATGGCCTATATTGACATATAGAGAAGTGATGAAATATACGTCGGGCAGTTTCGTCGCTCTTGATCTGGAATTTGTGGACCGTTATCGTCGGAGCTCAATTTATATCCGCTTATTGGCCATCTCAGGAAACATTTATCACTATTAGGTGCCAGTATCATCCATTTATCACTCTGCTCGGAGTGGCCAGCCCTTTGCGAGTCCACAAACGCGATTTTTCAACCAACTCGAAGAAGTACCAAATGTTCTTTTCATACTTGATTCTAATCTTCTACTGCCTGCTAAGAGAAAAAAATGGAGTTACACGTATGAAAAATAAGCCCATAATTATTCATTGTTATTGTTTAAATGAATGCCTAAAGACACCTTTCAGCTGTTACAGAAATGATAAATTCTATCAGCTACTATGAGTAATAATATTTATGATTGCCCATATTCTGCTTTATTTTGCTTCCTTCTATCGTCAAATATTTTAAACTTTGAATTTTTCAATCGAGAGGTTTCCATTTTTCACGTATATAAAATTCTTCATCAACAGAATTACATGCGACATTGTCACTAATGATTCTACCTACATGTATCCCTATGGAAATTACGTTCGACAACCACAATTTTTAGTTCCGTTATTTGCCATTTGGCGTTTTGTATGCCCTCGCTCGATATGACAAGAGAACTCTATAACACAAGAAATAATGTTGAATTATATCGACGTTTGAAGCGACAGATTGTACTGACAGGCACCCACGCGTAGGTGATGCCACCGGTCATCTTGATCAACAAGTTTCGAAGATTGAAAAGAAAGGATGCATGATTACAAAGGCTTTAATTTCGGGTGATAAATCCGTTTACTACATATAATAATCCCACTGATTGGTCCAGACCACTCATTGATTGTATCTATCGAAAATGGTTTGCATTGGAAAAGAAAACGTTAATTTATCACGTGTAAATCCAATGGAGAATAAAAAAACTTCATGAGTCACCTGTTAGAATTAACCTACAGGCGGCTCCTTTCGCGAGCTTCTTTGTTTCATTATTGAGTAATATTTGAAGGGCTGAGAGCCCGAACCGAGGATTTTTTTTCTTGGGCCAATCTAGTGTCCATTTATTGGTAATTTCGTCCATTCACTGGCGATTTATTCATTTCGCAACTTATTTAATAATCTCTCCAATATAATTTGTTGCAATTGCTCCGAATATTTGTTTCTACTATCAGAATAACATCTTTTCTTAGCTATAGCAATAAAAAAATGTATTTTGATAATATTTCTATTTTACAGTCCATCTGTATCCTACAGTGTCGGTATTCGCCCATTCACTAGTCGGTTTATCCTATAACCGTATACGGATGACGCCACATTTGCTAGGTCTACTATAGCAAAAACATGTCATCACGCTCTTACCGTATTGGCTAGTTCATTATGATTAATGTGCAGTGATACAAGGTATGGACTAAAGGAAAACTCGGAAGTCATAATGGCGAAGTCGATTAAAACAATTGCCGTGAGACGTAAGCTATAGGAAGGAGTGACTGTTTTGAAAAATAAGATCGAGCAGTTGATTCGATTGTGGCAATAGTTGATGGGAATCCCATTCTAAAACTCAAGATACAGCTGTTTAAAAACGATAGCGAGAACCTCTGCTCATAGAACGAGGCCAGAACACGTAAATACGTTTGAAGAACGAGAATGCCAGCCGCTGCTACGAGAAACCAAATCGTACTCAACGAAATGTGAATATCGTATGTAGTTATAAGTGCAATATTTGCCAAAAAGAACATTTCGCTCGATTTTATGAACGAGAGAAATGGTATCAGAAAACAAACCGATTCGAGAAAAAATACTGGAGTAGATAATATTTAGTAGAAAATATAGATACAATTATAGAGTTGCCTAACACACTTTATAATTGACAAGATTTCTCATGCGAAACCCGATGAAGTTAATGGGATTGTTTCATGTACGGCGAAAATTAGCATCCTGGGACATTATTACGAAATTGGAATTAACACCGAATTCGAGATACCATCTGTATCAATCCGTATAATTAGGGATCGCTATATGGCAATGATTGGAAACGAAGGCCCTGAGGGCCAAATATTTCGAGGATTTTGAGAGGGTTGCGAAAACTCATTAGCAACGATAAATAAATCCGAAAAACATTATTAAAACACATGGTTACGGTCATCCGATAAGCCCATGTCCAATCCACTTAAGAATATTGCACACACCGATCAAGCTAGCATCCGAGCAAGACAGAGACATTTTGCAGACTCCAAAACTTCTCTTACACAGCCGACGCTGAATCTAAAAAGACAGATCCTCCGCTCTGTAAAACAGCGAACAGAGTGCATGTCGTTATATGCTCAAAGCGTAATCCGTCCCGGAGAAAGCTTTTTCCGTAAAATTTTTGCCGACCAAACGTGTGGTAGGGTAAGGCGGTATAGGAGTACGCACCTAAGCTTCAAAGCGGTGAAAAAAATAAAGATACATTTTACGAATCAGTAAATCAGGGACGGAGGGAGGGAGGGTGGGAGAGAGGGAGGGAGTATCTCCCCAGAGATGTAACTGGTGTGGATCTTTTCAGCCTCTTACGAAAAGTGACTTCCGTCGTTTCCAATGAACGTACTACCGCCTTTATAGATTCACCACCAATAACTCGCTTCCTGGCATTTTTAAGATGCGTAATTGACCATACGGACCAACGGACTGTCGACCACTTCGGTCGACAGTCCGTTTCCTTCGGGACATACTGAAAGTAAAAAAAAAATTGTATGCGTGCTAACCACGCTTGTTAGACGTGAAACTTCAAACACTCATGTCACTGATGAATGAAAATACCAGTTTGTGCTGAAAAGAAATATAAAACATTCGATTGAATTTTCTTAAATTGCATAATTATAAGACTAACTTTTATTCATTTGATTTTCAATCAAAAACTTAATTCTGCATTGACAATTCAATTATAAATTTGGAATTCATTGAAAACTTGATTGACTTCCGTACGATTGCAATTAAAATTGAATTGAATTAAATTTTTTCTCATTTTTAATTTCATTTGACATCTAATGAGGCTCATAATCTTAAAGAGCAATTTATGTTAAATTCACAGTAAATTTTCTATTGATTATTATCATTCATCATTTTTGTCGTCACTTTTATTTGTATTGATGTGTAAACATCTTAGCGCTCGGTACACGGTAGGGGCTAGCTGAGACTTCGAGCGTCAGACGAGTAAGCGTAAGGCTTCGAGCGTCAGATGACGTCACCGTAAGACTTCTTGTTGTGAGTGCGGTAATGTGTGCGTGAGATCGGTACACGGTAGGGGCTAACGGACACTTCTATGTATACGACCGTATGACAGAGCTTAGGTATCGGCATGCCGGACATTTTCTGTTGCTGGAATATTACGTGGTGTCGCCAATCAAAAAGGTAATTATACAATCAAGCCGATGGCAACAAAATAACTCTACAAAACTAGAAAAACTGAAATAATAACAATTATTATTATTATTATTATTATTATATTGTCTGTTCAAACATTGTTGATAATGTATACTTCTGTATCAAACGTAATTAAACAATAAATATTACGAACGACGCTTCGGAAACTTTTAGGTTAACACGCTTCGATCGTGATACATAGAAGTGAAACGTTTTTGGCGGCCTTTGTATGCAACGCGCATGCGCGTAACTCTATCTTATTCCGTCGCCTTGATCCGTCACTCTCCTCTCTCTCTCTCTCTCTCTCTCTCGCTCTCGCTCTCGCTCTCGCTCTCGCTCTCGCTCTCGCTCTCGCTCTCGCTCTCGCTCTCGCTCTCGCTCTCGCTCTCGCTCTCGCTCTCGCTCTCGCTCTCGCTCTCGCTCTCGCTCTCGCTCTCGCTCTCGCTCTCGCTCTCGCTCTCGCTCTCGCTCTCGCTCTCGCTCTCGCTCTCGCTCTCGCTCTCGCTCTCGCTCTCGATCTCGCTCTCGCTCTCGCTCTCGCTCTCGCTCTCGCTCTCCGCTCTCGCTCTCGCTCTCGCTCTCGCTCTCGCTCTCGCTCTCGCTCTCGCTCTCGCTCTCGCTCTCGCTCTCTCTCTCTCTCTCTCTCTCTCCTCTCTCTCTCTCTCTCTCTCTCTCTCCTCTCTCTCTCTCTCTCTCTCTCTCTCTCTCTCTCTCTCTCTCTCTCTCTCTCTCTCTCTCTCTCTCTCTCTCTCTCTCCTCTCTCTCTCTCTCTCTCTCTCTCTCTCTCTCTCTCTCTCTCTCTCTCTCTCTCTCTCCCTCCCCCCCCTTCTTTTCCCCATCCGCGGTAGGCGTTTAGAAAGTCACGGAAGCATTAAACGCGAGAACCTCGTATAAGAAGTTTCACTTCAAGAAAACATACTCTTTATCAACAGTCGTATAAGAGTACGCGCGTACTCCTACTAACCTAAGCACTGCGTACTCTTATACGACCTGCGCATTTTTCACAAACAACTGTTACTGCCATTTATTGATGAGATGTAAAATTACTTTCATTTGAACAAAAACGTTAGTAAACCGACATACGAAATTAATCGTTGTTTTCGGAGAAAGTAAATCGTATTTCGTACTTGTAATGCTTTGAAAATGTTAAAAATAATTAAGAAATTGCAAATGTCACACATCCTAGCCAATATGCAGGATGTCTCTTCTCTCGGTTATTCTCAGTATCCTCATTTGCCATCACAAGTGTATTATATATATTAAGAAATCTAACATATAACAGCGTAAACGCGTGCGATACCCTCTGTCCAAAATTCTTCGTTCGGTTGAGTCTCAACCAGACTCAACCGAAGACCGAGACTCAATCGTTTATTTTTTGGATATGTTATTCTTCATCGAAATCTAAGAGACAGGTATTTTTTTTTATTGGCGGAAAAACAGTTTTAAGGGGTAAAACTCACCCTCAAAGTTAGACACTCTCCGAGTGACTATTGCAGTTTCGCATAGTTTCAATCAAGATATTCGAATGAAACCAATTCGAGAAGAATGCTTCTGACGAATAATGAAAAATGCGCCTTTTCCAGTTCGGAAGGGGTGAATAGGGGTTGAAATTTAAAAAATTCGTGTAACTCGGAAACTTTTTTTTTATTTCGATGAAACCAATTGCATTCGAAAGAGCTTGAAAAAGTAGAAGATACGGGTTTTTATAATACGTTTTTCGAAAAAAAACCTTTTGGGGGTGACTACCCCTGTATAATACCGTTTCCGGCGTGCCTCTCCGATTTCGTTCATTTTTGGATATGTTATTCTTCATCGAAATCTATGAGACACGTATTTTTTTTACCGGCGGAAAAACACTTTTAATGGGTAAAACTCACCCTCAAAGTTGGGCAGCCTCCGAGTGACTCTTGCAGTTTCGTATAGTTCCAATCAAGATTTTCGAATGAAACCAATTTGAGAAGAATGCTTCTGGCGAATAATGAAAAATGCGCCTTTTCCAGTTCGGCAGGGGTGAATAGGGGTAAATCTATAGGGGTTGAAAGTCAAAAAATTTGTGTAACTCGGAAACTTTTTTTTTATCTCGATGAAACCAATTGCAATCAAAAGAGCTTGAAAAAGTAGAAGATACGGGTTTGTTTGCGTTCAATTTATTATAATAAAACGAATCGTGTTTATGGTTTACAATTGTTAACCTTTTAACCCGCATAGGTGTCTAAAAATGTATACTGTCGAAATAGGAATACGTCTATTTTGAGCCATTCGCCATGAGATTGAACGATTTGCGTCACGTCAATTTCGATGAAAAACACCATCGATCAAATGGAACAAAATCGGATAAGAGAGTACCGGACATCATATAAGGGTAGTTCGCCCTGGGACGATGTTTTTCCGGAAAATTCAAAAAAGGTAGGAGATACCTTTTTTGAATTATGTAACTCTATTGTAACTCTATTAAATTTCGATGGTTTTGATAGAATGAAAAAAAAATCAATTTTTGAAAATTGGTCGACTTTCAACCCCTATAAATTCGTTCCCTCGGAACGAATTTATAGGGGTTGAACGAATTTTAGAGGGAACGAATTCTACCAATTCGTTCCCTCGGAATTGATGGAAGCGCATTTTTTATGATTCGCCATAAGCATTATCCTCGAATTTGTTTCATTCGGATATCTTGAAAGAAAATGTGCATAACTGCAAAAGACCCTTTGAGGGTGCGTTTCACCCCTTAAAACTGTTTTGCCGCCGATAAAAGTAGTACGTGTCTCTTAAATTTCGATGAAAAACAACATATCCAAAAATGATTGAAATCGGAGAGGAACACCGGACATGGTATTATACAGGGGTAGTCACCCTCAAAAGGTTTTTTTTTTCGAAAAACGCAAAAATCCGTATGTTCTACTTTTTCAAGCTCTTTCGACTGCAATTGGTTTTATCAAGATTAAAAAAAAAAGTTTCCGAGTTACATGAATTTTTTTACTTTCAACCCCTATATATTTACCCCTATTCACCTCCACGGAACTGGAAAAGGCGCATTTTTCATTATTCGCCAGAAGCATTCTTCTCGAATTGGTTTCACTCGAATATCTGGATTGGAACTATGCCAAACTGCAATAGTCACTCGGAGAGTGCCTAACTTTGAGGGTGAGTTTCACCCCTTAAAACTGTTTTTCCGCCGATAAAAGAAATACGTGTCTCTTAGATTTCGATGAAGAATAACATATCCAAAAATAGATGAAATCGGAGGGGGACACCGGAAACGGTTTCCTTGTCAGTCTTCCGTCATTCTCCATCCAAATCAGTCTTATATCGTTCTCCATCCGAATCAGTCTTCTATCGCTCTCTATCCGAATCAGTCTTCTATCGTTTTCCATCCGACTCAGTCTTCTATCAACTTCCATCCGAATAAGTCTTAATCCAGTAGTCCAACAAGTTTTCTTTAATTAATTTCCATCCGAATCGATCTTCCATCGACCTTTTACGAAATAATATAACCGTACCTCTTGAAAAGAAGTCAAGTGCATTTTTTTAATCTTCAAAGATCCTCTATTTACACTCGTATAATTTCTATCCTCGATTCACGCCAAGTGCCATTCAAATAACCACCCGCACCGTGATCTAATCTCGCGAACGTCTCACCAAAAATTGTACCAGCGAGCGCACTAGACCAAGAGCGAAGGCGCTCGAATTCCGAGCGACAATAAACATTCGCGCGACCGAGCGAGCGACCAAACACTCAACGAATGTAAGCTAACCATATGTTTTTTTTCTGTATTACACGTCGTAGCCCTAATCACCTTAACCTGACTAGTATCTTTTAATAAATAATATCGTGTCAATCGAACACAAGTCTGTCGAATTATTCCTCGAATACCTACCCATTCGCGAAAATCTCGTAATCTCACTTTTCTCACACACATCCCCTTTTTACTCTCATCCCATGCGCTAGGCGTAGGCAACAAAGAGGAAAACAGAAATATTATGCTCTCATCCCTTCCGGATGTGACACAACCAAACCTTCAAACATACCTGGCCTCTTCGTTTTATTCCACTTTGGGTTTGTTTTGTCATAAACACGCTGTTAGGCGGTCTAAACACAATTAAAGTTAACTTCCATTAGCAAATCGTTTCGTCAGTAGCGTAACTGCGTACTCTTATCGCCTGCTTACTTTTATGCCACCTTACCCTGCATCGTGTTGGGTAAAAATTAAAAAATGGTCTTGCTAAGTTCTCATTTATGGAGTTAGCCGGATCATTTTTTTATTTTATATTCAAGCCGAATATTGTAAGTAGGATATTGCCAAAGGTTCTAGTTGGTGGTGACAGATATTCCACTCTCAACCCAAACAGAGTAGGAAATAATAAATGTGAAACCTATTGAGATGCGGGTTGGCTCACATGAATATTTAGGGCATCTTAGGCAGAAACTCGGATTGCCTAGGGAGATTTATAGTGATCTGGTAACGCTTAGTCAATTGGTGAGGACCTCACAATTGATAAAGTCTCAGGTTTGAATGAATGAATAAATCATTGAATACATATGATATTCGTATGGAAGATCAGTAAAATGGAACAGGAACGCGGGACCGACCTACGAATTTGCATTCGATGCGCTATATGTGAGTTCTCGTTGTCAGGTGGCCATTTCGAGAGAAAAAAAATGGTACAACGTCGATCGTCGTGTATTCAATATTTGATTGAGGACCTCCTGCCGTGAATGTCAAAAGTTACATAAGTCAAAGAAACGACTTTTAATGGGATGTGGATACGTCACTCCTGAAAACCTGGCACCCTACTATAACGGCCCACCAATCGAACGATCATTAGAACGTTCACCGTCTGTCCGCTCTACATCCGTGATTTATTGACGGTGGGCCGTTGCTGCGACGAAAGGATCGTCAAACGTGAATATCTACAGTGGCCGTTGAATTTATCGAAATGCGATCGTGGTATGAGGCACACATACTTTTTTACGTTTGCGGAAAACTTCCATTAAAGATGTATTACCAATACGTGCCCAGCTGAAAGTTCCATTTGATCAGAATTTCACTAATCCGAGATTTAACAAAACTCTGAAAAAATCAGACATATTCAAGATGTTATGAACATTTATTTGGAAAAATAATAATATCAAAAAGTTATTATTAAAATGTTCCGATATATAATTATTCAGAACCTGGAGTTTGAAATATCCTCATACCATAAAAACTACCCTCTTCATATGTCGATATAAATACCTTTTTTGGAACGCGCACTATGCTACTATTTTTACCCAAAAGTAGCATATCTAAGGAGTATCACGTCCACTTTTAGGTAAAAATGTTGAAAATTCACGGAACTATGATTTTTAAGCGAAAAAGTCTTTTTTTTGCGTTTTCACCTCGTTGCGAATTTTTTTTGACATGTCGCCATTTTATTTCTTATAAATAAATTTTGCGTGCATCATCTAGAGAGTTCAAAGCATATTCCGTAATTTTTTGAATCACTTCGGACAGATGGTTTGGTCACAATACTTTTTTGAAAACGGACTGCGTAGTATCGACCCAAGTGTGACCACCGCGATTGAATTTGGAAGTGTGACTACGAAGGGTTAAAATGATTTATTTTAAATATATTTATTCACTCACATCAAGATCTATTTAATATCGTCTAATAACTAAATATTTTATTTGGTCCTAATAAATCTGTGATTTTATTGCATCTGGTAATATAAGACAATAGAGACAGACGGAAAAATGGTACACAATTCAGTCTCTCAAAAATCCCACGGCTTTGTTTTCATTAAAAGACTGTTGTAACATTCTGCAGTGAGGAAAAGTGTCTTTCTATACATAAATAGTCGCGCTTGTTAAAAGGCGCGACGATACCTTTCGTTTTTTTCCAAATAACAGCCTCATTAGTAAAATAAGAACAATAATTTAACTTTTTTTTACCGCACTTTTATGCCATAGACCTATATTCTTTTTTCGTATTCATGCGATATATCGGGTTTTATCTTTATTTATTTAATTTGAATATCTTTAATATTCAAAAAGAATAGCTTGAACAAAAAAATATTTGAAACAAATAGGGTCGTAGTAGGTCGTGAGACAAGGAAAAAACCTATTTGATTCAAATAGATCCTATTTAAATTAAATATTTTTTTATTTGGCAGTGCACAGACATAAAAACTTGGGGTAAACTTGAGTCCAGGTCTCGTGGTCGTTTTTTGGTGAAGATCCATATATTTCAATTTTTTGTTGTAAGCGAGGCAATTTGATTTATCTTATGCTCAGTTGATGGCATAAATATTGAAACAAGTGCTCGGACGCATGCAAAGAAACTGTAGTAGAGAATCTTAAAGAGTTCCTCAAGATCAAAGGGTTTCAGTTCTATATAGACAATTTGTCAAATATACAGGAAGTATATGACGAAGTTCGAAGGTAACGTAAAGATTGTCCGTGAATTATTTGTGACACTTTGCAACGTCAGTCCAGGCTAAGATGGAACTTAGCCATTCGGAGCTTGAATACCATGCCTATAATCAAATCACGTTCACGAATTAGCCCAAGATTCTCGCAGAGACTCCCTCTCACAGAGTTTTTTCAGCTCTTTTATTCTACTTCGGTTTTTATGGGCCTGTAGCGTTACCACTTGGTAATTCCGCTACAGAATTCTCAATATCTGAGTCTTGCAAATTGAATGCGTTAATTATTTAGGAGCAGCACCTACACGAATTATGAGGACATCGATCAATGCAGGAGATAGTAGAAAGTAGCGAAATAAATTAGAGACGGACAGTGGTGTCAGCTCAGCTAAAAACCTACCGAGCCAACGACAGACTGGTGGATCAGGGAGAGCGAAAAGGATGAATCAAATAGAGCTCGTATCTCTGGGGCCGTCACAAATCAATTTGACCGATCACATCGATGCGCGTGGTGACTGTTCTGAAATATGGCCACTCGAGACGGAATTTCTATGGTGACATATTCTTTTCCGTTTGCGTATGCTCTCTTGCCCATGATTCCCGGATAAATCGCCACCCACTCTTGTTCCGAATTGTCATTGACCACCACAATACACGTTTTTACTCTCTGAACCAGAAATTAATTGCCTTATTTTCGTAAATCAGTATAGATAAAAGATAATCACTGAACACTTTGTTTAAAAGTTTTATAAAAACATGTAGCTGTGCTCGTGGGCTGTACGGAGGTTGATTTTATGGAAAATTTCATTAAAGAAATGGCAACGGCGAAATAACCTGCAATATCAGTGAAAACTTATTGAACACCGAGAAATCATTGCATTCTCTAGGTCTCCCTAGCCAGAACATATTGCCTGCCAAGGAAACCTCGATTTTAAAAACCATGAAACAACTGCTGCACGTTTTCTCATTAAATAATTTGGATTTTATCATGTTAAATCGAATACTTATTGTAATACCGTTAATTATGATAAGCATTTTTATTTTCGTACATTATCATTGACGGAAAAATGGTTATAATGATGAATAGAATTTTATCAACTGTATTCGTTTTATCCTAATCTATACATATAAAACAGTCCCGTGACTGACTGACATATAGACAACGCACAGCCTAAAGCGCTGAAGATAGAACGGAGTAGAAATCTTGCTCCGGCTACAATAAAGGCCTGATCAGTCATCCTGATTTCTTGTTCCGGCCTTGATCAGAATTTTATATCAAGCCCTGATCATTTTTGAAATGCATTCCCTGACTTTGGTCTGATCAGGGTAAAACATCAAGGCCTGATCAGGCTGGAATATCAAGGCCTAATCAGGCTAGAACATCAAGGCCTGATCAGGGTAAAAAATGAAGGCCAGTTGAGGGTGCAAAATGAAGGCCTGATCAGGGCTTGATTTTGTAAGCCTCGATCAAAGTGAAAAATCATGGCTCAGTCCGGATGATTCAATGAAGCCCTGCTCAGGATGTCCGGTTTGTTCCTGAAATAAAAAATACCACGCATATTTAATAGAGAAAAATGCACGAAATTATAAATAACGCTATTTATGATAAATAACGATAGTTTATTATTTAAACGAAATATAAATTTTTATTTGTGATATACATTTTTTACATCGATACATGTGGAAAATAATTAACAATTTCTCTCTTAAAGATTTGATATATAAAAAAACTCAAAATAAACTTCAATATTTTTTTAACAAGAACTTAAGGGGCTATTCTACTGTAATGGCTCAAAAAAGCTATTTTTAATATTTTTTTTTCGAAAACTGTTGCATGTATTGGTACAAACTTTTTTTTCGCTTAAAGGTACACTCTTACAGAATAGAAAACATTTGTTTTGTTGCACATAAATGTATATTCATTAAAATAAATAGACATTTATTTAATTACAAGCGTTTACACGATTACACGATTATCAATTGTTAATCGTTAACACGATTACACGTTTTCTTGAGAATCCACAATAGAATACCCTGTTTAGGAACTTAGTAAATAATGTGATAGAAATAAATAGAGTTCAACGAAGGTGCAGGTTAGCCTGTACAACATAGGCAGTGAAGGTGAAGCCGAACAAAGGTGAGTTCATTGCGAAGATCAGTCTGATGAATATGATACTTTCAATGCAGGTTAGCCCGTACAGCGTAGGCCAACGAAGGTGCAGGTTAGCCCGTATAGCATAGGCAGCGATGGTGAAGCCGAACAAAGGTAAGTTCATAGCATAGATCAGTCCGGTGAATGTAATGCTATCGGTGCAGGTTAAGCTAACCTGCACCGATAGCATTGTCCAGATCATAACCAAACCATTATCCAATAACCAAATCACGGTAAGTTGACAGCGCAGTTCAGTTCAGTGAACGCACCGCCATCAGTGCAGGTTAGTCCACTCGAAATGCACTTTGAATGGATATTACATTCACTGAACTGTACTACGCTGTCAACTTACCACTATTTGGTTGACGTACACTGTACAGGTTAACCTGCACCAATAGCATCACATTCACCGGACTGATATACGCTATGAACTTACCTTTGTTTAGCTTCACTTCCGCTGCCTATGCTTTACGGGCTAACCTGCACCTTCGTTGGCCTGTGCTGTATGGGCTAACTTGCACCGATAGCATCACATTCATGAGACTATTCTGTTACGCTATGAACATACCTTTGTTCGGGATCACCTTCGTTGCCTATTATGTACAGGCTAACCTGCACCTTCGTTGGCCTACGCTGCATCACAGTGGTCCGAAATCCCGAAAAAGCGGACAAAAACCAAAAAAAAATATTTTTTCTAAGGACTTTTAATGGTTAGAATAGTTGTAGTTGTACCCCTACTATGTGTTGTGACCATTAAGAAAGGGGGAGCGTCCCTACCTGGCTTGGGAACGCATTCCGTTCGTGAACGTCGAGCCGACCGCATTGTTTGCTCTTCGCGCGGCGAAATAACACGAAAGTTTAGACGCGTCTACAACAGTGAAAAGTTAACGGATTTGCATTTTACAAAATGGATTCTTCTCCGGAAAGTAGGGACAATTTAAATGTCCTGTGCAGAAATATTATTAACAATATATGAAATAGTGAATCATTAATAACGGTGGTGGTGTTTTCCTTGGCCACGTTCTAAAAATTCGTGTTAAAAAAAGCAATAAGTCAAAAGTGGGATTGGATGGGGCTCTGAATCAAACTGGACATTATTGCTTAGACATTTCTTCAAAACATATCCAAAAACGAGCTGCACATAGCTGCTCTCTTGGCTTTAGTTATTATTTTTGTGAGAAGATGTGTGCACTTTCGGCAGTTTTTCGTAGTTTTCGCGTCCAAAATGTGGTTTATAGGAAATTGGTAAAAATAATTCATTTAAATAATCATATTTTTCAATTCTTACAGATCCTCCGGATGATGCCAAAGAAATTTCTTTCACGAGGAGGGAAATTTTCAAATTCGTGAAACCAGTGTTAAATGGGAACATCAACGTGCTCAGTGAAATTATTGAAGCACAGGTTTAAAAAAAACAGGAGCATCCATACATTTTGCCGCTAAATCAAAAAGATGCCCTGAAAACATTAGTATCCGCATTCAGGAAACGGTGGAAACAAGCGAACAGGATAGAAAACAGATTCTACGCAAAATTCGACATCTGGCTCAACGTTCCTATACTTTTCACAACTGAAAATGAAGGTTCGACGACTTCCACGGAAAACACAGCCGGGCCCGGGCGCCCTTCAACAAGTTAGGACGATTTGAGTAACAGGTCAAAACGGAGGAAGACAGAAAAGATCCGTGAACAATACAGCGTCCAAGAACTAGCCTACGCTACCCAAATAAGTATCCGGGCTTCTGGAAATTTAGAGGCTTCGAAGGTAATTAGGGATGTCACAGAAGGCAGTCCATCGACCGCATCAAAGTACCGGTAATCTATGGAACACGTTCCAGAAAGAGTATTGACAGGCAACGAAGTATTATCATTTGTTGTAGAAGGTGGAGTGACGAAGAGCGTATATCAATTAATACGTTCCACATCCGCTAGGATAAATTGTAGAGGATGGCCGCCTTATAGTACTGTATTAGAAGCTAAGAAAAAGTGTTACCCTGATAAGTCCGAAATTTCTATAACTGAAAGTGCAGCCACAGTTGGACTCCAAGCATTGTTAAATCATACAGCTGAACGATTGTTATTGGCACAATCGGACGTTATTAGAAGTCTTCCTGAAAACAAACTTGCTGGTTTAGAATTGATATGCAAGTGGGGATGCGATGGCACTTCTGGTCAAAGCACTTACAAAACAAAATTCAGCGATGAAGATGGCAATAAATCGGATGCCAACATTTTTTTTATTTCACTTGTCCCCTTGCAAATCTAAGATAAAGTCAATCCACAGGTTATTATTCGGAGAAATCCTCATCCTTCGTCGCCAAGATTTTGTCGCCCGATAAAAATATTTTTTTTGCACGAAACTGCCGAAGCACTAGGACAGAAGTTGATTGTATCGAAGCGCAAGAAAAAAACCTTCTGCCCTTTGAAACCATACTTTACGGAAGAAAAATTAACATCCATTTCAAACTTGTGTTGACAATGATAGATGGACTAATGTCCGAAGAAGTTCAGGAATCGTGTAACAAATATATTTAAAAATTCCGGCGAGATTTTTCACGAAAATGTGACCGAGCTAAAACCATGGAAGACGTTTTTGGCAGACTTTTGATAACGTCAGATCCACTAATATCTAGTTTGCGTAAAGTTCCTCCGAAAAAACTGAAATCATTAACCACAGATGCGATTGAACTATTGATTTCACCTTCAGTTGCGGAATCAAGTCAGATTCCTTCGATTGATACGGAGAGCGATGAATCTGAAGATGACAATGATTTTGCACCGTATGCATTAGATAGCGAGTAAGACGTTGTAGTAGTAGTAGTAGTAGGAGTAGACATTGTAAGATTATATGAAAATAAATTTTCAGTATCATTATAACAGGGATTAATTATTTTATCCTAAACCTCTTCTTCCCAAACCTTCACAACCTTGGAAACTCCTAAAAAATGAATTTCGTGCAAATGAAATCGACTCTCCAAAAAGTAGCCGTCCATATTGAGTCCAGCATTGTGTTTTTCGAAATTTTCGCTTCAGATTCGTATTCAGCGACCCCAAAAACCACCGAGCACAGACTTTCACCCGAATCGAACCGGTTTTTGAAGAAATTTTTTACCGTTTGGGATCCGCCATTTTGTTTTTTGAAATTTCGACTTCGGATTCGTATTCAGCGACCCCAAAAACCCCCGAGTAAAGACTCTCACCTAAATTCGGAATTATGTCCGCTTTTTCGGGATTTCGGATCACTGTGCGCTGTATGGGCTGACCTACACCAATGGCATCACATTCATCGGGGAAAGTTACCCTGGACAGCATAGGCCAATTTTTTTTCCTCTACTTAGTCTGTCTCTTTTCTCCTCTGAAAAAGGAAACAGAATAAGTCGAAGAAAATGAAAGCAATGGGCAAAACAAATATAAATCTACTTACATAGTGGAAGCGCTGACACGTGCCAGTCCTCAGGAACTTTGGGATGTTCGTCGCTGACCATGTACCTATTAATGGCTGAGGTCTCCTTCTCCGCTATATGGAGAGAGCATAAGTTTTTGTTTTCGAGCCGCGCAGTTTTTTATTGCATCGTTGTAACTCGCTGCAAAAGACAAATTGACAAGCAATCATTGTAATGGACAAACCAGCGTAACAATAGCATTATCAAAATTATACGATACTTACTTGCGCTCCCTACTATCTTAATAGTATAAGACGGCCAATCGCTTGCAGCCGGTTTTGAATATCGCACTGCTCGGCATAAACCGGCTATGCGCTCGGTTGTGTATAGAGGCGGCATACATTTTGTTTCCATCTGTTTTTTTTTAATTGAATGAAATCTAATCAAAAGATGCGATATGGCGAACGGCCTCACTTTGGATTCCACGAGGAATTCGACGACGTCATGCGTTATATGAGCCATTTTAATTTCTGTAGAATGAGGTTATGTTTGTACCGGCAATTGAGATTAATGGCTACACGTGGACAACAGAAAGAATGCAAACAAACACATTTAAGAAAATAGGAGGTGTTAAGAAAGTAATTAAAATAAATATTTATTGATGGAATATGACACAGCGGTATATAGAGGTATCTTACTTCAAATACATACGGCAATCGCAACAATCGAGAATTCGTCAGTTCGGAAGAAAAGACATGAAAATGTTGTAAAAAATATATTCGTCCGGTTATTGTACACATTCGGTACAGTCACGGTGCTACGGTAGTCAGCCGCTACCCCCACCAATAGATACAATCCGGCTAGCTTCAGGTAAATTGAGATAAGCCGTAAGTTCGGTTGCTTGACCATCGCCTGACAGCAGCCAGATGAGGCAAATTAAGGAATGCCTTAAGTATTGCCGCCGTACTACAACTTAATCAGACTCGGATTAAATATCAGGCTAGCCTGACAATATTTCTACATATGCAATTCGGAAGATATGTTCCTTAGAAGATGTAGAGGTGCACTAAAAAAGGATTTTCCTAGAATCAACTCCTAAGGCGGTAAAATGGGGTGTAAACATTTGTATGGAAAATTGTATTCCTTGCGAGCATCAACTTGAAACTTGATATAAATATTCTTCAAAACAAATAATAAAACGCATACTTTAGGATTTTTTAAAACAACTTCTAATTAGAGGTGCAACGGGGTGATGAAGTTTGCATGGGGAAATCAAACTCCTTGCAATTGTCTCAATGAAATTTGGAAGATATATTCTTTAAAGGCTTATATACACCTGGGTAGGTAAAAAAATCGACTTTTCAAAAAGGTGCTCATTCGAAAGTACTATCCTTTGAATGTCTACCCTGAAAATTTTATAAGGAAATTCGCAATAATGACGAAGTTATAGCGTTTTGTAACTGACCGGGTGAGTAACGACTAACAGTTGGGGCCCAGGTAGACGCGGTCTTTGTCATCTGTTTGACTATGAGTTTGACTAAGAATGAGGTTGATACAGCAAAAACGATCTAATGGAAGCGTCAACATCTAAGGAAGATCCGTCATATGACCCAGGAATCGACAATTTCATGTAAGTTTAAAATAAACCAGTTATTTCAGAGTAAAGTGTACTCAAAACTTTAAACGCGTTTTACTCGAAACAGTGTTTTCAAAATCGGTACCAGAAATATCTCCGCAATTACTGGACCGATTGGGATCAAGTTTTGCACAGTTATGCTTCACACAATAATCTAGTACTCATCGAGCCGTTTTTTCGATACCTGGCATAGTTTTTTTTTCATCATAAGTACTGAACAATTTTGAGGCGAAAAATCACGTGTTTTATTCCAGTGACTGCCATGACCCGAAAAAATTAAATTTTTAAATTTTGGCCCGATAAGTACTAGTTTTATCTATCTACTTTAAGAAACAAATATTTTTTTTTAGATAAAAAATGGCAGAGGCCGTCTGGTACCGCAAACGCTGTCAACAAAAACACGTCCCAGGAAAACGACTGTAACTTTTTTACCGTTTGAAATTTTTTAACCAAATTTTCACACGATGTAGATAAAATGTTATACTTTAAAATGTATATCATGGTTGTTCAATAAAATTCAATTTTCTACACAAAAAAAATTCTTAAACATAACCCTACTTTTAGCCGTCTCAGGTGTATGTAAGCCCTTAAGGGGGAATATCAGTGTGAGAAAAAAAAATCGATTATTTTTTGCTTAAATAGATAGTTTTGGCCTTTAAGAATATGCCTACACGTTTTCAAAACAATATTCGGCTTAGAAGTATTCGAAATTGGCGCCAAGCGTCGACGCTCTCAGAGCCTTCTATACAGGCCGGACGCGTCCCGCCTTTTTCGTCTATTCAGGCGCCAAAATTTATACCTGCGTGATTACCTGCGTGCCAGGGGGAGCTAGGTATATATATATTTGTGTATTAGTAGTCAGTTGGTTAGTTACAAGCCATATTTCGAGTAGTGTGCGTCTTACAAGTCGTATTTCGAGTAGCGTGCGTCTCAACGGTTTCTTATAGTATTTATAAATTGTGAAAGTGTAAATAAACAAAATGGACAGAAAAAGTAAAAGACACGTTCCGGGTGACAATGTGGTAAGGGCTGATAGGAAAAAAAACGAAATTCGCCACTCCGAAGAATCGATATGTTTTGGAAAAAGAAGAAGGAAATACAAGTACCTCCTCGGCTAAACTAAGCGTGTTTGGCGAGACTTCAGTTACAGTGAATCCAAGTGTTTCTTACCGCTTAATTGATTTTTCTAGTATTTTTTCCGAACTAAAAAAATTTGTGAAGTGTAAAGAATGTGGAAGTGAAATTGACTTTGCAGAAACGAGCATACGCGGATTGGGATTTAAATTAGTTGTAAAATGCAAATCATGTGTTGAAAAAAAAATTAACTCACAGTGACTCACAGGACAACATGAAGAAAGCAATATGGGCCACTTTTTACCATAAGTGCTCCACAGACGAGAATCCACAACACCATTACTGTCCGGAGGGCGTCGAATCGTGGTGTACTTGGCAAAAGGCTCGCGCGCTCGGTGCTCTTGACTCATACAAACACGAAGCAGCACTACCAGCAAATGTTGCGGAGGCAATCAAGCCAATTTATGAAGACCTTAGTCGTGATGAGTTGCTCGAAAGGTATTTGGGAGCGTTTAATCAAAACAACAACGAAAGTTTTAATGCTGTGATGTGGAAATTTGCTCCGAAAAGTCATTTTTGCGGCTCCCAAGTAGTCAAAACAGCCGCTAATTTGGCTGCTATAATATTTAACGATGGTCACGTGGCTTTGTTGGATGTTGTTGAGGACTTGGGCATCTCCATAGGCGAGAAACTGTTCAATTATTGCCACGAAATCGACCGAAAACGTATCAAGGACGCTACTCAGCAGCAAACACGCACGAGGGACGCTTGAGTGCTATAAACCCACTTCAGGATGAGGATATGATATTGCTGGGCGCAAAAGAGCTTCTGTTTGGTCCAGGGATAGCAGACTAATCGGTAAGAACTTGTTTTATATTAATATTTAAGTTACATCATTCAATTTTATCCTCTCAAAACTTTAAACGCGTTTTTCTCGAAACCATGTTTTTTGACCTGGTTAACAGCATAACTCTGTCAAATTTTGTCCAATCGTCTTCATTCAAAAAGGATTCTCTTCAGAAAACTTATCGCTATCGTCTCATCGTAGAGTTTTTTTAAATTGTTTACTTTTTTTATTAACAATTTACTGCAAAATTTTTGTGTAAAATTCGATTTTTTTTTTAATGTCCGCCATTTTTTCTAATCAAAATTTTCAAATTTCCTACGATGCTGCGATAGCTATACTATTATAATTTAATAATCTTTTTGAATTTTTGATTTCAGATGCTTGCTGTCGCACTTATGCTGTCAACCGTCGGGGAGTCTTTTTTTGAGACGCCATTTTGCGACCGCTCCTCTGCTTAATAAAATGTACTAAAAATAAAAAAAAAATTCCTTGTATGTTTCATTACTTCAATAATTAATACACAAAATTTCAAATAATTTGATCGAGCCGTTTTTTTTCAAAAAAAAAATACCTCATTTTTCAGCCTGTCACACTGATATTCCCCTTAAAGGGCGTATAGGTGCACTAAGAAAGGATTTTTCAAAAATGAACCCCTAAAATGATGAAATCGAATGTAAAAGTTTGTACGGACAATTGTATTCCTTGCGCGTATCAACTTGAAACTTGGTATAAACATACTTCAGAACAAATAATGGAACGCATATTTTAGGATCTTTTAAAACAACCCCTAACAAGGGGTAAAACAGGTCATGGAATTGCTATGGGCCAAATTCCACCCGGGCAAAGCTGCAGGCGGAAGCTCGTCAATTATAAATATCTTTAAAGCTTTATTTACCTTAAAATGGCCGGAGAACAAGGCTTCGTTTGGGATTTTTTTTTTAGAATACCAGTAAAGCAATCAAAGCGAGGTTTGAAGGGTTCATTTTACAAATCAGTAGGTAGCCAAATCAATTTTTATTTTCCAAAAAATACAAAATAGCTGCCCAGTGGTCGGTAGGAAGAGCACGCGTTTTAGGCCCTCCATGGGGGACTCGTTGAAGACGCACATGAGCAAGAACAAAAATTTTTAAAAAAATCATAATCTAAATGAGTTTTGCTAGCGAAGTACACACGATAACCACAAAATATTAATTGTTGCAATTTTGGCAACATTTTGAAAAAACGTCACTTTTTCAACTAAAAAACGGCCTTAAATCGTTTTCAAAACCCGTAATTCTTAATCGGTTGTAAAAATAGTGTTTACTTCGCTATAAATATATCTAAGAAACTACAGTTGAAATTTGAAGTTCATCGGTTGAAAATTATAAGAGGTACGATAGATAGATAGGTTTATTCCACATGTCTTGCAATTGCTGTGATATTTTACAGCGTACAGTATTTGTTACATTTTCCGTACATTATATACCTAAAATACACATTCCGTTCTTATTCCCCTATAGGAGGTACGAATTCGCTCGGTTTTGAAAACATGCTTAAAGACTTGAACCATCCGCGGAATATTTCTGAAATTTGTTATCCACCTAAAATGGCGTTTCCATATTATTCTTAGGATGTTTATACACTATTTAAGCCAATTGAAAAAAAAGGTAAATTTTTTTCATTGGATTGCTGATTAACTGTAAGGAAAAAAATATCTCTATCCTGCGAATAATTTTTCTGACAAATTTCGAAACAGCATTGAAGTACACTTTTTGAAAAATCGATTTTAACTTCTTTTTTTTTTAATAATTGAAGTGCGAAGAATATTGTGTGAACATTTCATGTTGAAATTCCGCAATCGCCAAAATTATACGGGGAATTTACCGAAAGCTCGTGCAGCGGCCCAACGCAACGGCCGAGCGCGTCATTTCTTTACCCACTTTTCAAACGCGATTATCTCGAAACATAGTTTTCAAAGTTGGTGCCAGATGTATCTCGAAAACGGCTTGTCCGATTTTGTCCAAATTAGGATACAATATTCTTCGATAGTTTTTCTCATTCGCCACGTAGGGGTTTTTCATTTGATTGAACCATTGCTTTTTTATGCAACCAAAATCGTCGGAAATTGCGAACGAAAAACGAACGTTAAATTAAAACGGTCGCAATTCCGTCAAAAATCAAAATTTCAAAAAAATCCTACGAGGCGAACTCCTTTGTATATTATATTTCAAGAATCTGTTGCGTTTTCATGTTTCAGATCAACCGACTGCCGGGAATCCTTGGCACCACAAGCCATGTCAACGAACAACACGTTTGACGCTGACCACAACAACGGCGCTACCAGTCAACGAATTTACTTTTAAAAATTCCTAAACATACCTCAATGTATATATTTTCCAATAAAAAAAACCCGGATCCAATCGAAACATTAATTTTTGAGATAAAAATTCCCGAAGTTTACCGGTTTTTCTCGCCGTTTACTCAGGTGCCTGCCCTTAAGCAAATATGGTACACATCTCCCTATGGGATATATTCAGTTCTAGAACTTTCGGGTCGAATTATATTAAAAAGTTCCAACCAAAATTCATTGTGGAACAAAACGGAGAGGCCAGGTAAGTTTGAAGTTTTGGTTGCAATTTCTTATTTACTTTTGACATTTTCAAAGCATTACAACTACGAACCACAATTTACTTTTTTCGCAAACAACTATTAATTTCTTGTGCCGGTTTACTAAGATTATTGTTCAAAATGAAAGTAATTTCGCATCTCATCAATCAACGACAGTAACAGTCATGTTTGTTAAAAATGTACAGGTCGTATAAGAGTGCGCAGTGCTTAAGGCAGAACACCACTGTGACCCCCTGTTTTTTTGCCATTTTTCAAGAATTTTTTTTTGTGGGAAAAAAAAGAGATATTCGAAAAATTTGTGGGAAAAAAAATTTTCAAATTTTTCACGCCCCATGGTGACGCTGGGGAAGCTCCCGCGTCAGGTACTGTTGCCTCTGCAGTGGTTCGCGGCACGCAGCAGAACTCTCTTCAAAGTCGATCTGAAAAAAAATACCGAGTGTTTTCGTTAATAATATGATGTTTTGAAGAGAAGTACACAGGGATTTGAAAAAATATTGATTTTTAAAAAATAGGCACGCTTTTGAAATTAAAGGACGATTTTCGAGCAAAATTTCTCGTCGAAAATAGGCTATAACTTTTTTTATTATTGAGATATCGAAAAAATCCTATGTACTTCTTTAGATAATCCAGTTTTATTGATGCAGTCCAAATTTGAAGTCGATCGGATAAAAATTGCTCGAGTTCTGCTGCGTGCCGCACTCAAAAAAGTGGTTTTGAGAAAAACGCGTTCAAAGTTTTAGGTTTGTTAATTTATGCGATAAATTGGAAAAAAAATTGTTTACCTTTAATCAGCAATGCCGGCACCATATAGCTGGCCTTCAAGAAGCAAATGATTGTCCCTAGCATTTTTTCTCGAACTTGTAGAGGCTCTTCTTGCCTCTTTTGCAGCGTCTGTGAGCAAGCGCTCCGCCAGGTCGATCCGCGCTACGTCGGTTTCAACGCAAAAATTGAAACAATTTAGGCCGATAGTTATCCCCAACGTCTCCAAAACTTTCATGAGGCTTCTCAGGCCATCATTGAATAATAATACCGCGATATCAGCTGCAATATCGACGATTTTTTTGCTCCCGGACTGACACTTGGGGGCTATTGCCCAAACTGATTTGTTGTAGCTTTCGTTGTTGTTTTGCGTGAAGCCGCCCAAACAACGCTGCAGCAAATCGTCTCTGCTCAAATTTTCGAATACTGGCGTAATTGCCTCCAATACTTCCTCAGGAAGAGGCGGCTTATGGCGATATTCAGAAATATTACCGCTTGCGACCGTTCGCTGCCACGAACACCACGACTCGGCTCCCTCTGGGCAATCGTCATGTTGTGGCTCACTATCTGTGGATATTTTATGTTTGATAGTTGCCCAAATTGCCTTCCTCATTTTTTCAACATCATCGCTGTTCCTCCGAATAGCCATGCCGTAATATTCGCTTCTATTCGCAAACTGACGCTATGACGCTATCCCTATACCTGCCTTGAAAATTTTTCAATTATCGCCACCTATGGCTTTTTTTCGAAACTATATTTATAACAATAGCCGGTTTTTGTGAAGGGAGACAAAAGAATACCTGGGAAAGACCCCCAGGACCTGGGAAAGGCCCGGTATACCTGCCGACGCTGAGGCGCGCAGCTGCGCGGGACCCCAAGCGTCACGGAGCGCTGCACCGCTCCACAAAATATTCAATATCTCCGAAAATAATTATTTTTTCGACCTGGGTCCAACGGCATCTTAATCTTAAATGTATTTTAGATTTTCCTAGATGGTTTTCAAAAAATCGATTTTTTGAAGCCGTCACAGTGGTGTCGTCCCTTAAGTGCGTAGGAGTATGCGCGTACTCTTATACGACTGTTGTTAAAAATTGTTTTTTTTTTACTTTTAGCCTGTCCCGAAGGAAACGGACTACCGACCGAAGTCTATGGTCAATTACGGATCTTCAAAATGCAAGGAAGCGAGCTAATGATAGTGAATCTATAAGGGTGGTAGCACGTTCATTGGAAGCGACTGAAGCCACTCTTCGTAAGAGGCTGAATAGATTCACACCAGCTACATGTCTGGGGAGATACAGACTCACAAACTTCGCGAACTTCACATATTTCACAAATCCCACGAACTTCACAAACTTCACAAATCCCACGAACTTCACAAACTTCACAAACCCCGCGAACTTCACAAACTTTACAAACTTCATAAACTTTCCAAACCGTGTAAACTTAGCGAACTTCACAAACCCCGCGAACTTCACAAATTTCACAAACCCCGCGAATTTCACAAACTTCACAAACTTTACAAACTCCACAAATTTCACGAACTTCATAAACTTTCCAAACTGTGTAAACTTAGCAAACTTCACAAACCCCGCGAACTTCACAAACTTCGCAAACTTTACAAACTCCACAAACTTCACGAGCTTCATAAACTTCCCAAACTATGTAAACATAGCAAACTTCACGAACTCTCCAACTCTACAACTTTCCAACTCTACAACTCTTCAACTCTCCAACTCTCCAACTCTGGAAAACTGATTCGGAAAATGTTTGTTTTTTTTAGCGCTCGAAGCTTAGGTGGGTACTCCTATACCACCTTACTCTAAAGAAATATCCCATTTCTGGATAACGTTGAAGTTTGCATCGTTGGAATGCAACGATAGTTTGTTTTTATGTTCTAAATCTGTATTTTTGACATTACCCAAAGCCTTTTTTGCGAATAGAGGTCGTAAATGTCTAATACGGATACGTACAAACGTTGGAGTGATTTTCACGGCCTACATCGGCCAAAAAAATCTTTTCGTTGCATTCCAACGATGAAAACTTCAAAGTTGTCACTTTCAGCTCATTGCCGTTACACGACTCGGCAGCTCCTCACTGAATTGCTTTCCTTCCGATACGATTTCTCTCCCGGTTATAAATCTAAGACGAAAAAATGTAGAATCTTCGCTTCTCATAGCGAAAGCAGAACCTGATTTCCGGAATCTCGAAGTGTACAAGCAAGTACGAAGATAAGGAAAAAACTACCGTTCTCGCGTGAGCCGAAAGGTGCAGCAGTGAAAGAGCAAAAAAAACAAATAAAGAAGCTCACATTAATTTCTTTGTTTTGCCCTTTTCTTATTAGAATCTCTGAGAAAAAGCTTGAAATGGAGATGGAGCGTGAAACCCAGTGAAGGCAGAAAAAGAGAGAGAGAGAGAGAGAGAGAGAGAGAGAGAGAGAGAGAGAGAGAGAGAGAGAGAGAGAGAGAGAGAGAGAGAGAGAGAGAGAGAGAGAGAGAGAGAGAGAGAGAGAGAGAGAGAAAGAGAGAAAAGACCGAAAGAGGATAGTGGAGCGAGAATGAGAGAGGAAGGTGAGGTTACCCGTGTTGCACAGCTGCCCGGAAAAATATGACTCTATTTTTCGTCCGTTGCCGAGTTATTTGCGTACTACGTAAAAGTCCGTTGGTCTGCTAGGACCGGGGCTCACCTAGCCCCGGCGGATGGGGAATATCGCACAGGGTATAAATTGCACGGAAGCTGTACCATCGCGCGGGGTCCAACCACCCTGTTCGTTAGTCCAGTTTTACTTCGTTGCCCTTCCCCCCGCTTTTATACGCCGTTTCCCTCAGAACCTCTACTCCTTCTTCTCCCCTATATTGCTCTTTCCCTTTCTATCCCAGCCCCGCGTCCTCTCGGTTACGGAATGACTTCGTTACGTTTCTTGCAAACGGGGCGATTCTCGACACTCGTTACGCCCGCGCTACGTGTATGAAATTCTCTATACCTTAGGCATACAAGTATATCTGTATACAGAATGTTGTATCTTTTCTCATATACCTGTGGTTAGATCCACAAAAAAGCACGGCGCCCCAGAAACGTATAAGCTCCATTTCAGCTTCCGTTCGTTTGACGGGCACAGATACAAAAGCTCGTTTTTAATTTCCTACTGAGGTTTTTCAAATAGTACATTATTGTATCCATATGTAAATATTAGGTGTGTTAATTAATTTTAAGGGATTTTCAAGAGATTGCGTAACTAGTACTATATCGCATCAGGTCATATTCTTACTAATTTTATGTCGAAGCATCATTACGTCCCGAGTCAAAATGTATAGCCTCCTCTGAACACTCACAGGGCCCATTTCTTTTGTAATGGATACGCCGCTAGCGTCCCTTGAACCTACCAAACCCCATTTGTCGAGTTCAGTGCAACAAAGAGGCCTCCATTTGGTCTAGTGCAGCCCCTGTTAGTCCTTCCAAACCTTCTTTCGCCCTCAATTTCAGTGAAACGTGCAGAATACAGACATCCTTAACCTGATTACGATATAATGTCCGTTGCCTCGAACCCACCTAGCCTGCTTTGAGCCTAAATTCGATATCTCCTCCATCAACCGCCATTGTGGCCGGTTCGGCAACCCGTTTGATGATGAAATAAATACTTTGACGCTGAATGGAGGGTCTACAGTGCGCCTACAGTAGGCTGAATGGAGAGTCCAGACGGTCTACAGTGCGCCTACAGTAGGCCGAAAGGGGCACCGGTAGGTTCTGCGGGAGCACTTAAAGTAGGCCCACCTGGGGTTTCGCAGCTTCAGATGTGCTCTGCATTGGCCTTCTTTGAGTGACAATGCCCAGTTTCTGCCATTCGGAAGGTTCATCGGAGGCCCTAACGTATTGGTATTTTAAACATTGTATCCTCGTTTAGGTACTCGATGATCGACTATCACCGATGTCTGTTCGGGGAAGGAGGCCTTTATTTTTCGGATTGGACGCGGCGCGAAAATGTTGACTCAGGGTGACTTTAGTTTCCAGTATGTATCATTTTGCCGCATTGTAAAAGACATTATTTTTTTGTGCATTTAATAGGTCGAATTTTGTGCCAAGAAAACGCAATGAGCGGGAAGCTTTGCTTTTTTGAATAAAAATGAATAAAAAATAATCCAACACAAAGCAGCGACAGCAATATATTTTGTAAAGTTCGCTATCTAACATTAGCGTAAATTGATATTAGGGTAAAGCCAGAAAAGAGTACGCACTTTATAAACTTTTATTTCTAGAAAAATCAATTTTGATAATACACTTTGTACTTCTTATTTAAATTAAGCTTTGGTCATTTAGAAACATCATTTCAAATATAAATCTTAAGCAACAATCACGACAAATATAAAAAAGGGTTAAACTTAGAACTCGTCTCGTGCGCACTAAGGGTGCTGTCTTGCAAAGACTACGCAGTGAGAACCTTTCATAGAAGCTAAGAGTGTGCATGAGAACGGAGTTAGATCATCAGCCCTGGCACATATCACAAGTAAATACAAGCTAAGAGTAAGCGTGCGCACTTCTTGGGTACGTACTCTTACCAAATACGTGCTTTTAGTCTAGGCTCACTATAATTTTTGTAAGCAAGCAAAACGACGATATAACCTCGGAATAAAAACGAAAATTTGGATCACAAATTTCAAGTATAATAACATTCTCTAGGTGAAAATTAATCGCAAACCTTACAAAACGTGTTTAAAATTGTTAAAAAATAAAATCAAATAGATCGAAAATCTATTATCAGTAATAAAATTGGAAATAAATATCTTAACGAAGCGGGTTGTTGTCCAACACCTTGACACGACATATATCACTAAAAAGTCATATATGTCGTGTTGCTAACTCAGGAAAACATAGAACAATTGAATGCACCGCGTACTCTTTGGTAGCGCGCACTCTTTGATGATTCTATCCTAGGGTAAGGTGGTATAGGCGTACGCGGGCGATAAGATCACGCAGTTACGCTACGGACGAAACGGTTTGCTAATGGAAGCTAATTTTTGTTGTGTTTGGAGCGCCCAACAGGGTAAGTGTTTATGACAAAAAAATCCAAAGTGGAATAAAACGCAGAGGCCAGGTAAGTTTGAAGTTTTGGTTGCAATTTCTTATTGAATTTTTACATTTTTAAAGTATTACACGTACGAGACACAATTCACTTTCTTCAAAATCAACTATTAATTTTTTACGCTGGTTTACTAAGGTTATTGTTCAAAAAGGAAGTAATTTCGCATCTCATAAATAAATGGCAGTAACAGTCATGTTTGTTAAAAATCTGCAGGTCGTATTAGAGTACGCAGTGTTTAGGTGTATAATAGTATGCACGTATTCTTATACGACTGTTGTTAAAGATTAGGTTTTTTTTAAATTTCAGTATATCCCGAAAAAATCGGACTACCAACCGAATTCTATGGTCAATTACGCATCTTGAAAATGCAAGGATGCGAATTAATGATACTGAATCTATAAGGGCGGTAGCACGTTCATTGGAAGCAACGAAGCCACTCTTAGTAAGAGGCTGAAGAGATCTACACTAGCTACATCTCTGAGGAGATACGAACTCTCGAGCTCTCGAACTCTCGAACTCTCGAACTCTCCAGCCCTCCAACTCTCTAACTCTCTAATTCTCATACAAATGTGGGCAACGTTATTCGGGATTTATGTGTCGATTGGGTTTGCATACTGTTATCGACCCTCATGCGTACTCTTAAACATCCGTATGTCTAAGAGTTCGCAAATCCCTTTTTGTACTTTTTAATTTGTTATTCAGAAAAAAATTAAGATTCCTAATCGTCGCTTATAATTTAATTAGAATGCTAGATATTGTTTCAATAAAAAAAATTCAATCGTAAAATGTACATATGTCTTTTTTCACCGCCTTGAAGCTTCGGTGCGTACGCCTATACCACCTTACCCTACGGTTACGATTTAGCTGCAGGTGCAATTCAGGCAATTCTACTCTAAGTATTCGTTTTAAGTTCCCAGGATCTGTAGGCAAAAAGTAAAGGAGTATCAGTCTCAGTAACCCCTTCTATCCGAGTATACGGTTGTTTTTCCGTTTGGCAATCCAGAAGAAAAAAAAAAACAAGTCAAAGCTGCGAGCGCCTTAACGTAATACAGTTACACAGGTACGCGTGTCGGTTGTACCGAGCATATAAAAGTGACATATGCGACATAAAATATCACCGCGGCGAATGGCATAAGCAAGCGCGAAAGCTCTCCCAGCTTTATGGCGCGAGAGATTGCTCCTCCGCTTTCACGTACGTGGGTTTCGTGCTCGTGTATTCACCGCGGTTCTTCTTCACGTTCCGCTTATCTCCGTGTGAGGTTGAAAAATAGTTTGCGTTATGGGAAACGTCATTTCCGTATAAACCACTGCCTGCCTTGTAGCATCGTCGCAATAAACAATATGCCCGACCCGTTGGAGAGCTTTTTTCACGCGTCTCCACTTACGGTCGCGAGGACGGAAAAGGGACAAGGCCAGTACCTTGAAGCTCGCAACTCGCTAACGGTATGATAGTTTAGTTGACGATAGTGAAATAAAAACCAACTGGTGCGATGTATCCTCTCTCCCAAGTGCCCATCCATTATATACGTTTTTTCCTGCTCTCGAACACGCTTAGACACAGTGTCTCACATTATAATATAAAAAATCTGAGGGATCATAAATTGTGCGAAAATTCTGCTTTGGCATTTATCGGGCCTCCGATTTTGACATCTCCATCTCGCTATGCGTTGGCAAGTTATATTCTTAACCTCCTAAGGCTCCACGTACTATTTTCAAAACAAAATCATGAACTCGGGTAGAGCCAGTTTTCAAATCACCCCGTTGGAATCATGACCCAATGTCCTAGTACCAGATATTAATTTTCAAACTAATTTTAAAGTTTATAATTATGTGGCACATCAGTTTGACACTTCTGTCCAATCTGTTCACTCAAACCAATATTTTAAGACTTTTCTTCTGCGTTTTGGCATCCCTGAAGCAATATAAGAACACCCTCTGAGTATCAAGCCCAAATACTTTTTCTTTACGGAGATATTAATATTGTTATGGTGGGTCTATATGACTAAATGGTTGTGTTATAATATCAGTGCAATAGGTATATTTTCAATCTAGCCTTCCCCATTCTGGACATCAGTAGGTTCAGGGGAGAAATATTGGGTCTATGCATAATTCCGTAGCGAAATTTCGACAAATGTTGTTCGAAGTTGTTTCTCCGCTCGCGCATACGTCATCCATATTAAGGGGGGAAGACCACTTAGAAGGTAAAAAATTAGGGCTTTTTATGATGTTTTTTTTTTTTCAGGAAAAGGATATCCATAGACGTTTGTAACTTTGTGTGTGTGTCGTTTAATATTTTAAGTATGCAAAAATATATATATATTTTTTTTCAATGCAAATTGCTAGTCGTGTACATTGATGTTCAGAGGAAGTCGCTGAAAAAGCTTCCGCACTGTTGGAGCTCTTCCTCACGCTGTAATTATCTGAAACAAAAAAATCAAAATGATTCTTAAGGCCATGTGTCACACGTCCAGTCGGTAAAAATCCTACTGCCAAGTTTTCTTCTAGACGGATCATATTTCGGTCAAAAGAAGAGAAAGCGGTTGTTCGTCGTTCAACAGAGCGGAACGTGTTTCTTTTCTTTTTTCCTAAAAATCAACCGTTTCAGAAATCATTGGGAATCTGCAAATCAGCTATCTCTCTCGCACTCATGGCCGCTCGGTCGGTGTGACACTTGGCCTTAAAGGTAACACCCATACGCTGTCGGTGAACCAGGATTTTGGAAATATATGCAAAATTTACGCAATGACAGCTTAATAAAGTCAATTTTGTGATTTTTCGAGAAATTTTTATTATATTTAAAGGCAAAAGTACGTTTTATTTTTGGAATAAAAATATTATTTAGGTTCACCGACAAACTGCTGATATAAGGAAGATGTTGTATGTGGGCGATGGGTCGATTCGAAGAAAGTAGACACTGATGAGACTTTTATTTATCACAAACGTTTCTTTGTTCTTTGATAATTGTAGAGCGTCGTGAGCGCGTGTCGCATGCCTTGGCGGCCATCTTGCTTAATCTAATGCGCAGTGGCGTCGGTCAGCCAGCAGTCTCCCCGGCAGAGTACAGGAGGTAGCGCCATAGAGGCTACGCGGAAACTATGTAAACTACGCTCTAGGGAATATACACTGAACAGAAGATGTGTGACAAATTTCATCAAAATCGGTTGCATAGTTTTTGCGTAATCACCCAAGCAGTTGTGAAAAATATCGTTTTGTGAAAAACGCGCTCAAAGGTTCAGCAAGGGAATGATTTTGATGTCTTACCGGCTAATCAGCAATTTCGGCGCCATACAGGACGCCTTCGGCTTCCTTGTGAAAACAATTTTTCTACTGCTGTTGCTCTCTACGGGCTTTTCGAACCTCCTTGGACAATAGAGAGCTGCGACACTCCTGGCGCGATATGCGTCGCTCGTCGGCTTTCTCTGCGAATTTCTTCGATTGCCTCCCAATACAGATGTCCAGAGCGCTCATAACTCTTAAAATTGCAGAATTTCCCTCGTTGAATATGCTGGCTTCAATGTAAGCGGCAATTTCGATGACACTCAAGTCTGAATGCAAATGTTTCGGCGTTAAGCGCCATACAGTGCAGCTGAAACTTTCGTTTTCATTTTGCGTGTGGCCACCCAAGCATCTCTCCAATAGATCGTGATTGGATAAATTCGTGTATATCGGCGAGAGATGCTTCTGGACATCAGGATGGAGAGGCGCAAGTTGTTTGAAACTTTCACCAGTATCCTGAGTTTTTTGCCACTTGCACCAGCTATGATTATGTTGGTTTCCAAAGAATATTCTCTTCCGTGGAGGTCCCTTAGGTATAGCATAAGAACCTTTTGGGTCCGCAGACATTTTGAGCAGTAAGCTCACAACTGGCACAAGGTCAAATTTGAAGTGCCTGTGACGCGCTGAATCGACAACGATGGGCCCTACCGAGTATAGTACGACTATCAAACATAACAGATTGGCGCAAAACGAAATATAGGAAGACGCATGCACCGCCGTCCTCGGTCGCACCTCTGCGTTTACTCGGTACGAATGCTCTTGGTGTTTTTCCGCGAAAACTCTGGCAATTCTTGGAATTTCGCTCTACAAGATGGACACAATATTCTTAAGACATTGAACTATCGATTATGGGGGGGGGGGTCGATTTTTTCAAATTTGGAAATGGTCTTCCCCCCTAACGGTAATAGTCTCGTCACCGTCACGTTGAAAAGTTTCTTCTCCACTCAATCGATGAAAGCTTCGAAATATTGCGAAATATCCTTATAATGTAGGTTGTACATCTTATCGGAATGTAAAAACTTATAAAGTTATGATAAAAATGCCTAATATAATGTTTACCTAACCCTCACTTTTGTATCAGACTATCCGTTCCGGCTACTAATAAGTAGATACTTTGCGCACACACTACCTTAATCTAGTTCTAGTTTGCTCAAGTCACTTCAGGCCGCTAGCGTCGTTAGACATTGCTTAATTTAAATCGCTATATCTCTGAAACTAGACGGTCGAAATTTATAATTTTTTTACCCTCTTCGTCGTATGTTTCTCTCTAATTGAGAATTAAAAAAAACTGTAGAAACGTTTCAAAGTTATTGCGCGCAATGTGAAATTTTCCACCGCTCCCCATAAGAACACGTGTAAAACCGTGCAATATTTGATTGCCAATATCTCGGATACACAACGGTGAATGCTTTTGAAATGTTGCAGGTAAGCACTTAATAGTGTCCTGAATGGGTCCTCAAAATAAAAAAAAACAATCTATAGAAAAACACCTTAGCGAGACCACTACCTTAAGTGTCGTATAGTAAGGCAAATCTGCAACGTGCGCCGACATTTAAAAAAAGTATCCATCGAGATCCGTGGCGCATAGGAATTTTGATTATATTTTCAACATCGAAGGAAAAAACGTGTAATTTCGATGCATTTTTTTTTTTTATTTCCGAAAAGGCAAAAACTTGTCGCAAACTCACGAACGATGAGACAAGAAGAGAAAGTCGGAAGTGGTGTGCGAAATTTCGTTGTGGAAAGTTTGATCTCCAAGATGCTCCTCGCTCCGGTCGGCCATTCACTACTGATGTCGATAAAATCAGGGCTTTAATCGACTCCGACCAGCATTTGACGACCTCAGAGATCGGATATAACCTCAACATTGACCAATCAACTGTTTCGAGACATTTACGGAAGCTAGGGATGGTAAACAAGCTTGATGTTTGGGTGCCTCGCGAACTGAGGGAAAATAATTTAATGGATCGAATTTCAGCTTGCGATCTGCTGCTCAAACGCCATCGAAACAAACCATTTTTTAAACGAATGATTACTGGCGATGAAAAGTGGATCGTTTACAACAATTTCAGTCGAAAAAGATCATGGTCGAGGCGCGGGGAGGCTGCTCAGAAGGTGGCAAAGGCTGTATTAGACTTGAAGAAGGTCATGCTCTGTATCTGGTGAAATTGGAAAGGAATCGTCTATTACGAGATGCTGCTACCCAACAAAACGATGGATTCGACCAAGTACTGCCCTCAACTGGCCATATTAAGACGGAATGGTAACCCGGCTCCGTCGGTATGGCAGATCGGGATAGTAAATACCCACGGACTTCCTAAACGGCTTTTCAGAATTTCACGAAGTTTGACCAGACAATGTCAAATTGATAGACGAACGGCTGTCTCCTCATCAAATTTGTTGAATCAAAAAAAAAGTAGATTGTATTACCATGCTGCAGCCGTGATAGAAATGATGTGAAATAAAAAGTTTGGCTCATGTCACGACTTCGAGAGGAGAAGAGCCGCGTAGCCATATTCAAAACACACATTTTGACACCTGAACCATTTGATTCCATCACATATTTCAGGAAATCCATGGGTATCTACAATTAGTAGGTATTTGTTGACGATTTCGAGCATATCTCGCACGAATTTCATAGAGTTCCGCGAATTCTGGCGCTTATGAGTGGCGCTCATGATGCATTCCACATATATCAGTGTCGGCTCGAACTCGATGAGCCGAGAAACTGACAGCTGAGGTACCGTGTGTAAAAAATGTAACAAATTTTCGTGTTTCTATATAACAATCGATTTTTTTCTTGTTTTTCGACGGAAAACAAGTGAAAAATTGATCGTTTTTGTGTTGTGTGAAGTCCGACGGGGTCGCGGATACTTTCATTATGCGAGTCACCTGGGTGACGTTTTCATCAAGGTACAATGAGGTTAAGTATTTACATTACTTATAAATTACTGATTAAGAATTTTTAATATTCGATTTTTTTAATATCCATCCAGTCATACCTTATATATAGGTGTAAGTTATAAAAAAAATTGATATATATTTAAAATATTTTTGGTCCAATCCGCAAAACTCTCTAAGCAGTGAGCGAGGAAGCTATCCTTCGCAGTGTGTCTGCGTTTTGTAAGACACGCAAGCTCTTTGCGGATACTTTCGTGCCGAAAATTTCTACACTGCTTAAACCAAATAAACTTTGTTCGCATATTAAAATCTGGAAAATCTTACATTTCGCTGTCCTCGCAATAGTATTGAAAGTACCGTATCTACCGATCACAATCGTGGTCGAGAATAAACGCGTTAATAATTATTTAGACATTTATGTTTGCATTATTTTTACCGCTGAATTTTGCAAAGCGCCAGCAGCAATCATAATTTCTGAGAGGTATTGAAAGTACCGCATCTACCGATCACAATCGTGATCGAGGAAAAATGCAAAATTAATTTTAAAAAAATTATTTTTGCATTATTTTTACCATTACGTTTTGCGGCTCGCAAGCAGCAGTCTATTTGCTGAGAGGTACTGAAAGTACCCTATTTACCGATCACAATAATGGTCGAGAATAAACGCGTTAATAATTGTTTAGACAATTGTAGGATATATTATATAATAATGACCAATAATATACTTCGTTAAGATACAATGTCGATTGTAATATAGGTCCGTATAATATTCAATGTCACATCTTCTTTTGGAACATTCCGATGACAATATATATATATTAGTATATCAAACTTGGATATATAAGGCGTAGTAAAAAGAAATCCATTATTTTTGCATGAAATTGAAGGCTTTATTTAGCATAGTTAGAATGATCCGATTTAGGTCTAATATGCACCGTTTTGATCGATACCTTGTTGCCACTCTGAAGGTAATTTCACTATGCCTTTCTCATAGAAACCCTCGTTCCTATTGGCAAAAAACTGCGACAGACGATTTTCACAAGCTTCTCTTGAGGCGAATTTTTCACCAGCAAAATTTTTCGCCATAGACAGGAACAGGTGGTAATCACTTGGTGCCAGATCCCGACTATAAGGTGGATGCATAAGAACCTCCCAACCAAGCTCCCGGAGCTTCTGGCGAGTCACTATCGATGTGTGTGGCCTGGCGTTGTCCTGATGGAACACAATTCCTCTCCTATTGGCCAAAGCTGGCCGCTTCTGGGCGATTGCTTCCTTCAGACGGTCCAATTGTTGACAGTACAGGTCCGAATTAAGAGTTTGGTCATAGGGAAGCAGCTCATAGTAGATGATTCCCTGCCAATCCCACCAAACACACAGTAAAATCTTCCTGACCGGCAATGCTGGCTTGGCCACCGTTTGCGCCGGCTCATCGCGATTCGACCACGACCGTTTTCGCTTGACGTTGTCGTAAGTGACCCACTTTTCATGACCGGTCGCCATCCACTTTAGAAATGGGTCGATTTTGTTGCGATTCAGCAGCGATTCGCAGATGGAAAGTCGGTCCATGAGGTTTTTTTTCGTTAACTCGTGTGGCACCCATACATCGAGCTTCTTTTTGTATCCAGCCTTATTCAAATGGTTCCAAACGGTTTTTTGTGCAATGTTTAGCTCCTGGGTAATCGAAACAGTGCTTACATGACGGTCGGACTCGACGATTTCCATTATTTTATCGACATTTTCGACAATTGGCCTTCCAGAGCGTGGTGCATCTTTGACACCAAAATTACCGCAACGGAATCGACGAAACCAAAATTGCGCGTGATTGGCTGTTACACTATTCACATTTTCAGCCGCCTAGCTTGCGTTTTCGCCTTTATCGAAGAAAAACTGTAAAATATGGCGTATTTTCACTTTGCTCGTGGCCATGTTTGACGCGCGCGAAAAAATATTGAGTCACGCAATCAGAAAACTGTCTGAGATGTTTATTTTAGTACGAAATCTTATCTTTCTAACGCCATCTACTGGAATACGATCGCACTTATACAACGCGAGATACAGATTACTAAAGCCATCTATTTAAAAAATAATGGATTTCTTTTTACTACACCTAATATAATAGCCATCGATATGCCCGAGATTGACCGATGTGAACTCTCGAAGGCGTCGTCACATAATGCCTTTTGACGCCTAGCTCCCTGGGCCTTCCAGCATTCGATTCGTCACCCGTCTAATCTCGATGTTTATGTTTCGAGCTCTCGGAAGTCTCCTCGGCTTCCCTGCCTCATTGCCGAGACCTATACTCTAAAATGTTTACTTCATTCGGCCTCCTTGGATTTACGATGTCCTCGTCGTATCTCGATTCGTCTGTCAATCTGAAAATTAGCGTCCACCATACGAAATTATTAAAAATTTCGTATATGGGAGAGACAATCAAGCCCGATCCGGGAGGTTCAGCCGTTTTACGTTGTTGTCTGAATACCTTTGGGCTACTATCATTCGCCACGAGACTACTATCATTCACCTCGCAAGGTTGCTATCACTCACCTGTTTCGATCACTATCATTCATCGAAATAAAAATTCTTTGGGCTACTATCATTCGCCACGAGACTACTATCGTTCGCCTCATCAGGTTACTATCATTCACCTGTTTCGATTACTATCATACACCGAAATAAAAATTCTTTGGGCTACTATCATTCGCCACGAGACTACTATCATTCGACTCATAAGGTTACTATCATTCACCTGTTTCGATTACTATCATTCATCGAAATAAAAATTCTTTGGGCTACTATCATACGCCACGAGACTACTACCATTCGTCAAAATAAACATGGTCTTACCAGTACTATGCCGTGGCATTAAAAATGACCCACGGACGCAGCTGGTCCACTGCCACTACCGTTCGTCGTCCTGGCGTCTTCTTCATATCCCTGAGATCCTCGACCTCGTACCCGATCGTTGGGTAAGACCGCCTCAACCATGAACGGCACCTTGGCTTTGGCGTTCAGCTTCCGGCTCTACCCCGTGACGGGTGTTGCACTTGATTTTCACATGACGACGTCGTTGATAGCGTATTTGGGAGGTTTGAACCTTTTCGCGTCAAACGCCCTCTTCGGGTTCCCCTGCTCCACAACGACGTCCTTGGCCACCTTCCGCATCTCTTCCAGGTCCATCTGATCGAAGGTCTCCTGAATCGCCGATATCAATACCACATCGGCCATACTCCGAGGTTTGAACCCATACACCAATTTCAATGGCGTATTTCGCGTACTCCGATTCGTAGTATGGTTAATGGCACTCTGAACGTTCTTCACGCACTTGTCCCACGTATCCACTGGCTCCCCTGCTATATTCGTGGCTAATGCATCCAACACAGTGCGGTATACCCGCTCACACTGTCCGTTGGCTCTGTGGGTAACTACCACATTCAATACATGTTTCACGGCATGTTCTTTGCAGAAAGTTTCAAACGAGTGTGACATAAACGCAGATCCTCGATCGGTGATTATCCGAGCAAGAACACCAAAAATGGCGAATACCGTCAGTAAAGCCTTTATAACATACTTAGTTTTCATATTCCGTAACGCTTCCAGTATGCAATATTTCGTAAAAGCATGAACAATCGTTAGAATTTGAGTGTTCTTAGGCACACTGCACTTCAACGGTCCAATGTAGTCTAGGTGCAACGTATGGAATGGAATAGCTACTTTTTCTGATGTAGCTATTCGGATATCTTATAATACAAACAGTTGAGGCAAGCTTTCACATACTTAGTGACGAATCTATGCATCCCCTTGAAATAATAGTGCACCTTAATTTTCTCTAAGGTCTTTTCTACGGCAGAATGTCCAGAGTCGTCATGACACATCTTTACCACACTCAATCGGTCTGCTCGTGGAACGAGCCATTTATTTTCCGTTTTAGTTTTACGAAAAACTACTTCCCCTTTAAGGTCATATTTCTCGAAGTACTCTCGTACGTCGGGTTGAACATCGCCAGAGGCGAGTATTTCCTGTATCACTTTAATTTTGTCATCTTGTAACTGAGCTACTTTTATCCATTCGGATGAAGTGATGTCAACAGCCAGGTATCGTATAGGATTTCGACCTAAATAATCATCGTGTGCAATTTGAGTGCCCGGTCGATAAACGACGTCAAAATTAAAATCTTGTAAATAAACCCATCATCGAGCCACTCTCGAGTTAAGATCTTTCTTTGTCGCTGTCGCGCGGACGGCACCACAGTCGATCACCACCGTAAACTTGATACCTATTAAGTAAACTCTAAATTTTGTTAGCGCGTCAACCACCGTCAACATTTCCAGATCGTATGAATAGTATATTTCTTCCGTTAATGATTTTTTCCGACTGTGGTAGGCTATCACATAAGTCTTTCCTTCGGATTTTTAAATCAAAATAACTCCGAGCCCTATCGCGCTTGCGTCTGTGTGCACTACTGTTTCTAACGCCGGGTCAAATATGGCTGATATTGGTCGCGAGGATAAAGCTTCCTTTATATCTTTTATTGTACTTTCCTGTTCCAAAATCCATTTCCACGCGTGATCCTTACGTAATAATTGTGCCAAGGGAGCGACTCTTTTTGCGAAGTCTTTAATGAAGTTTTCGAAAATATCCAGCAAGGCCGAGGATCTGTCGGACTTGTTTCACGTCCTTCGGTGACTCGGTTTTCTTTAAAACACCGACCTTCTACAGACCTGGTCGCACACCTGACTGTGATATCTCTCTTCCTAAATAATCTATCTTTTCTTGAAAAAATCGCCATTTATAAATATTTATAGAAAATTTCTTGCTTTGTAAGATCTCCAACGCGTTAGTAAGTGAGTTCAATCCTTCTTCTATACTATCGCACGCGAGGAGTATATCGTTGATGTAAATATTACAATTGGTTCCTCGAAAGATTGTCATCATCGTTCTTTAAAAATATTGCAGAACGTTTACTAGACCGAATGATACGCGTAAGAAGTCGTAATGCTCGTCTGGCGTCACGAAGGTTGTTTTCTCGTTAGCATCGGGGTGTAAGGGGATCTGATAAAACCCAGATTTCAGATCAAGGGATGTGTAATATTTTTTCCGCCTAAGCGGTCGATTTGTTCGTCAATTATCGGTAGCGGGTATTTCATGCGCTTTGTAACTTTGTTCCAGGCCCTGTAGTCACGCACATTCGTTCATCTCCGGCTTTCTTTTTTACGAGTAACATGGGACTTGCGTATGGCGACAAACTCTCTCTACTAATACCACCGGCTTCTAGCTCAGATATGATTTGTTTTACTTTCTCGCGCTCAGCTATCGCTAACCGATACGGTCGACGGATAACGGGTTTATGATCAAGAAGCTCAATTTTCATTCCCGGTAGGTCTGCACAACCTAATGCTTCTATATAGAGTGAAACACTTCCGCGATATAGATTTAATAATTTTATCAGGCGATTTATGTCATTCGAGGCGAGTCCCTCGCACATCACGTCATCCTCCGGGATAAGCCTCCTTCTTTGTGTAACGAAGTTCACCCCGACGAGATTATCTTTTTGTTCCTCTTTCTTAAAGAATTTAGTTCCAGACGCGTCGGGCAATGCCGCTACATTTGGCACATTCAAAATCTCGCGTCCGAGTAAAATCTCTTTGCTGAGTTGACTATTCGGCAATATATAAATGAACGTATCGTATTCGAAACAATCTACTTCAACTTCTATTTGTGCTTGTACGATCGGTAATCCTACTGTATTATTAAACGCCACCATGGCGCTATCGGTCTTTTCAGGTTGGAGATGCATCAAACGAGCCACACCTTCCCGGTTTAATGAGCAATCGCTTCCCAAGTCGACCATACAGTCTCTTTCTTGGCCATTAATGAGACATTTCCTAATCGGTTTCTCGATTAACGACCCGTCAACCTGACTAACCTCAAGCACCTGGGACGTCCTAGCGTCCAGTCATTTTTTTCCCCCGCTGCTTCGACACCTTGTTTTCGATGACATTTTTTCCTCTACATAGCCCGTGGCTTTGCAATAGGTACATTTTACCATTGGTTTGTTTTTAGATCGCGTATCGGGAACGTTTTCCTTTCCACCCTCCGAGCAATCGCACCGAAAATGACCTTTTTACAGACATGACATGTCGCCTCCATTTTACTTTTATTGACGTGACCTCCTGACCCTTAAAGTTTAACTGTTTAGGGTGTTTGAGCCCACTGCTATCCTTTGTCGGTTTTGTATCTTTATAAGTTTCCGAAGACTCGGTATTTACAGGAAAATTACTGAGCCTCTGATTGAGATCTGCTATCGTGCACCAACATGGTTGTTAACAGGGCTGTCCGAATGCTCTCGTCATGAATATCGTGAGCAATTATATCCACTACCTGATCCTCAGCTGTACTCAGTTTTAATTTATTTATTCTCTGCAACTTATAGAAACAATACTCTTGCAAATCTTGGCCTAGCTTACTTTTGTATTCAATTACTTCATTAAACAATCGACTAAAACTCTCCTTGCCTGGGAATTATATAATCAATTCATGATGAAATACATCGCAATTCAAAAATGCATGCGTAAGACCATCGCCCCATAATTTCACATTGCCTCTCAATCTGCACCCGGATAAAGACAGATTTACCTTATCATCGCATTCGTACACCAGACCACAGTTGTTAATCTTGTCGATCCAATCCGAAGCTAATATGACTTTTGCGACTAGATCGAACTCTGGCAAGAACTTCTCGTTCAAATAATGACCATGGCTGAGTCGTCTCGGTCCAGTGTTGATGATCCCTGTCAGCACGTCAGCGAGGCGCACTATGTCCGAGTCCCTGTTTCTCGCACTTGCTCATTCGGCGCTCAGGCCTTGTCTCCTCGATGATCGGCTTCTAGTTTGTGACCCTTCACTGTGCCGGTCTCTCCGTTTATGACTTTGAGTCCCACGGCGTTCACGTGAATGTCCACGACGTCGCGACCAGCTCGATCGTCCATGGTCAGATGAACCATGTTTACCCATATTATTTTCGCAGACAATCACTCGCGAAAATAACAGTATCTAGTCACAGGGTTCACTCTCACAGTGAATAACACATGTGTGAATCCCACTTCTGATATGTAGGATATATTATTTTATAATGACTAATAATACACTTCGTTACGATACAATGACGATTGTAATATAGGTCCGTATAATATTCAACGTCACATCTTGTTTTGGAATATTCCGACGACAATATACAGGGTGAGGCACATAAAGTGTTACAGAGCAATAGCACTCAAACGATTGATCATATCCAAAAATGTTTCAGACAAAAGTTTCAGTGTCCGAGAAGGCCGTCATACTGGACCACCCTATTTTTTTTATCGGTGGAGGCGCTGAAGCTACGTCAAGGTCAACTCCACTTTTTTAAATGGAACCATGTATTTTTTTTTTTTCGATGACATTATTACCGTTTTTAAGACGAATTCAGCGACCTACAACACAAGGTCATTCTAGTCACGCAAAGTATGAAAATAGTCGAGAAATCGAAAAATATCGGAATAATCACTTTCAAAGGATCCACTAACCTTGGTTTGGGTCTACCTACAGAAGATGCTCGAAGTGATGACCCTCGACTTGTAAACACTTGTTTGATCGCTGTTTTCATTTCTTACGATACCAATGTTTCTTATCGGCAGCAAGTACGCATTTTCTGTTGACATATCACCCGAGTAGAAATCCTGCTCCGGCTACAAGAAAGGCCTGATCAGGCATCCTGATTTCTTTTTCATGCCTTGATCAGGATTTTTTATCAAGCCCTGATCATTTTTGTGACACTTTTCCTGACTTCGGTCTGATCAGGGTAAAAAATCAAGGCTTGATCAATGAAAAAGATCAAGGCCTGATCGGGATAGAACATCAAGGCTTGATCAGTGAAAAAAATAAAGGCCTGACCAGGATAGAACATCAAGGCTTGATCAGCGTAAACAATAAAGGCCTGATGAGTGCAAAAAATCTAAGCCTGATCAGGGCTTAATTTTTCAAGGATTGATGATTGAATTGAAATATCATCGCCTAGTCAGGATGATGGAATGAACCTCTGCTGAGGATGTCCTATTTATTCCTGAAATAAAAAATACCACGCAAACCCAAAATAGAAAAAGACACAAATTACAAATAACGTTGATACTCTATTTTATAAACTAAATAGGAATCTTATTTATCACATGAATTTTTCTTATTACTCTACTTTATCACACTTATATTTTTCTTATTACTCTACTTTATCACATGTTTTTTATGTGTAAAATAAATAAAACTTTGTTATATATATTTTATATAGCAAAAACGCGAAATAGACTGAGATTTTTTACAACAAACTGCAGGAACTTGGAAAACAAACAAAAAAACTTAGAAATGAAGGTTATACAGTTTTTATGGAGCGACATTTTCGTGAACGGCTGTGAAGCCGGAGACAATCTCTCCCGTAGCAAACATTTTGATGATTTGCCGGATGGATTCCAACGGTTTCCGCGATACGTCGATTTGGTGACAAATGAGAGTTTTATGGAAATAATTTTTTAAACGGTAAGTTTGAAAGGTTTAAATTTTCGAAAGGTGAGGTAAACTGCGAATGGGCATTACATTTCAGTGTAATGCCCATTATGTCCGCAGTGCATTTCGAATTCGAAATGCACTGCGCCCCCTTCTTTGGTTTCTCCAAGGAATTCAACGATCTGGTGGGTTATTTCATTCATTTCGGGTTTGTGAAATTAGGTTATGTTTCACCGAAATGAATGACTACACGTGGGCAACAGAAAAAATGCAAATGAACGTATGCAAGAAAACAGAAAAGTGTTGAAAAGTAAATAAAATAAAAATGTATTGTTGGAATATAACAAAGCGGTATATACAGTTATCTTACCTCAAATAAATATCGCAATGACAACAATCGAGAACACGTCAATACGGAATGAAACGCACAAGATTACTGCTGCACTTTCGTCCGGTTCCCGAGTAGAAATATTGTCAGACTGGCTTGATATTTGATCCCGGCCTGATCACGTTGTAATCCGGAGGCCTTACTTACGGTATGCCTCAATTTGTCTGATCCGGTCGGTGTCAGGTGATAGTCAGGCAACTGGATGTAATGTTTCCTCCAGTTGCCTGATGCAGCTAGCTTCAGGCTATGGTCAAGTAAGTGGACTGATCAGGGCTACTTAAGTAGTCGGGTCAGGCGAATTGAAGTGAGCCGTAAGTCCAGTTGCTTTACCATCGCCTAACGCTAGCCGGATCAGGCGAATTGAAGCAAGCCGTAAGTCTTGCTTCACCTTACTATCACCTGACACCGACCGGATCAGGCAAATTGAGGCATACCTTAAGTAAGGCCTCCGTACTACAACGTGATCAGGCCCGGATCAAATATCAAGCCAGCCTGACAATATTTCTACTCGGGCAGTTACTCACGCATTACCTTCTAATGTGAGTACATCGGATCGCGAAAATGAACTTTTTATGGGGTTTTGTCAAAGAACGCGTAATGGCGGTAGCACCTACCACGCCTGACGACATGAAAGAAAGAATACGCCGAGCATGTACCGAAATTACACCACAAATGTTGGCTGAAGTTAGACGGTCTTTTCATCAACGAATTAACAAGTGCTTACAAGTCGAGGGTCATCACTTCGAGCATCTTCTGTAGGTAGACCCAAACCAAGGTTAGTGGATCCTTTGAAAGTGATTATTCCGATATTTTTCGAGTATTTTCATACTTTGCGTGACTAGAATGACCTTGTGTTGTAGGTCGCTGAATTCGTCTTAAAATCGGTAATAATGTCATCGAAAAAAAAATACATGGTTCCATTTTAAAAAGTGGAATTGACCTTGACGTAGCTTCAGCGCCTCCACCGATAAAAAAATAGGGTGGTCCAGTATGACGGCCTTCTCGAACACTGAAACTTTTGTCTGAAACATTTTTGGATATGATCAATAGTTTGAGTGCTATTGCTCTGTAACACTTTATGTGCCTCACCCTGTATCAAGAGACGCGGCAGCGTCTCGACGCCAAGTAATAAAAAAAAAACGACTGTCACGACACGACACGCCGCGCACTCTTTATACGCCAAGATGGGCTTTAGCAGACGACTTTTTAACTTATAATCGACATTACGCGAAAACGCGGAGACGAATCGAAAATCTAATGACATTTTACTAATCAAATGTTATTTTTTCCTATCGATTTTGTTTGGGTCATTTTTCGATCCGCCTACTCAAACTTGAGATCTCGTAATATTAGCCGAATTTCCGAGCGACTTTTTTACCACAAAAATTCTTCAACACTTTAGAACTTGGAGGGATAAAGTTATTCGGTCGCATCGTAAGCTATACTACATACGTCCTTTTGGGGAAAGCGTTAACATGATGGGAACGCTTAGTTCCAGCGTGAAGTGCACTGTTTGCTCACTTCAGAGAGGTGCTACTATAAACAAACAATGGCGCGCTAGAAACGTAAAAAGTCGGGTTCTTCGAACGTATAGCCTCTGTCGGCTTTAAGAGGGAACGGTACCCGCAGCAAGACTTCGACGCAGCCCCGGCTCCAGTCGGTCGGGCAGAACTCGTACGAACCCCTGCTACCTACCGGGAGATTGTAAATGCCTTCCTGCGTCTCGCAACGCGTATGCGCGTGTATGTTGGTGTGCTGTCGTAGCGCACCACATACATCCTTCGTAGCGCGTACACACCGCGTGAGCGCATATACACCGCGTGAGCGTATATACATGCACAAACGTACATATACACAGTCAGCGTCGAGAAAGAACTTTATTTTCTTTTCTCAACGCCGACTTCGCAAGAAATTCAAAAACACGAATTTCGCAGAAAGAGTCCTTGCTGAGGGTAGCGATTGGCTCAGTAAACATTTACGGTATAAATAATACAAACATAATTGTTTAAACAATTATGAATGCATTTATTCTCGACCACGATTGTGATCGGTAGATACGGTACTTTCAGTACCTCTCAGCAAATAGATTGCTGTTTGCGAGCCGCAAAACGGTACGCTAAAAATAATGCAAAAATAATTGTTTAACAAATTATATACTCTATAATAATAAAAATAAAGAAATGGAAGAAATATGTTGGGGTGGTTTGAAAAATAAAGTTTATAAAGTTACTTTTCAGGGCTTACGGTTGATGAAAATTGTAAAACACATGAATATTTATTTTCCCTTATTTATAATTTATTCAAAACAATACATTATTTAATTTTACGGTATTACTGGATGGACCGTCAGACAATAAATTAGTCCAAAGTGGGCGAATCGTAAATTTACAAGTCTAGATCATATCGTACAAGTTTAGCCTTACAAGCGGCTAATTTAATAATAAATTAACACTCAGAAATGTTAATTTTCCACTTTCAATACCAACTGAAGTCAAATTCGACGATATTGACGTGTGCTTGACTGAACCAAGTCGTGCTTGACTTGACCAAGTCGTTGCCCAGCTTTTCTAGTGATACATACATACAGTACTTGTGTGATGCATACGTTGTACTTTTATATAATCGTGATTCGTACTTTTATTATAAGAGTAAAATGGTTTTTAAAAACAAAATATTGAGAAAAATGGTATTACTAGAGTTTGGTAATTTTCTGTACGTTTCTGGTAAATTTGCTTGGCTTTTTCATAAAAAGTTATTTCACTTCTTTTGTGCGTTTGAGTTGAAAAATTAGAATCTAAATAAAACTATTGTTTGAAAAAAATCACAAATATTTCGAGGTTAATTAGAATCTTGTAGATAGTGAAACAACCGATAATTTTTTCGAGGGCATTTTTTATTACTTGGCGTTTTTTTTTACTTGTTAAAGTTTTTTAGGGGTATTATATATACTACACCTAATATAATATATAAGTATATCAAACTTGGATATATAATAGCGATCGATATGCACGAGATTGACCGAGGTGAACTCTCGAGGGCGTCGTCGCATAATGGCCTTTGACGCTAGTCAAGGGGCATTGACTAGCATGCCCTCCCTGGACCTTCCAGCATTCAATTCGTCACCCGTCTAATCTCGATGTTTATGTTTCGGGCTCTCGAAAGTCTCCTCGGTTTCCCTGCCTCATCGCCGAGACCCATACTCTTAAACGTTTTATAAACATTTAATAGAGTTTGTACAGGACCATTTGAGGTTTATTATTGATAATTCTCCAATTCGTATCCCTCGTCATGGTATGTTATGACAAATATAGACATTGTTGTGTCAAAGTCGATTTTTCGGAGCCTATGATCGTTAGCAAACTAGCAAGTGGCGCACTTGTTGCTTTTTAGACGCCCCATTAAATGCAGTATGCGCCGACGGCCCACGCGAAACGGGTGCGGCTGTACGACGTCTGCGTCCAAAAAATTGCCGAAAGTAAGTTTTCGGCCAAAATTTTGATATCCTATTCCTCGATACGTATTATGTTAGCGTTATTGTGATATTTTTTCTAATATGCATTGGCTTTTCAATTTCATAGCATGCTATTGTTTTTTTTTAGTGCGCTTTCTCTTTGGCGGTTAAGAGTTATTATTCTGACCGAAGCACGATTTTTTGCATCTAGGAAAGTTGTGACAGCTTGTCACAACTCTCCTATTTTGTTTTTCCCTGGCAACAAGGTCTTGTGATGTGATTTCGCATGTTGAATTTCTATTGATTGTTTCTGAATGCCTAACAAATATGTGAGACAAGACTTAATACCGAAAAAGACTAAAAAGAATAATAACGTTTATGGCGAAGAGGACGAAGATGCAGAAAATAAGTGTTTCTGCTTGTTTTTCCTCGAGCCTTTTGCCAATAGCCAATCAAAATAGAAATGGGTTCAGTGCATCGAATGCAAGGGATGGTCCCATCAAGTGTGCACTGGAGGAGAATGTCGATATATTCGTCATAATCGCTTGTCGGACTAAATTTCGGACGGAGCCTGATTTTTTACTTGATTTCAATTCGATTGATCTCACACAAACGCCATATTTTATTATTGTTTTAAGATAACTAGCACTTCTTATGTTGATAATAAACATTAAATGTTATTTAAGTTCGTAATGATATGCCAAAAGATGATTAAAGGAGTCTAATTAGTGTTTAAATAATTGGTTATAATTACATACCGAAGATTAAGGCGAAACAAATGTGTAATTATTTATTATTAATTAGCTTCCGCCCGCGGTTTCGCCCGCGTAGAATCGGGCCAATAGAAACTTCATTAGAAGTAGAACCCCGCATTAGGGGTTTTCAAAAATTCTGAATTATGCGTTTTATTATTTGTTTTGAAGAATATTTATACCGAATTTGAAATTAATACACGCAAGGAGAGTTTTCCATACAAGCTTTTACACCCCATTTCACCCCCTTAAGAGTTGATTTTCGAAGTATCCTTCTTTAATGCAGCTCTACACCTCCTAAGGAACATATATTTCAAGTTTCAAGTAAATACACGCAAGGAATTTAATTTCCCATAGAAACTTTTACACTTTATTTCACCCTCTTAAGAGTGGATCTTCGGAAAATTCTTTTTTTGTGCACTTCTAGACCTTCTAAAGAACTTATGTTCCAAGTTTCAAATTGGTACACGGAAGGAATATAATTTTCCATACAAACTTTTACGCCCAATTTCATCCACTTAAGAGTTGAATTTCGAAAAATCCTCCGTTAGTACACTTCTACATCTTCTAAGGTACGTATGTTCCAAGGTTCAAGTTGATACACGCAAGGAATATACAATAATTTTCCATATAAACTTTTACACGCCATTTCATCCCCTTAAGAATTGATTTTCGAACAATCCTTTCTTAGTTTACTTCTACACCTTCTATGAAACATATTTGCGAAGTTTCAAGTTTATACACGCTAGGAATATAATTTCCCATAAAAACTCCTACACCCCATGTCACCCCCTTAAGAGTACATTTTTGAAAAATCTTTTTTTAGTGCACTTCTACACCTTCTAATCAGCTCCCAGTTTCAAATTGATACACGCAAAGAATATAATTTCCCATACAAATTTTGCTACCCCCTTTCACCCCCTTCGGGGATGAATTTCGAGAAATCCCTTCTTAAACGATGCCTCCAATATAAAATCAACGACCTCCCCAAATTTCACGTTTCTACCTTTAGCGGTTTAGGCTGGACGATGATGAGTTAGTTAGTCAGTCAGTCAGGACTTTGCCTTTTATATATATAGATAGATAGATATATAGATAGAATATATAGATAGATAGATGTTTCTTTTATTCACTACAGCAGCGTTTAAATTAAATTTCTTTCCCCATAATCACCAAATACATAGGTGTCACAACTTACCTCGGTACTACGAAAGTTGTGACACGGGGCGTTGTTTCGATTTTTGTGAATTTTCTCAGAAACCTTAATACTTTTTTTTATATTTGTTTCGAATAGAGTATAAAACTAGCTATGTTAAGTTATAGAGTTCATAGATGTATGACTTTTTTGACTGAAATATGCTAGATAAAGTAAAAATTGTCACAACCCTCCTCGGTCTCGCCTACTGATAGATACATGGGTTTTGTCAAATTTTTTAGGCTTGCACTCCGCTCTCATACAAATACTACAATATAATTTTTATCACACACAGACTATACAAAACTCTTAATCTAATTCAAGTGGCAAAATTTAAAGATTTTCAGCCACCAAACTACAAGATCATCTTCGTTCGGTATGGTGGCTATTATATGATATTCGTCCTTATACTACTCACGCATACCGTCCACGCAATAAGCTTGCACCACGAATCAGTTTTTCGAACACGAGTCTCCCGGCTTCGGGACAGTCCGGGGCCCGAGGTAGCGAACCCGCCTTAACACGGAGAACCTCCTTTTCAGCACATTCGGAATCTTCCTGGAGTGGATCCAAAACCCGTAGGACGCTGACTACTAAGGACGTGCTTGAAGCTGTCCCAGTCCTCCTCTCAGGCCAATTTATCGAGATGATCCCTTTTAGTGCTCCTCAGAGACTGATGTTTCGAGATTTGCTTTCTTTTGTCATCCTCTCAGGCGGATGTATCGAGATTTTCTTTTTTTATTTGTTTTTATTTTATTTTTAGAGTTCTGGCGGTATCTGATTATATTTTTCGAATTTACTGAACTTCTTGGTCCATTTTAGGCTATAATCAAAACGGGAATCTGACTCGTCTCGCTGATTCCTCTTCCCCCTTTTCTTCCATTACATCGAAGATATGATCTTCAATCGTTGTAATACATCGATGTATTACAGTTTACTTCACAATTATGTTTGCATTATTTTTACTGTTGGATTTTGCAAAGCGCAAGCAGCAATCATAATTGCTGAGAGGTATTGAAAGTACCGTATCTACCGATGACAATCGTTATCGTGGAAAAATGCAGCAATCATTTTTTAAACGATTATTTTTGCATTATTTCTACCGTTACGTTTTGTGGCTCACAAGCAGCAATCTATTTGTTGACAGGTACTGAAAGTACCGTATCTACCGATCACCATCGTGGTCGAGAAACAACGCGTTAATAATTGTTTAAACAATTATGTTTGCATTATTTTTACCGTTGGATTTTGCGAAGCGCAAGCAGCAATCATATTTGATGAGAGGTATAGAAAGTACCTCACCTACCGATCACAACCGTGATCGAGGAGAAATGCAAAACAGAATTTTTAAACAATTATTTTTGCATTATTTTTACCGTTGAATTTTGCAACGAGTGAGCAGCAATTATATTTGCTGAAAGATATCGAAAGTTCCGTACCTACCGATCAAAATCGTGATCGGGAAAAAATGCAAAAGTAATTGTTGCAATTACTTTTGCAATGCAAAAGTAAACAATTACTTTTGCATTATTTTTACCGTTCTATTTTGCAACGCGTCCGAAGCGGTATTTGCCGAAAAGTATACAAAGTACTGCACCTAGCGAACACCGTCGTGTTCGAGAAGAATTACAAAAATTATTGTTTAAACAATTATTTTTGTATTACTCGTGCTGCTGTGCTTTGCAGTGTGTTACCACCAGCCATGTTTACTGAGCGAATCGATACACTCAGCAAGGACTGTTGCTGCGAAATTCGTGTTTTTTAAATTTCTTGCGAAGTTGGCGTTGAGAAAAGAAAATAAAACCTCTTTTTCGACGCTGCTGTGTTATGTATGTACATGTACGTATTTGCGCTCGCGCAGTGTGTACGCGCTACGAAGGGACAACCCGCGGTAAGATATAACAATCTTCAACCGTGTGCGGCCGACGTAGTGAATGCACACCGACACGCACGCACACACGCGTTGCGTGAAACACAATACAATGTAGTGCCTTGTGGCGTTCCGAGACGCAGGAAGGCATTTACAATGCGCCGTCCGGATCGGCAGCGCGTATGCGCGCTGCCCATCTCCCGGTAGGTGGCAGAAGCTCGAACGGGTTCTGCCCTACCGACTCGAGCCAAGGCTGCGTCGAAGTTATGCTTCGGGTACCATTCCCTCTTGAGGCAAGGAATCGGTCAGAAGCAGTCCGCATTGGCGAACAGAGACAGCGTAGTATTCCACCACAGACAACGCTAGACCACACGTTTCTCTGATGACCCGGCAAAAATTATTGCGACTTGGAATGCATGTTTTTGCCCACCCACCGTATAGGCCGGATCTTGCACCTTCAGATTATCACTTGTTCTGGGCGCTATAGAACAATTTGGATAATAACACCTTTAGCTCTTTGGACATCCTCAAAAACCACTTGGATGACTTCTTTGACCACAGATCTCAGGACTTCTATGAAAAAGGGATAAAGAAGCTTTTTTTAGTAAATATTTTGCTTCTGAAATATACCCGATTTTCGGTACGAAATTATGCATAGACCCAATACATGTAAACGACGAAAAAGTAGCCAATTTTGATTTTTTTTTTTTAAAGAAACAAAACGTTTTACAATTTTGAAACTTTAGGTATAATTTATTACGTAATTAAGCTTTTTATACAAAAAATTCCATTACCAAATATTGCAAAATAGTGACGTTATGACTAGTCTCCCAGGAACGTTTTGACGGCAGTTGTCCGTTTGTGGGAAATCCAACGAATTCAATACTGATCTGAAAAATATGAGCCAAGAATTTTTATGTTTTCAAAAAAGATTTTCTATGCCGCTACATGTATTTTCCTCCTCAATGAAATCGATAAAAAGTCGAACCCTCGGAAAAATAATGTGAGAAATGATTTTTTTGGCCCAGCTATCCTATGCGTATCATTTGAGCTGGTCTTCACTCATCAAATCTAAACACTGCATTCTCACGGTTTCATGGAAATTTTATAGCAATCAAGGGCGCCTATCAGCCTTTTAAGAATGGAACTACCCATCCAATTCTCGGTTCGAATCTCGTCGAGCCATCGAGGGATATAAAATGCCACATATCTCAAGATAAGTACTGTTATTTCACACATCTATGTACAAACCTGTAAAAGCAAACAACGCATGTATGTTCAAACGGAATGAAGCGGAATGCTCGCGCGGTCAATATTTATACGTTGGTAGTGTAGACACTGTATAAAATTCATTAAATTATTCCAACTACTAGTTTGACATACAAACAAAAATATTTTTCATACCTTCAAACTGCGGTTCCTGCACCATATAGAAATCATTCCGCAGCAGCAGCAATATGCCCCACCTTTTTTAGACTGCTCGACCAAGTTGCCGCGCTTCTTTATTTGTCCTGTGCGTGGGAACAGATGGCTGGCCAATCTCTATGCGGCGTAACATTTTGCACATGCATTCACCCCAATTCATTTCGAACCGTTATTGAATATACTCACAGCACACTTAGCTGCTATTTCTATTATCCCAAATCTTAGGTTGTTGAAGCAACAGCGCAACTGTTCTGTCCTTTTTCACCAAAATCATAACTTGATAAATTATTGCAATTTTTAGAAATAATTCGCCACCGATCAAACTTAAGGTATTCCTTTCACGAACCCGAATATTTAAGCATTCCGATTTTTTCCTGCAATGAAGTAAAAACACATCCAAACATGCTGGTAAAATTTCAAGCCAAGCTACCGAACTTTTAACAAAGAATTACAACTTTAAATTACGGCTCTTTATGGAGATCACACGCTGGCATACCTCGTAACCTACAGTCGTAAAATGGAAAGAGTCGATTTTGAATGATCCGCTAAAATTTAATTCCTGCTACTGAAAAATATCCTGATAAAAAATCCTGTTGTCTCGATTTTATTCTACTTTTTTGACAATTTGGCTACATGCATTGCATGATCGAACCAAACGTTCACGTGTACAGCATCCGTGCGATTCTCGCATTGCGATTTTATCGTGGCGCATATCAAATGGCCGGATGTAATTAAGTTAATGGTGAGACGAGAGAGAGGAAGAGTCGAGCGAACCCGCAAGGAATGCGGCATCGCTTGTGGAATCAGAACCACCTATTAGTTTCAGTGTCATAGTACGCACAAACGTGCTTCGCACCCCATGTTCTCATACTTCGTATCACACTATCCGAGATCTAAAGGAGAAACCTACAAACACGAAGAATAATAATGATTTTTAATAATGGCTTTCGGTTGATGTGAATTGTTTTCACTAAGGATACACGAGATCAAAACTCGTTTTATTTTGGATCCAAAGTTTTACATAGTCGTATACTCGTATTATTTGGGAATACCAAGGAATAATAACGGAAGAGGGGGGTCGACGATCAGTATCGAGGTTCTACCATGTTGAGTTTTGGAAACCTAGGCAGAAATGTTACTATGGTTTTCAGTCCTATTTTAACTAGGCTCTCAAATTTCAATCGCCCGCAAAGTCCGACATTGTATCGTATCGAATTTAAGGGCCGAATGTGATGCAAATTGGATTACCATCAGAATTTTGATCAGGCTGAATCAGGCATCCTAGATAAATTCTAACTATTCATATTCACGTTGTGCGGTATTTTTTAAACTGCGATGTACAAGTATCTATGAGGCTAAGAGAGGGGAAAAACCCCAGATATTGCTAGGGAAACGAAGACTAAGCTCATCAAGTATATGAGGTGTGTAAAATAAGTAGTGAGACTGGCAACGTAGCGTTCGATTTGACAATACTTGAGATGCGGGACTTGGAGGAGCGGCAGATGAACATGTGATACGCCTTCAGTACGAGTTTGAACTGGCTAGAGTCATTTGGTTGTCCATAGCGATTTTTTTCTTGACACAGTTTTTTCTCGTGCTTTCTAAAAATGAGTGACATCAATTTCGTGCGTTCTAAAAATGAGTGATATCGATTTCCAGTAACCTTCTGAATTTTCGAGCAAGTGCTATCAGATTTTGCTTTAGACTTGCTAGCATAGTACAACGGAAACTTTTACAAAACTTCAGCAGGCATACGGAGACAGTGTTTTATCAAAGGTCCAGGTTTTTCGGTGCTTTAAGGCATTTTCAGAAGGAAGAGAGTCGATTGAAGAGGAACGACGCAGCGGAAGGCCTTCATCTTTAAAAACCGATGAAAATGTCGACAAAGTCGAGGATCTTGTGCTTTCAAATCGTCGATTGACAGATAAAATGATCAGGGAAGACTTGGATTTGACTCATACCATCGTTTATCAGATTTTGATCAATGGATTAGCGATGTGTTGCATCACGACAATGTGCCTTGTCGCACAGAAATTTTAATAAGTTTCTGGCGAGTAAAACCATTTCCGTGGCTCCACTGCCTCCTCGTTCGCCTGACTTGAGTCCTTATGACTTTTCCCTCTTCCCGAGACGGGAAGAGGAAAAAGTCAACTAAACGCTAGATGTTCAAAATGAGTGGATCTCAAAAACGTATAAATATTATCTTAAGAGAGCATACCGTAAACCGGGGTAACTTTGGGACACTTTTTCAGGTTTTTATGACTCCTGTCAATATATATTAAGCTAGGTAACTGAGACTATGGTGTTATATGAAGTTATCCTTCTTCTTTCAAAACATGAGCATGATTTTACTCTACAACCAATGACACCCTCATAAAAATCCTTCTTCTTTGTCCCAATCTTACCCCATGAATTGGGGTAACTTTGGGGCAATACTGTTTTTGCTTTGAAACACTAAGGAAAAATCAATCTGTCCGAATGTTACATAGAATTGTTTTATTACAAATTTGTATTAAAATATTACAAATTACAGTAATAGCTTCAAAATATTAAGATTTAAAATAACATAATAGGTTAGCAAGGATAGATAAATTTTGATAGGAAGGTAAGAAACAATTTAACATAAATTAACAACTCAAATGAATTTAAAACTTGTTCGTAAACAGTATTAGTTCTTGAACTTTAAAAATTTCCCGTCGGCCAATTCGAATTGGCTGGTTGATTTTTTGGACGATTCCATCCTCCGAATAAAAAATTTCGTCAGGCTTAGCTAGCCATTTCCAGTTTAGGACAGAATTCATCATCGCAGAGATAAGTACTTCTTCGTCATTTTTTATTGCAATGATCTATCCTGGGTAGAGCTCACCTTCGTATCTCACCAGAACATAGTCGCTCACCATAAGATTATGGTAGAATCTTGAAGATTATGGGAGTGGCGTTGATGGAGTAGGCTATTCTCCCAAAAATCACTTTGGGACAGTCCCAATTTTACCCCACTCAGTGCTGAAAAATTACAACTTTCAAGCGTTTTTTCAATTAAATAAATTAAATAAAAATTAAAATTAAATAATAGAATTAAAGGTATAAATGAGACTTTAAATAGATGTAAAATAATGTACTTCTAAATACACATACCTGCCGGTAGTAAAATGTTTCCAGTTTTTCGAAGGCAAATTAAAGTTTTAACACGAACTAAAAACGCTATTACAAACAGTATAAATAAAGTTGAACTGCCGTCGGACGTCAGTACAACTACAGCTCAAAATGTTTCCCACGAGGTAGCAGCACAGCGTATGCAGTAGCGGTTATTGCGCGCCAATTAATAAGGCATTGTGTTGGTGGGAAATTCAAATGTCGAATATTGGCCGATGTCCCAAAGTTGTACCCCCAGACCCGAAGTTACCCTGGTTTACGGTGAGTCGCTTAAAAAACTATATCTCACAACCCCATTTAAATTACATCACTGAAAATTTGCTTTTATTATCGTTTTTTGTTTATTTTACTGCACTTTAAAATGATATCACCACACACGTACACGCTCACGGTAAGTGCAGGTTATGTTTCAACACTCCGAATTTTTTCTCGTGACTGTACACATATTTCCGATTCGAATGTGGTTCGAAGAATTCTCAAATGGTGTTCATCGGGGAACAGTGCAGTATACTTTTTTAAGCGACTTATGCTTTCTTATGATAAGATTTATACTTTTTTGAAATCCACTCATTGTGAATATCTATTGGTTAGATGAATACTTAATAAATTAGGTTAGCAAATTCAACGTCCAGAATGCGATAGGATCCATCAAGAATCGTATCGGATTCTGTTCGATACAGTGGGAATTCTCTAGGATTCGAATTGGATTCGTCCATTGGATGCCAATGAGGAATCTCGATTAGAATCCAATGTACGAGCCTGACCTTTTAGTATAAGGATCTAATGTGATTACCGAATGGATATATATCAATAAGTAGAGACAAGTATAAGAATTCAATTGGATCTCTACAAAAATTTCTGCATGGGAAGACACGCTTTAGTATTTTGCTCCAGGCACACCCCAAAGACTATTTCTTTAAATACCACCTCGTAGGGAGTCAAATGACATTGTGACTTCGAACGAATTTGAAATCTGCATCGTTGGAATGCAACAAAAATTACTATTTTTTCATTCGCTTAAATTTCTATTGGCATATCTTAGCTACGAAAATCTCTGAACAATTTTTCTATTTTCCTAATTCAGAAAACTATAATCTAAATTGGCAAAAAAATATTCTCTGAAATAATGCAGAAAAAAATAATAGGAAAAAAAAATTTCGTTGCGGTTCAACGATACAAACTTTAAGAGCACGACTTCGGACAGGTTGATAACGTGGCAACATTGTATATTGAAAACAAATCTTGACATGTTTTTGTGCGCTATTCTTATGTTTATTCTGAAGAACGAATCATTAATTTTCAATAAAACTCATTGATTTTTTCTTTCACGTTAACTTCGAAGCCGCCGTAGTAGTTTTCAGCCTAACATGATTGTGATATTTCTATTGTAACTATGTCAAACGGAAATATAAATATTCGAATTTAATCTCCAGAACGATACTTTACCCCGTTATCAAAACTTATTAAATTATGCCCCGGACAATCTACTGAGAGAATTAAAATAAACATTTTTCAGTATAGTGGATACCCGCAGTAGCCTCGGATAAAAGCCGCACACAGGAGTATGAATTTTTTATTGCGAATTCTCTGGCATTTAATAGTAGTAAAAAAAGTATAGTTTGCAGCAATCGATGAAATGTTTGTTCGGATTGTCGCATGAATAAGATATTCCTACGCCAACGGTCGATCATTGCCGACACAGATTCTAACCTCACTATCTAATATTCCTATAAAAATATCTCGAGAAGACGTATTTCGCATTCTGAAATATCATGGTCTCGAACTCATTTCTCTTGCATTAAAATCGCATTAATTTCTCGATTCCCAGAATGGGTGACTTCTACTGGTGCTATGTGAGAGAGGATATTTTCGTGAAAACATGAAGTAATAGATCTCTCGAATGAGCTGAATATAATATATAAACTGCTGAATAAAATACGAGAAAGAAGGCTGTAAAATACGGGTTGGTACTCTATACGATATTAATGTCCCACATCGGATTATCATACATTAGTTATGTATACAAGTACTCTAAACTGGATGAATATAATCTACGTTTATCAAACATTTTTAAAATCATTTTCGACGCTTGATCTACTCGGTATTTGTGGCCTGAGCCCCACAATACTTTCCCATCTTTATTCTGAGATGATACTTGTGGCATAATTGCTTTATCTAACCAATAAAGTTGTCGAGTTGAACACCGTTACCAGTACGAAGAGCTTTGATACTTGCCTAAGCGCAGTGTGATTGTGTGGTAGGTGATTGAAGCTAGGCCAGGGGTCGGCAAGTATTTTATAGTGGGATCCGGATACTTTTGAAACTTTTTTATTGTCGGCCAAAGAAAAAAAAACTGCAAATATAAATTACAGCAAGCAGGTTATTATTGTTTCTCAAACAGAGTGTCGCTTATAAATACACATATTGTTGGTTTTTATTTTTATTTTTCTCGTAAAAATAATATACTTTACACAGGTTCTTAATGTGAGAAATTACACCTCCGTTCTTGAGCCAGTTTTTTTATAGTTTGGTTCTCGCGAGGAACAACATATGCAAAGAGTGTCTTCAAGATGGGCGTCCGTTAACCTAGAACGATATTTATTTTCCAAAAAATTCTCTTTTGAGAAAGATGCTTCACATATATATGTCGAGGCAAACATAGTTGCCAGGTTGAGAGCCAGTTTTTTGTAATTTGCAAACTTTCCTGAAACACATTTATCCCAAAGTTCTTCAGTGGGTGCACATTCGTACGTTTGCAAAAAAAAAATCTTCATGCAAGTCGATTATTTCTTTCGAACTGTTATTTTTTCAACTTTAGCTCTGTTTAAATTTAATTTGACGCCTTTAGAATCGCACACAGAATGAGTTAATAAAATTTTTTAAAGATTCTTTAAAAAAAGAATACTCATTATTTTTGGTAGCCAACAAATATCCAGAAATATTAGACCACAAACCTCGGCAGAGTTTCAAATCATAAGTATCTTCTGGCTTTGCTAGTATTTGTAAAGAATTCGCGATTTAAGGGCAACTATCAGTCTAGATCCTGGAAAACGGTGAATTTTATTTAGTGGCCTTTATTCTACATATCTTCAAGTATCTTTACAAATTTTCGCGAATTTTGTCACAAAGTGGCGGAGCTGAAGCTGGATGAAGTGACTCACCTGTTCCTGATAGTGGCTTGCGGCCAGCATGAGCGCCTATTTTTCACCTAGGACAAAAATTGAAAATCATTTGAGTTCTAGATAAGATTTGCCTTCGAAGTACTTAGGGAAATTGAGAAATATTGATTTTTTATAAAATGATGCATGTTCAAAAAAGAAATTGCTTTCGGTAAAAAATCGGTAAAAAATTTTCAACATATCAAAAATCCCCTACGTACTTTGATGTAAAACGTTCCTATAAAGGTCAAAAAAAAAATGTCAAGTCCATCGATGATGAATTGGCGATTTTGCCGGACGCAGGACACTATGAAGCAAAGGTGACTCGCTGCATCCAACTTCAGCAGCACCATTATATTACAAAATGTTGTGAATAAATTTGTAAAGATACTTGATGATATGTAGAATAAATTTAAAAAAAACGGAATTTTCATTATATCAACTGGGTATCCATGAAAAGTTGTAAAAATTCACCTTCCTTCCCGGACTCTAGACTGGCAGTTTCCCTTAATGACGTGACTGGTGTTTGTAAGAAACTCCACATGACCATAAAATCCATATACATTTTTTCGATCTCATGTTAATGCATCGTTAGCCTATCGGTTTGACGTGGATTTCTGTGCAGAAATTGTCTTAGGGATCCAATTGGTTTCCCATAATCATCCCTATTTCCTAATAGGGATCCAATGGGATGAGCCGTTGGATCCATATACTAAAACATCATGCTCGTACATTGGATTTGAATCGGGATTCCTCGTTGGATCCGAATGTACAAATCCATTGCGAATTCTAAAGGATTCCTTCCTTATCAAAGAATGCAATACGATCCTTGATGGATCACATCGTATTCTGCACGTTAAATTTTCTCAACAAAATATATAGATATACAAAACAAATAGATCTTGAAAAGTATAAATCTTATCTTAAAAATATATAAATCGCTTAAAAAACGAATATTTTTAAAATCTATTTAAATCACATCAGTGAACATCCACTGTAATTATTGTTTGTTCTTTTTTTTACTGCACTTTGGCACAATATCACCACACGTACAAGATCACGTCGATACAGCGAGTATCGCCTTTATTCAATCCAATTCCCCCTTTCCTTTGTTTTTATTTGAACATCCTCAAAGACAATTCCAATTCTAATAAATGTATTTCAATACTATAATCATATAAGCTGCTATTGCTTACGCCCGCGTGAAATTCGGCTTCAAGCTATTAGGACCTCAAATAATACATTTTTTACGTTGATATATGCAAAGAATATAGTTTTCCATACAAGCTTTTACATTCCATTCCATCCTTTTAGGGTTTTTTTTTTCGGAAAATCGTTTTTAGCGCACCTCTGCGACCTTCAAGGACCATATGTTCCGAATTCAATTGAGATAAAATCAGGGAATTCGATTTTCCCATACAAACTCAACATCCCGTTACACCCTTAATTAGGGATTGTTTTAAAAACTCCTAAAATATGGGTTTCATTATGTTTTGAATTATTGTTTTGAAGAATATTTATACCAAGTTTCAAATCGATATACGCAAAGAATACAATTTTCCATATAAACTTTCAAAGCCCATTTCACCCCCTTAGAAGTTGATTTTCGAAAAATCCTTTCTTAGTGCACCTCTACACCTTCTAAGGCGCATAACTCCCAAATTTCATGTTTCTATCTTCAGCGTCAGTCAGTCAGTCAGTCACGAAAGTGTTTTATATGTATAGATGATATGTAAATCGATGACGTTAAAACGGAACTTCCAAACTGGAATTATCCTAATTGCTTTGTTATCACTTTATAACGAGTACAAAACTCCCTCTATAAAGAAGAAAAGGGCGGGAGACCCCTCTCCCGCCCTTTTCTTCTTTATTTTTACGAAACGAAAACAGGACAACGAGGTACTCACGCGTGGTTTTGAAATTGCATATTTGTTTAAGGTAGTAGTCTCTCCAAGGCGTTTTTCTGTAGATTTTTTTAATTTCGAGGACTCATTCAGGACATTATTAAGTGGTTACCTGCAGAATTTCAAAAGGATTCACCGTTGCGTATTCGAGATATTGGCAATCAAAGATTGCACGGTGTTACACGTGTTCTCATGGAGAGCAGTGGAAAATTTCACATTTCACGCAATAACTTCGAAACTTTTCTACAGATTTTGTATTCTCAATTACAGAGGAATATATGATGAAGTGGGTAAAAAAAATCATAAATTTTGACCGTCTAGTTTCAGAGATACAGCGATTTAAATTAAACAATGTCTAGCGACGCTAGCGCCACGAAGCGATTGGAGCAGACTAGAACTAGAATACAGTAATGTGTGCATATCCGTATACGCAGAGTATCTACGTTTAGTAGCCGGAATGGATAGTCTGATATAAAAGTGAGAGTTAGGTAAACATTATATTTGGCGTTTTCATCATTACTTTATAAATTTTTACATCCCGATAAGATGTATGGGAAGGTGGAGCACATTGTGTTACTTTTTTCTAACGAATTTTTACTCATACCAAAGTAGTCTGATTAGAAAAAAAGGTCATAACCGATATTATAGACCTTTGGGCGTACAATAAAGCTATCATATTTTAGCATTGAAAATCCTTTGAAAGATGTGTATATGGGGTCTGGTTTAGCGAGATGTCACAAGAAACTAACACTACCCCCACTCCACTGCCGCTATGTTGTGGCAAAGTGGCGGGGAGGGGGGGGGGGGGGGGGGGCTGCGACATCCTGAATGCCTGTGATTGGTTGAAAAATGCCGCATTACATGTAGAGTCATTTATGGTTACGAATTGTACGTTTGAATTTTTATGTGTACGTTACAATGTTATCAGACCGATAATTATATTTACCGTTCGATTTGGAGGAGTTGGAAAGTTGGAAAATAGTTGGAGAGTTGAGCGTAGTTGGACAGGTGGAGAGTAGTTTGAGAGTTGGGGAGTAGTTGGAGAGTTGGAGAGTTGGAGAGTTGGAGAGAGAGAGCAACTCACTATTTGCATGTGACTTTTTCTTATCACCCTAAAAGTCTGATTACATTTACAATGCCATAAAATAGTTGCACTTTGTGTAATATCTGTAGATTTTTTGCAAAAAAATTAGTAATCGTAAAATAATGGGACCGAATAAAATTTGCGGATTGGCTCATTGTGCCCCACGGGTGGGATACAATGTGTCAGATAGGTGGGTACAGTGTGCCAAGTGGCTGCGAAACGCAAGGTACAACTAGCCAGTTGAAACTCTTATATTTTCATACATACCGATAATCTCACAACGGGTATTATTTGACAACAACATTGGGAGTCGACTCATTGTGTCAACAACTCGATGACACACTGTGCCCCACACAATTGCCCCACAATATTTGACGTTTTCCCGACACGCGACATTTTTTGTCGAGGCTCAAATTGATTTTATATTTTTAATAATTATTCGTGAGCTGCTATGGATTTTATTTTAGGCCAGCCGAAACTTAATATCAATCATAGTTGAACACAAGAAATTTCGGTATTTACTATGCCACAAAACTCCGAGAAATCGCATTTGGTTGACAGTTTCCCGTGACCCGTTGCGCTTCTTCGATGCGTCGTCGTTTCTTTATTTCCTCATTGAGAGTCGATTCATTGTGCCCCACAATTCGATGACACATTGTACCCCCTAGTAAAATATTTGATCATTGATGAAAATAACTGTTAACTAAACTACGAATGGAAAAACACAAGCCATTGAGTGCATCATAAATAATAAAACTATCGATTATGACCGAAAATCCGAGCCGCTACAGAAACTGTCGTCATATTTTACGTTTTCCCGGCGAGCGAAATATTCTTTTTCCAAGCCTCAAAACAATTTTTAATAATTCTTTGTGAGCCGCTATTGATCTTCTATTAGGCCTAACGAAACCAAATATAAATCGCGATCCAACACATAAAATTTCCGATTTTACGAGCTACAAACCTCCGAGAAATCGCATGTGGCTCACAGTGCCCTGTGACACATTATGCCCCACTCTCCCCTACAACCTATATTATAAGAATATTTCGCAATATTTCGAAGCTTTCATAGATTCAACGGAGAATAAACTTTTCAACGTGACTGTGGCGAGACTGCTACCTTAATGGAATTTCCGATTATTGGTTCAAGAGTATAGTCGGATTTCGGTTACACTAATGTTATATGTTTAAATGTCGACCCGAAAATACGATCGAGCTCCGAGAACGTTCACGTGAGATAACTAGCCAAGAAAGACTGCAAGGTCTGGCAGCTTAGAATGACTCGCGCGATGATGGGGTGACGAAGCTTTACTGAAAGCAGACGAGACGGGTTCGGATGAAAAAAAGAATGTTCACTGACAAAAGGGCATGGAAGCTGTGCTCATACCCCATGACGCATTGCTGCTCTCAGTAAGCTCCATAAATCGCCAGGGTGAACGCTCTCATAAAATTGCGCGAAGAATAAGTGCTATTTTACGATATCTCAGGATTGCAAGAACGGATTCGTATAAATCCAAATGGGCTCTGGAGATAAAAATAGTAGGACATCGACAAGGCGTCATCGATTTTTATATTGGTGCAACACAAATGAGCGCGAGACGAACTTAACGGGTCTGCATAAGCTTGGGGCCCAAAAAAAGGTCAGTTTTCAATATTCGACTTTGATGAGAGTATTGGGATGACGCGGTCTGGATTTTACACCCACTTAACACGCTGTGTTTGGGTTTTTTTATTTAAAAATATTGACATGCAATGCAGTTATTATTTAAATATAATCTAGTAACTAGGTTGATCTGAAGTGTAAAATAAAAAAATGTACTTTTAGTATAATAAAAAAACTTTCGTATGACCAGATATTTTTTCAAAATTTCGAAAACTACGAAAATGGCATGCTGTAGAAGAAAGGTACGACCGTCTATAAAAAACAACTTTAATAATTTGTTAATAACAAATGGATAACCATATAAACAAATCATTCGGGCATACGATAGAAAATGTTATAAACTATGCTTCGTCCGAATTCGAAGTGAAACAGATGAATAGATTTTGATTAACAACTTCTACCGTTTTACAAAAAAATTTCGAGAAAAAAACAAATGATAAAAGGGTACATGGCAGCGGTGCGGTTCGCCGTAGCGCAGGCAATATAATGCTTCAATAAAGTTCGTCATAATTCAGGCATTTTCATGATTTTTTTTTAAATCATTATTGCATATTAAAGTGAAAACTCTAGGCTATAACACTATGCAATAAAAAGCGTCCTTTTGAAATTTCACGCTTATCGAGGCCCATTAACAAACATTCACTCAAACACTGCTTCTGCCTTAAGGCGCTATTCTACTGTGATGGCTCAAAAAATAAGCTATCCTTAATCATTTTTTTAAACTGTTGCATGTATCGGTATAAACTTTTTTTTCGCTTCAAAGCACACTCTTACATAATAGAAAACAATTTTTTTATGCATGTATATGTATATTTATTTAACAATTGATAATCGTGTAGAGGCATGAAAAAAAATAGTATGCGTGGGAGCCACACTCGTTAGAAGTGAAACTTCGAACACTCATGTCACTGATAAATAAAAATACCAGATTGTGCTGAAAAGAAATAAAAAACATTTGATTGAATTTTCTTAAATTGCAAAATTACAAGATTAACTTTTATTTGTTTAATTTTCGATCAAAAACTTACTTCTGCATTGACAATTCAATTATAAATTTGGCGTTTATTGAAAACTTGATAATCGTGTAAAGGCATGAAAAAAAATACCACGCATACTATTTTTTTTCATGCCTTTACACGATTATCAAGTTTTCAATAAACTCCAAATTTATAATTGAATTGTCAATGCGGAATTGTCAATGCGGATTTTGATCGAAAATTAAACGAATAAAAGTTAATCTTGTAATTTTGCAATTTAAGAAAATTCAATCAAATGTTTTTTGATTGAATTGAAGCGTTGAATCTTGCTAGGCATTTGTAATGGTTTGCTCTTTACTTGGACTGGGTAAGGTTTGTTTAGGGCTGTTTGGGTTTGGTTGTGTTTGTTTGAGTTGCGTAGGGTTTTATTGAGACTTATTGTCTTGTTAGGGCTGGTTTGGGATTTTTCGAACATGCTTGTGTATTTTGGGTTTCATCGGGTTTTCTTTGGGTTTGGGTTTGTTTGTAGTTGTTTGGTTTGTTCGGGCTTGGTTGTATTTGTTTGGATTTTGTGGATTCGTTGTGTCGCTCACGACGATGAATTCGGAATAGCAGTAGCGCGCTATGATTGATATAAATATACACGCGCGTTAATTCATCCATATTCCAAATGCAATATCACGAAAACTATTTCGTTGCGCCAAAAACCCTTTTAGCCAAAGACTTATATTGTCAGAGACTATTGTCAAAATGAAGGTCTGTGCAAAATTTCAGCTAACGCGGAGGTAACAGGTATTCAGAAGTTTGTCCGGAAATTTATAACATAGTCGTTGCCATAACTCCATGCGGAAATTGAGTTCGGGGTTTGATCGGGCCGATCTTAATTTTCCCTAATGTTATTAAGGCCCTAGTCTAGAAGCCTCACATGGGCCATCAGTGGCCGGTCACACTTGCTACCGAGGGCCATTGAAGACAAAATAACCAGGGCCTTTAAAATTGCCTCAACGGTACCTTATAAAAACTGTAGCAGCCATATACGTACATACGTGTGTGTGCACTGTGAAAAAGAATCGTGTTATTTCAATACATTTGAGGCTTACAATTCTGTCGCATATTTTGACAGGTGTGATCCCGTGTTGTTCCAATGACCGTACTACATGCGTGTTGGTTCAAGGCATCACAGCTTGCCTACTAAACGCATAGTTCAATTATTATATTTAATCGATCTCGATAATTATTATGCCTCAAATTCTTTAGTCAAGCAATTTATACTGTTTTGGCCCTATAATAGTAAAGTCTAGTAGTATTGGGAAAATCACTACTAAGGAATCTAGAACTACACCCCTTAAATGCCTTTACTTGGTCTCCGTACTTAGACCACAGTTTTAGTCAACCTACCTAACCTACCATTCCATAATAGCGGCGCGGTCTGGCTCTTTTACGGAAAACCCTACTATGGAATCCACAAATAATCCCGTGAAGGCCCCAAATTGTATTAGGGCTGGCCTGCCAATTTTCCGCACGGGACGGAATATTTCCGATAAAATGAATGAAACTTGGAATATTTTGCCGCAAATGACAAAAGGTCTTGTCGACCTTGGATACCTACACACGGAGAGAATTAAAAAGTAATTTTTGTCGTGAATTTCACGGTAAGAATTACCGTGATATATTTCAATGTGGTGACAAGTGAGAAAGGCATAATAATTCGTATGCGACAAGTTTTTTTTAACTCGCGTTACAGAAAATTTCAAATACGTAGCTAAAATTTTACTATACACGAAGGGTAGCGCGCACGATAATTTTTACCGAGAGCACAATACATTTTCCTATAACACTCATTAAATTTTATAATAAATCTTAAAATAACTGTTATAAAGACGATACTTTTTTATAGACATTTTTGAAAGGCATACAATAATAAAATGCACAGTAAAATTTCGCTGATATTATATATTTTTTAAATTTAAGTTTTGCGTATTTTGTTACACATAAAAATTTACTAGAAAATCTGGTAAAATTTTCTATCTGAAGAAGAAATTTTATTTTATTTTCGTGAAAATCTCCCAGATAGACACATTTAGCTCATATTGGCATCATATGGGCATTATCTATGATGCATAGAAATTAACACAGCTATGTGTCGCTTATGAGTGCTCACCTTCAGGTCATATTTGCATCACATGACGATTCATGATAATACATCCAATTAAAGCAAAGTTGCTCTCACGCGAGTATGCATACAATGAATTCATCAGCACTATCAAAATCGGATCACGAATATTCAACAATAAGGGAGTGCATATGGGGTTCATATTGGTGTCACAGGATGACGTAAATGTTGTATTCATATGGAGCTCATATGAGCGTCACGACGTGAAGGAATTTTAGTGCTCATATGGAGCTCATATGGGCGTCACGGCGTGACGCAACTACGTTGTGCTCATTTGGAGCTCATATGGGTGTCACGGCGTGACAAAATTGTAGTGCTCATATGAAGCTCATATTGGCGTCATGACATGATACAATTGTTGTGCTTATATGGACGCTAGAGGGCGTAACCCGTACTACGACACTGTACAGGCGGTCGGATCTGTGCCCGAAATGAAAAAATTAATAAGTCTACAAATTATGAATAAAAAAAAATTCTGGTAGTATTTTTCGTTTCCATATACTTTACTTATATTGCTGCATATAGGATAATTGGATTAAAACGTGCTCTCTGCCTCACTAAAGTTTTTGTCTAGCCTCGGTTTCGAACCTACGTCTTCTAATTCTAGAGCTGAGCGCGCTACCTACCTAACCATCCTATCACTTGTGTAAATTTCCTATTTTTCGCTCCTTACTTTTATCATTTAAAAAAATGTCAATAAGTGGGAAAACGTTGAAGTTTGCATTGTTGCAATGCAACGAAAATTAATTCTTTTTGACTACTGAATTTTTTTTTCCCATTTAGGCAGTAAAAATAACACACGTTTTTACGTATTCTTTCTATAGTTTTACGACTTCAAGGCTTTTGATGATGATAAAAATAAACGAATAACTTCATTTATTATTACATGTATCATATAAAATGAATACCTTGTTGTCCTTGCTAAATATTTTAGTGATGTAAGAAAGCCATCCAGATGCATTAAAAGGAATGATGAAAAAATGTTCAATTTTTGAAGAAGGTACAATACATCCATTTGAATAAAAAAAACACCAAATTCTTAGAAATTAATTGTTATTGAAATTTTAATTCACTATATCGTACTTACTACCGCCGTTGTATAGCGCACATAGGAAGTATTACTGAAAAGCATGCATATCGCCGTCATATTGCGCTCATCGAATGTATCACTGAGAAACATGCATATCGCCGTCATATTGCGCTCATCGAATGTATCACTGAGAAACATGCATATCGCCGTCATACAATGTATCACTGAGAAACACGCATAACGCCGTCATATTGCGCTCATGGGATGTGTCACGGAGAAATATGCATATTGCCGTCATATTGTGCTGATCGAATGTATCACTGAAAACATGCATATCGCCGTCATAGAATGTATCACTGAGAAACATGCATTTTACCGGAATATTGCGCTCATGGGGTGTATCACTGAGAAATATGCATATCGCCGTCATATTGCTTGCATGGCATGTCTACTACCAGTGCTAACCCAGTGAATACACCAACAAAAATCATTGGATCACTACCATATGACGTCTATCTGCAAATATTCATTGCAGAATTTAAATTTGTCCTCTTATGAGTTCATCTTGTAGTCAATGGATGATGTATTTCGAAACGACAAATTTAAGTCACGATGTATCTCAAATCCAAGGTACTGAATGAGCTCATGAAATGTATTCACCAACGTAAACGAAATTGCGTTCATGTAGAGTACAATTCATGAGAGCAATTGATGTTACCATAGTGAGTACACACCAAAATGTCTACACATGACTTCAATATGACGTAAAATTTGCGGATATTAATTGCGGACACTTGAGCGCAGCGATATGAGTTCGACGTGCTCTAAACGCACGATGCATTTGTAAACGACATATTAAGATCAAAATGTTTTGTAAATGCATGATACTAAATGAGTTCATGGCTTTGCATCACAACATGTAGCCAATATGCTGTAAAATTTGCTTCATCAATTGTATGCACGCTGTGATAATCATGACTGTCTATCTGGGCTGTGTTTGACTCAGTAATGATAAGCGAAGTTTCAGGGTTGTCATCTGGTTACCGTTACTGCACGGTAATTTTTAACATTTAATTCTCTCCGTGCACATGCTTTTGAACATAGGTGAAGTGGGAGAAAACCAAATTTCGATTCTAGTTTGAAATATTTAAAAAAATTTAGATCTTGACACATGTTTGTTGCTAAATCACGAACAAGTGTTAAACCGAATATCATACGCGTATACATATATAAACAAACAAGGTCAAGAATAATACGTTACGAAAGGGACAGCATGCAAAGTCGAGTGGAACGCTCTTTGGAACGTACCCGCTAACGAGTACCTCGGCGATTGAATGCATGTGCGTTCATGCGTGTATCCAGCCGCGGCTAACAGAGCTGGCAAAGCCTGTCATCCGGTTTGCGGGATTCTACGCACTGACTAGGGCGGAAGCTGGGTGGCCGCCGTTGTGCACTCTCCGCATGATCGCGGTCTCCCTTGGCTTTTGCTGTGTATACTGCTTGTTCAATGCTTCCCTGTCTCGTATCTCCTCTGTATACATTGATACTAGCTCGTTGAATCTCGTCCTCTTAAAAAGGTAGCAGGTGCGGAACAACGACCATGTGCAGTGTCATTGCCGCGAATGCAGTAAGGGCGAGGCCCCCAAATTCACCAAACAATACTAATTTACATGCGCAAAAACGACATTTGCACGTGACGTTGCTGCGACGAGAGAGCAAGAGACAATCAAACGGGAGCCAAAGTACACTGCTATCCTGTCAAGAAAGAGACACTGTAAGAAAAAGGATGAAGACTTTGTGATCGAATAACGAGAGAAACGCAGTGTGTTCACACCGAGTAATTTAAAATTACCGTGTACTCTACAGTGAGTTGGGTAAGTCCGGGGTAGTTGGCCACAGTTTTTTTCAAGGATCCATCAAAATAAAAATACAGACGTTTTTTACTTACCTCTATTTGTAATTAAGCTTTGAACATTTAATTTTCATCCTTCAACTGCACCCTTCCGCCACGAACCTCCGATTGCATATGGGGTCAATGTGTCCCCAGATGTTTTTCAGATCGCGGTACTTCAGTAAATATGCATTTTTTTCTTTTGTAGAGACGTTTTTTGTAGTCAATGATCCTTATTTTATGGCCCAAAATTTGATTTTTAAGAAAAACAAAAATCAAGTGCCGAAAGATTCGTTCAAAGTCGGAGTTGCGTCGAAAAATACGTACTTGCACGAAAAACATCACAATGTTTTTTTTTTTTGAAAATATAAAAAAAAATCCTTTGAGGTTTTTAAAGAGGAAGTTTTGTAGATACGAAAGAAAAAATACAGTGTCTACCGTCTTTCCAAAAAGTATATTTATTCGGAGGTTTCATTTTAAGCATTTTCGGGGTAATGAAAAATGGCAAAAAACGAATCCTTCGGCAGATTAATTGTTGAAAACGTATATTTACGGCCTTTTTTAACTTCAATTGCTTATAATAAAAGCAATTGAGGTGAAAAAAAAGAATAATTTATATTCACCGTAATCGACGCGTATGTGCATTTGGGGCTCGTTGCTCATAACTCTCCTGCACAACGGATACTTGCTTTTAGTGTTGTCATCGGCGATTCGGTCAAAAAGACCGCACCTAACGCGTTTTTCAAGCTCTGGCCTTACATCGGAATTTTGCTGCGGTACTTCATCTTTCCTTAAAATAATTTTTAGACTCGTAATTATCTCCGTTCTCAAATTAGGTGTCTATTGCAACTGTCTTTGCATAAAAGGGCGTAATAGATGGTGGGAAATTTTTTTGTGGCATTTGTGACTAGACAGCTTTTCATTATCTCCATCAGCGTTCAATTTTGTACATGTGTACAAAATTCTGCTATTAAGTGCTGCCTAGTCGAGAATGAGAAAAAAGAATCGCATCGGCCATCGTTTTATAATTATATATACATAATTGACCGAGCGAAGCGAAGTCTCTCAATTAACTGGGACAAATCGGCGTTTGTATGTTTGTTTGTTTGTTCGACGATAACTTGCGTACCGTTGATCCGATCTTTATGAATCTTCGTAGGCAAGTAGTTCATGCTAATACAATTTTTAAGTTCGAATATCAGCAAAATCGGTCAAGGAGTTGTAAAAATATAAGGGTTCTGAGGTATCAGAAATGAGCATTGAGACCGAGCGAAGGGAGGTTCTTCGCAAAAGAGAAGAGATTGGGCCGTCTTGCGAGTGTAATAGTGCGAAGGAAAAGAAAAAACAAAAATGTACTGACAGAAAAATTATTTTGATGTTAACTAGATGCGTCTATTCGATTTTTTTAAAATTTGAATTGACTAGATTTTTCGTGAAATCGAATTTTTCCTATTGCATTCCATTATTAAAAATATATATTCATTTATTTATTCAAATCAAAATCTAATTAATATCGTCTAATAACTAAATATTTGATTTATTCCTAATAAATCTATGATTTGGTTTCATCTGGTAGTATAAGACAAAAGAGACAGACGGAAAAATGGTACACGATTGAGTCTTTAAAAAAATTCATGACTTTGTTTCCATTAAAAGGCTGTTGTAACCACGGTCTTACATACAGGTCTGTAAACTCCCGTGGCGGGGGTAGGTTGCGTTTTGTAGACATTTTTAAATATTGGAGTGGCCGCTAAAGTCGCTGCGATCGGTTTCCCCGCTTAGGCGAGGGACGGCGGTTGTGGGGGGATCTCTGTCTCAGACTTCCGCCACGGTGCCATCTCCGTACTTGTACATACCTATTTATTATAATGGCGAATTTATAGCACGTGGCAAAAGGCGTTCCGAAATGAATATATTCGGAAAAACATGTCATGAAGTGGAATCGCAACTATAACCTTCGAAATCTAAGAGAGCCCGACAAACATAAACGATTTAAAACGATTATATTTCTACTTGAGGTTTGGCTAGTTTGTTTTATGTCCGCTTCGTAGTCCCGATATTGCGAGTTCAAATGCACATGCCTTTTTTTGTAAATTCTTTCACGAAGCATGGGAGTGGGGTAGTATAATCCTTAATATTTTCAATAAAAACTAGCTGTTTTATATCTCGTTTATTTTTATTGAGATTTCTCGTGTATGCCAGATTTTTAATTCAAGGTAAGTGCAAACAAAAAGAAAACTCATTTGATTACATATTTAAGGTATGGATGGATATTTAAAAAATTGCCAAAATTCTTGAAAATTTTACGAATGACAGTTCTTGATAGAATAATAATAAATGAATTATTTTCGATTTTTTCACTAAATAATTTAGTAGTTATAAACATATGAATTTAACACGGTCGCTTATGGGAAAACAGCTTCTGCAGACGTTAATGGTTGCAAAACAAATGGAACTCAATCGCCGTAAATTCCGAAAATATATCATCAAGATTTAGGATCAAGCGATTGGTTATGCTAAGTTTAAAATAAATTGACTGAGTAATGGTCGAGAAATTTATTAAAATAATGAGGAGTATCGCCTTTTAACGACGAATTAATAGCAATCATTGTAAAACTCAATATATATTGAGTTTTTGGGTAATTATTGATAATAATATGATCTAAAGGTATTAAATTTAAAAATGACGGAATTTTTTTATTGGTCAATTGAAACAGATATACAGTCGCTGACAGTCTAATTTCTCAGGTTTTCAGGTTATGTGCATTTGCGATCCCGATGGCAGTGGGTGGAGATCCCCCCCCCCTCAGGCGTAACCGCCGTCCCTTGCCTAGGCGGGTAAACCGAACCCAGCAACTCTAGCGGCCACCATAATATTTAAAAACGTCTACAAAAGGCGACCTACCCTCACCACGAAAAAACGCCGGAGTTTCCAGAGCCGTATGTAAGACCGTGGTTGTAACATTCTGCAGTTGAGGAAAATGGTTAGTCTTTCTATATATAAATAGTCGCGCTTGTTAATAAAAGGCACGACGATACCTTTATTTTTTCTCAAATAAAAGCCTTGTTAGAGAAAAAAAAGAAAAATAATTTAAGTCTTTTTCACCACACTTTTATGCCATGATATTCCTTTCTCGTATTTGTGAGATATATCGTGTTTTATGGTTATTCATTTAATTTGAATATATTTAATATTTAAAAAGAATAGCTTGAACAAATAAAAAAAATGTTTGAAACAAATAGTGTCGTAGTATGCCGCGAATAAGAAAAAAACTTATTCCATTTAAATAGCTCCTATTTAAATTAAATGTTTTTTTGGCAGTGTCATTTAAAAAAAAAACAAAAATAATGAAAACATGATATAATCAATATAATAATAATCATCATAATAAATAATGACAATATAAGTAGTTTATAAGATATGAGGAAAACACATGAACGTACGTAAAATACATGTATATCCTCCCTGCTTTTTTGGTAGTATTTTACTAACAGTTTAGTAACAACCCCTTTAATCCTTCTAGAGGTTGAATATTACAGAACCCTGTCTTAGTGGATGTTTGCATCTTAAAAGGAAACTACTGTCAACATTTTATGTTTCTAACTTCAGTGGTTTGGGCGGTGATCTGTCAGTCAGTCAGTCAGGACATGTCCTTTTATAGATATAGACTAGCTTACGCCCGTGGCTTCGCCCGTGTTGAATTTGGGCCATAGAAACTTCATTAGAAGTTGCACCCCGCATTATGGGTTGTTTAAAAAAGCCTAGAATATCCGTTTTATTATTCGTTTAGAAGAATTTTGATACGGAGTTTCAAGTTGATACACGCAAGGACTACAATTTTTCATACAAACTCTTACATCCCATTTCACCTTCTTAGGAGTGGACTTTCGAAAAATACTTTTTTAGTAGGAGATTATACAAGAAAAGGAAACTATTGTCCAAATTTCACGTTCCTGTCTTCAACGGTCTAGGCTGTGCGTTGATCTGTCAGCCAGTCAGTCAGTCAGGACATATCCTTTTATAGATATAGATTTATGCCAAGTTGCATATCAATCGACCCATGAAATAATTTATTTCCATAGAAAATTTAACCCGCCTTTTAACCCCTAAAATGGGGTTTTATTGAAAAATTTCGGAACACGTGTTGAATTATTTTCTTCGAAGACCATTTGTACCAAGTTTCAAGTCAATCTACCCATGGAATATCTTGTTTCCATATAAACATCGACGCCTTTTTTCACCCCTAACAATAAAATGGAGTTATTTCGAAAAATCCTTAAACACGTGTTTAATTATTTTCCTCAAAGACTATTGGTACCAAGTTTCAAGTCCATCGACCCAAGGATTCTTTTTCCATACAAACTTCAACACTCTTTTTCACCTCTTAATCGCGGTTGTTTCGGAAAATGCTCAAACACGTGTTTAATTATTTTCTTTAAAGATTATTTATACCGAGTTTCATGTCAATTGGCCCAATGGAATAAAATGTTCCATAGAAACTTTAACAACCCGTTTTACCCCTTTAGGAGTTGAATATCACAAATTCTTTTCTTAGTGTATGTTCACATCATAAAAGGAAACTACTGTCGAAATTTCACGCTTCTATCTTCAGTGGTTTGAGCTGTCCGTTGATTTGTCAGTCATTCAGTCAGGGCATACCCTTTTATAGATATATAGAAGATAGATACAAACTTTGCCACCCCCTTTCTCCCCTTAGGGGTTGAATTTCTCGAAACGCTGAAATACGTCTTTCATTAATTGTGTCAAGAAGCACGAATACCAAATTTCAAGTAAATTCGACCAGATTTTTTTAAATTTCCATAGAAACTTTTCCACCCCTTTCCTCTCCTAAGGGTTGAATACCACAAATTCCTTCCTTAGTGGGTGTTTACATCAGAGAAGGAAACTACTGTCCAAATTTCACATTTATATCTTCAGTGCTTTGGGCTGTGCGTTGATCTGTCAGTCAGTCAGGACATGTCCTTTTATAGATACAGATAGATAGATGACACTCGGAGTCGAAGACGCATCGACTGACACCTTACTTCTCAAAGTAGGGGAAAGGTGTACGAGATGATCCCCCTAAGGGAGAATGCTCGTAATTTCAAAGATATTCAAAATAATTAAGATCAGAAAGAGTTTACTACTGGCACATTTATCTTTTTTACGATTGGCATATGCGAAATATTAAATTTATTAGGGTTTCAATAAAAATATTTCGTTTTTTTTTATCTTACATATTATCCAAGGATCATTTTGAGCATCCCGGAGTTCAAGATGATCCCTAGGGTTTGGACAAGATGATCCGGGGGATCATCTTGTTCTATCATCATCATCTTGCCCCTATTTTGGATTTTTTTTTTTAGTTTGGCGAAATTAGGAAACTATAAATAAAAATTTGCAAAAATAAATATTATAAGTTTTATCTCACCGAACTAGAATTGAACTAAACCAGTCTTCTACAGCCAGTCGTAAATGATTTAGGTATATAAATTATTATTTGTGTTATCAATTATACATTAAAAATGTAGTTTAAACATAAATAGACAATCTTTTTATATAATTAAGGCAACAAACTTTCATAATCAACATTATGTCAACATTATGTCATAATCAACATTAATCAACATTATGATCAACATCATATGTTGAAAAAAAATTCTTCATCGTACAATCTAAAAAACTAAACCAACTTACTTTTATTTAAATTTATTATTTATTTTATTTAAATTAAATTATATTAAATTAAAATTTTTTTGATTTAAATTATTTATTTAAAAATAAACCAACAAAACCAACTTTTGTAATTACGCTGCATCACCTTTAACAAAAATAAATTAGGTACGTTATTTGGTTACAAGATGATCCCTAGGGATCATTTTGTACACCTGGAAGGGAATCATCTTGCCCCAAACTCAACTTTTTCATTTATTGCTCGGTAACATGACGTATAAGTATTTCACGGTTTCCACGCCAACCAACAAACCAAATTGAGCATATTATAAAGCCACAAACACAACAATGATTGCAACTGACAGTATACAATAAAGTTCCCTAAGCTCAAAGTCAACCTTACCCTAGATCAAAAGCTCACACTTTTTTTTTCCGTCGAAACAAATGCATCGCTCACACCGCCATCATGACTTGACTAGCGCGGGGAAGTGCTGGGCGCTATGTTTTACCAAAGATCACCACTAGATACCGTTAATAGTTTCGTCGCAATTGAAAATGATCATTTTACCCCATGGGATCAACTCGTACACCTTTCCCCTACGTTAAGTACGTTATTTATCAGATATGAGGCAAAAACATGAACGTACGTAAAATACATACACATCCTCCCTTTTTTTTTGCATATGGGTAAAAAATGAACATCGCGAGGTCTCAGTTCGAGGCGAACTACTAGTCATATAAGGTACAAACATGGAGGTTATATGTGGAACACAATATTCGATAAATGGCCGCCTCGTCCCTGTTTGCAAACGTTCACTCCTTTGACGAAATCTTCAATAACATTTTGACATAGTTGCGGACTAATTCAATTAAGGCCGGATCCTGAATTAGAAGGTCCAAAAAATCGATTTTTTTAATTGTTTAAATCTATTCCTGATGTATCTGAGAATGTCTAGACAAAGTTTTATAGCCCAATTCGAAATATTTCCAAAGATACAGCACTGAACGTAGTGGAGTGTCGAGCAGGTATACGGGCGCTCGGGCAGTTAGGGCGCCCGTTTTCTCGAGTTTTCGTTTTTACGATTTTTCTAATTTGGCGTATCTGATTACAAAAAAACTAGAAGTCCAATCGAAACAAACCAAAGCTTGTTCGCTTCAGTATCGTTTTCTTTTCTATTTGAACTAAAAACATTGTCGAAAAAAAAATTCTTAACAATTTTTTTAGCAAGTTGAAATAATTTTTTTTTTCACAAAAAGCACATTTTCTACTTCAAACCCGAAAAAACATTCAAATTTCAAAAAAAAATTCTTTTTTTTAAATTCATATAGAAGAAAAATATGTCACAATTGAAATGGTTTTTGGTTTTTTTGTTTCAGATGAAAATTACGAGCTTCATTTGTCACGCCGCATGGAAACAGCAGTGGCACGAATGTGCATAAAAATCGGTTGCCTGTTGATATTTTTCTTTAAAAAAAATTATTTTCTTATGTTCAGACATGTAATAAAATAATCTGAAAATTTCGCTAAACTTGCTTTTTTTTTTTACCCGAAAAAAATTCCTCAAAATATCGATTTTTCGAACCGGCTAATTCAGGATCCCGCCTTAATGGCGCGTCCATTGCTTCCTTGAGCTCCTGAAAGGTCTGTGGATCATTGGCATATACTTTTTCTTTCAAAAAACCGCAAAGAAAGAAGTCCAATGGCGTCAAGACGCATGATCTAAGTGGCCAATTCACATCGACGCGGCGAAGATAACACGACCATGAAACTTCGTCTGCAATAACCTTCATAATTTTCACAATTTCTATGCGTTGCTCGATCGGGTAATTCTCCACGACTAAACCTCAATACTGCCTGATGCCAGTTGTCGAAGTTTAGTATTCTATCTTTGCCATAACAAAAATGACGTGCTATTTAAAATGTCAGGCCATTTTGTGACACCTTTTAATATGGCTATCATACACTGACTGTATGTGGCCATCTGTCCTCATCTTCCAGGAGCGATGGCTACATCTAAAATGCAAACAAGTAGAAAAAGTATATGCTAAATCGTTAGTTTATAACAAAGAATCCTTTAAAAAAAAATAGCAGTAGACAAAACAATTAAGGAGGATTTCATTTACTTTTTCTTTTTTTTCGCCAAACTTTTGCTCGTACACTTATACCTGCGCACGATGTGAAGTAAATTAAGCAATAATAGACGCCACCTAGTAGGTGGTTCTATGAAATATATGTATTTGCCATCTCTCCCTCATTGCCAACTCCTCCGGAATTACCCTATATATTTACCCAAGCAAACCCCATCAGCGTCTTTCATACGAAATTTTGTCATTACCTAAGTCTCACCATGAAGTCTAGCCTCCACAAGACTGCACTTCCAATTATAGTAAATTTCGCTGTACTAAATTCGTCGAGTGGACTTCATCCCTAAATAAGTGGCAAAATATCATTTGACAACTTTGCGATGAAATAATGGCCATGCCAGTAGTAGTAGACCAGTGACTGTATCGGGAACGTCCGCATTCTCGATGAACCAATAACTCGGCATATTTTTCGCAGGGGACAGTACGATCGGGCGACGTCGAATTCATCTGTATTCGAACTCAAGTATAATTGATGCCAGCATAATTCTAGCCCCATTCCTTAAATATATCATTCTTTTTCGATCTCGACATTCGTACTTACCGTTTTCGGAATTTAGGTTACTGTGATCGAAACGTATTTATCTTCATGACCCAATTTTTTTCGTCATTCTTGTGCACTTTGCTGGGTTCGTGCGTGCAGGCGACGCATTCTTAATAAAGGCTTGAATGTCACCGAATGAAACAATTCGGCCTTCTTCATGACATTACGACCGCAATTTCATTGCAAAATGTCACATATAGCATATAAAGCAATCAAATTAAGTAAATGAACTTCGGAATCCGAATGCTGCCATCATATAGAGGAAGGCGGCGTCTACAAAAAATGTAAAATGAGTTTTTGGTACCGTTGGAACCAGTACAAACTTTTCCATCGTTATGGATATTAAGGCCATGTATCACACGCCGCCGACCACTTCGAAATTTTGAAATGCCATTTCTCCCAAACGGAACAACCAATTGGAATGAAATTTCTTGTGGGCATGCAGGACGCCAGCTCCGAGAGCATGGTTCTCGCCATTTTCCCAAATTTCCAAAAAAAAATTACAGTTTGTGGTTACCATGGGATAAATTGTGAATTATTAACTATTTCATCGCGTTTTCGGTAATTTGGAGGGAACCATGCTCTCGACCATGAAAAATCACACATTTCAAGCTTTGTTTCACTTGTTTTCATGAATAAATGGCGGAGAAAACTCATTTTGAAATTTTTTACATAAAAGTAGCAAAATTGTACCATCAAAGCTCAAAATATTATCGACGGACACGATAGTCTAGTTCATCTGTTTTCTAACTGACAGCGCGCAGCTCGCATCGTTCCGTTTTTACCGACCACGCTCGTATCCTCCCGAGACAGCAAATTGTTTTTTGACAGTCGGAAGCGGCACCCCTCGCGGAACGTTGTATATTCGTTCGGTTGACATGCAGTTTTTTTTCGAAATACGTTGCTGCGTGCTCCATACATTCGCAAGAATTCTAGAACGGGTCGGTTTATCCGCGATGTGTGAAAAAGGGTTTACCAGTATAGTCGTGAAACGTGCGTCGAATCGGCAAAAAGTTCACGTGATCGGCCGAATATTTGTGTACAATGCGCAGATGACCAAGTGTGCCGTTCCGAAACTGGGTCGCGAAAAGAAGTGCTCGAGAAGGAAAATGTCGAGCAGCGCAATTCCTAGAAGGCGGTTGCTTTGCGTATCGGTGAGTGCAGCGAAGCCTTGCCTCATGTGCCTGGTTATTTTTCAATCCCTGCCTCGTTATTGTTCAACCCATTCCCAGCGATCGGGTTATCTTACCTGTTGCCTTCCTTTCGTGTCTCGGGTTATCTGTTCTCGTTATTTTGTAATCCCTCCCCATCGATTCGGTTATTTTACCTACCGTCTCCTTTTTGAGTCTCGGGCTATCTGTCATCGTTATTTTTTGTGCCCTCCCCATCGATCGGGTTATCTCACCTACCGTCTTCTTTTCGAGTCTCGGGTTATTTGACCTCGTTATTTTGTAATCCCTCCCCATCGATCCGGTTATCTCACCTACCGTCTCCCTTTCGAGTCTCGGGTTATCTAACCTCGTTATTTTGTAATCCCTCTTCATCGATCGGGTTATCTCACCTACCATTTTCCTTTCGAGTCTCGGGCTATCTGTCATTGTTATTTTTTGTGCCCTCCCCATCGATCGCGTTATCTCACCTACCATCTTCTTTTCGAGTCTCGGGTTATCTGACCTCGTTATTTTGTAATCCCTCCCCATCGATCCGATTATCTCACCTACCGTCTCCCTTTCGAGTCTCGGGTTATCTAACCTCGTTATTTTGTAATCCCTCCTCATCGATCGGGTTATCTCACCTACCATTTTCCTTTCGAGTCTCGGGCTATCTGTCATCGTTATTTTTTGTGCCCTCCCCATCGATCGGGTTATTTCACCGACCGTCTTCTTTTCGAGTCTCGGGTTATCTGACCTCGTTATTTTGTAATCCTGCCCCATCGATCGGGTTATCTCACCTACCGTCTCCCTTTCGAGTCTCAGGTTATCTGACCTCGTTATTTTGTAATCCCTCCTCATCGATCGGGTTATCTCACCTGCCGTCTTCATTTCGAGTCTCGGGTTATCTGTCCTCGTCATTTTTCAATCCCTCCCTATCGATCGGGTTATCTTACCTACCGTCTCTCTTTCGAGTCTCGGGTTATCGTACCTTGTTACTTTGTAATCATTCTCCATCGATCGGGTTATCTCACCTACCGTCTCCCTTTCGAGTCTCGGGTTATCTGTCCTCGTTATTTTTCAATCCCTCCCCATCGATCGGGTTATCTCACCTACCGTCTTCTTTTCGAGTCTCGGGTTATCTGACCTCGTTATTTTGTAATCCTGCCCCATCGATCGGGTTATCTCACCTACCGTCTCCATTTCGAGTCTCGAGTTATCTGACCTCGTTATTTTGTAATCCCTCCTCATCGATCGGGTTATCTCACCTGCCGTCTTCATTTCGAGTCTCGGGTTATCTGTCCTCGTCATTTTTCAATCCCTCCCTATCGATCGGGTTATCTTACCTACCGTCTCTCTTTCGAGTCTCGGGTTATCGTACCTTGTTACTTTGTAATCATTCTCCATCGATCGGGTTATCTCACCTACCGTCTCCCTTTCGAGTCTCGGGTTATCTGTCCTCGTTATTTTTCAATCCCTCCCCATCGATCGGATTATCTCACCTACCGTCTCCCTTTCGAGTCTCGGGTTATCTGTCCTCGTTATTTTTCAATCCCTCCCCATCGATCGGGTTATCTCACCTACCGTCTTCTTTTCGAGTCTCGGGTTATCTGACCTCGTTATTTTGTAATCCTGCCCCATCGATCGGGTTATCTCACCTACCGTCTCCATTTCGAGTCTCGAGTTATCTGACCTCGTTATTTTGTAATCCCTCCTCATCGATCGGGTTATCTCACCTGCCGTCGTCATTTCGAGTCTCGGGTTATCTGTCCTCGTCATTTTTCAATCCCTCCCTATCGATCGGGTTATCTTACCTACCGTCTCCCTTTCGAGTCTAGGGTTATCGGCTCTCGTTATTTTTTAATCCCTCCCCATCGATCGGGTTATCTTACCTACCGTCTCCCTTTCGAGTCTTGGATTATCTGTTCTTGTTATTTTTCAATCCCTCCCCATCGATCGGATTATCTCACCTACCGTCTCCCTTTCGAGTATCGGGTTATCTGTCCTTGTTATTTTTAACTCCCTCTCTATCGATCGGGTTATCTCACCTACCGTCTCCATTTCGAGTCTCGGGTTATATGTCCTCGTTATTTTTCAATCCCTCCCCTTTGATCTGCCGACAAGCTGCCGAAAAAAACCTGGCGGGGAGAAAAAACTTTGAACATATTCGTTTAAACAATAGACATTATTTGTTAAATTGTAGCACTCTCTCGCAGAGAGAACATCTAGTGACCTCCATTGCTGGGATATTTTAGTCGTGGAAAACCTCCGAAGGTAAACTTCGGCAGAGCGAACGAATTCCGACAGTATTTCTTTAAACAATAGGCCTGTTTTGTAAAATTTTACCACTTTTTTGCCATGTGAGTCTCGGGCGATTTCATTCGTCCGCGATAAACGTCGAAGTCAAATTCATCAACCATGACCTGCATCGAGAATATAAATCCAGCTCGAGCTTATTTGTTCAAATTAATTTAAAAAGACCGGAATGGTCTTTATTAATTTAAAAAAGACCGGAATGGTCTTTTTAATTTAAAAAAGACCGAAATGTCACCACCCTTCCACAAGACAAAACTTTAGCAAACTTCGTTTGCAAGCGTAATCAAATTTCTACCGATGAATGCCGTCGAGAAAAGAAATCGATACCAGTCCATTTCTTTAAACAATTCATGATAGCAAAATTTCGCCGCTCTTCCGTAGAGCGAGACTCCAGGGATTTTCATTGCTAAAGACTTCGATCCGCGAATAACCCGCCGAAAATAAATCCTGCCAGAGAGGGAAAATGTTGAACATATTTGTTTAAACACAATAGGCATTAATTGTCAAATTATAGCACTCTCTCGCAGTGAGAGTCTCTAGCGATCTCCATCGCTAGAAATGTTTGCCTTGGAAAACCTGCCGAAGCTCAACCTCGGCAGAGAGAACGAACGCTGAACGTAATTGTTTAAACAATAGGGATCGCCTGTCAAATTTCGCCATTCTTTTGCTGAGTGAGTCTCGAGCGATCTCGTTCGTTCGAGAATTTGGCAGAAGTCGAATGCAGCGATGATAAGCTGCATCGAGAATATAAATCGTGCATGAGCTTATTTGTTTAAATTAATTAATAAAGCTTGGAAAAATGTCCCTTCCATGCCTCAAGACGAGTCTTTAGAAAACTCAGTTCACTAGAAAGTTCAACAGTAATCAAATTTCCAGCGACGACTGTCGCCAAAAAAAGAAATCAATTTAAGCCCATTTGTTTAAACAATTCACGATCGCAAAATGTCACCGCTCTTCCGTAGAGCGAGACTCTAGCGATCTTCATTGCTAGAAACTCCGATCCGCGGTCGACCTGCCGAAAATAAATCCCGGTAGAGAGAAAAAATGTTGAACATATTTGTTTAAACAATAGGCGTTAGTTGTTAAATTTTAGCTCTCTCTCGCAAAGAGAGTCTCCAGCGATCTCCATCGCCCGAAAATTCTGACCTCAGGAAACCTGCCGAAGCTAAACCTCGGCAGAGAGAACGAACGCTGAACGTATTTGTTTAAACAATAGGGGTCGCCTGTCAAGTTGCGCCATTCTTTTGCTGAGTGAGTCTCGAGCGATCTCGTTCGTTCGAGAATTTGGCCGAAGTCGAATGCAGCGATAAGCTGCAACGAGAATATAAATCGTGCATGAGCTTATTTGTTAAAATTAATTAATAAAGCTTGGAAAATTGTCCCTACCCTGCCTCAAGACGAGTCTTTAGAAAACTCAATTCACTAGAAAGTTCAACAGTAATCAAATTTCCAGCAACGGCTGCCGCCAAAAAAGAAATCAATTTCAGCGCATTTGTTTAAACAATTCACGATCGCAAAATTTCACCGCTCTTCCGTAGAGCGAGACTCTAACGATCTTCATTGGTAGAAACTCCGATTTGCGGTCAACCTGCCGAAAGTAAAACCCGGTAGAGAGAAAAAATGTTGAACATATTTGTTTAAACAATAGGCGTTAGTTGTTAAATTTTAGCTCTCTCTCGCAGAGAGAGCCTCTAGCGATCTCCGTTGCTAGAAAATTCTCGCTTTGGAAAACCTGCCGAAGGTAAACCTCAGCAAAAAGAATGAATGCCGAACGTATTTGTTTAAACAATAGATATGACTTGTAAAATTTCACCACTCTTTTCTTGAGTGAGTCTCGGGCGATTTCGTTCGTTCGAGAATTCGGCCGAAGTCGAATTCGAGAATATACATCGGGCTCGAGCTCAATTATTAATTAAAAGCTTATAAATTAAAAAAGGATAAAAAAATATCACCACCCTTCCACAAGACGAGTCTCTACCAAACCCTGTTTGCTAGAAAGTTCAATCGTGAAATTTCCACCGATGGCCGATGTCAAAAAAAGATATCGGTTCGCACCCATTTGTCCCTACAATGTAACAAAGTTTCACCGCTTTCTGCAAAGCGAGCGCATGTCATGAGGCGTAGCATGGTCGCTAACCCTAGTGTGTGTACATCACTCTATACACACATACTTATATATAAGCTGTTTTCGATACGACCGAAGAGCGTCGGAAACCTTACATTGTTTCTGCATGCGACGGCGTAGCGAATACACACTCGTACACGGGCGCACACGATCGTTGTTTACTATACGGTTTCGACTCTTCGACGTAGCGCGGAGCATCGAGACCATGTAGGAATCAACCGTGGCGCCATCCGGCGGGAGTGGCGGTAGTTCGCAAAACTGCGAGCTCTGCTCTACCGCTCTGACGGGACCCCGCGTCGAAATTTCCTGGCGTGTTATACATGCCCTTAAACAAGGCGGTAAGTACACTCGAACTATGATTTAGGGATGGGAAAATGGCGGCTTTTGCAAACATTCCGTACTCGATAAAAAGTTAAAAAAAAAAGCGGAGTCTGCAGAATACAGGGCAAAAAGGTGGCATTTACGTGTAGATGGCACCTTTTTTCTCTGTTTTTTAGCTGCTGCCTTTTCACCCTTCAACGCCTCCGCCATAATTGCAGATCCGGCATTTCTGATTTCAGTTTTTTTTTTCTTATCTCATTTCTATTCGTCTTTCCTAAAGCTCAAGCCCCCTAATTGTCCGCATCTTGCAAAAATTGTGTGCTTAAAGGCTATTCGGGGCGAATTCATAATTGAAATTAAGTTAACGTATGACGACGATGAGGAATACAAGGATTTAAACTTCCTGAAAACCGCCAATACAAGAAAGGACAGTACACCATTACCAGATGCGCAAAATGGTCCAGTCGGCTTTCCAAAAGCAAAAAAAAAGAAAACATCATCCACAGCCTACGGAAAATTCTTCCTTGAAGCCGTAAGAGGTTCTGGAAGAATTTGACAAAAACTTCGCTTAACTCTACAAAGAACCGCTCCAGCCACGCCCCGATAGTAATTAAAGAAAACTTACCATATACTTGATTTGTGATCTCAATAAGCCTATGTTTCAATTCTTAATTTTGTTTTATTAAAAATGAATGCTTAATTATGGTATTAGCTTAAAATTAGCTCAATTATGGTATGAACTAATTAAATTTGGGATTTCTACGTAGATGCCGCCTTTTATATAATATTGCCATAGTGTTAGTTTATTAAAATGCAAATTCTATCAGCGGCAACTAAGTTTTTTCATCATAACTTCCTCAATTTCTATAAAATTAATATTATTGTTTTTTTACAGTAAACCAAGAGGTAGCGCATCCTACCAGTGCAAAACGTTATAGGTATTTGCATCCCAGAGCTGTGAAGTATCAAAAAGTTACGTTTTGCCATTTATCTCAAAACAACATCATCGGCATTCAATCGTCCTACGAAGAATTCAAATGGGTGCCCGTCCGATTGCGACTAGATCGTATAGGATGAACTTTAATACTCAGAGAAACGATAGGAATCGAGTTATAAAAAACTGAAAAGTCCATGTTTCGAACTGCGTCATAACCATAGATGACATATTATATTGTATTAATTCTTTTTGGCCAGTTCGCTGATAATCCGTTGAAAATTGATAATGTTACAATAACTGGAGCTATCTGTATTGGAGAATAAAATAGTATCATGAAAAGGTAAGAGTGCTCGAAGTAGCTGAAGGTACTTAAGTAACCTGGATCAGCATGCTGCATCTTTTTTCAATTAAGCTATTAATTTGGATAAAGCAAATGTCCTCAATCGTTGAAATCGAACCTCAAGAGGCATCACGTTCCATTTCCATTACAATCTCGATTCAGAAAAACTACGATTGAAGTATACTCAGGCAGATAGGTCAGGAAATGGAAAAAAAATGTGCCGAATCATTTGCTAACAGCTCATGACGGTGGAGCAGTCCACATATTTCATAGAGATAATAATCTTAAAGGGTTGCATTGGCGAACAAAAAGAATCAATTGAGTTGAAGAGCTCAAATTATTAGGTGTATCAATAAGTTTTCGGCCTTTTTGCATGAAAATAATGATTTGTGGACTTAAAATCAAGGAACATTCCAATCGGGAAAGTAATCTGCGTTTGCTTGCACACATTTTTCACACCTGTCAGCAGTGTTGAGCGTAATCAACTACATTTTGTAATCTGATTACAAATTGCGATTGGAACTAGTTAACTACAAGTAGTTATGATTCCATGTAATCTAACTACATTTAACCAGATTACTTTACGTAATCTTTAATCTGATTACATCAATCAAGTAGTTAGTAATTACTGATTACTTCGGTTCTAAGAATATTTTGTTCCACGATAAAAATGAACCTCTTCCTAACCTACATAAAGAAGGATTTCCTGATTAGTTTTTACCCGTGACTCGCGCCATGGCGATCGGCTAGTTGATAAAATTAAATTTAGTAGAAAACAATTGACTTTAAAAAGCAGGAAATAATCATTTTTAATTTGCCTAATTTTTTGAAGTGCCTTCTTTACGGATTTAAGCGCTACGTAAATTTAAAAAAAACTCAGTTTTTATATATCTTTATTGTACAGTCATTAGCAAAAAGATTATTGGAGGCAATTATTTGTCGAAGTGCCGACTTTACGGATTTTAGCGCTAAGTAAATAAAATAAAAACTCAATTTCTATGTATCTTTATTGTACAGTCAAGAGAAACAAGTTGTGTACACATAGCGATATTAGAACGCTTTGCTACTTATGGAGGTACAATCATGGGAACGAATCCAACTTTCGGGCCTGAAATTTTTATATGATGTTGACGAATGCGTTATGCACCCTTTGGAAAAATTTAAGCTATGTAGACCGTTCAGTTTTTTCGTAATAAAATTGCAAAGTTGAGCACTTTGAGTTAGTGAAGCATATCGTCTTATGGAGACGGTCGATCGGAAATGCGGGGATGACGGTTTTGCTGCTCACGTATCCAACTAAGGTCGTTGAAAAACTGAAATTTGATAAATTAGACATAATAGATATTGTGAAAAATCGAAAATTCGAACTTCACCGTGTAGTTCAAGAACTAAATTATAAAACGGTTTCAACTTCCGGTTGAATATTATCATAATGGCGAAAAAGTACCCATAGACTTGCCAACATCGGGCGCAACAGCTGATTCGTTTGGCGAGCATAACCTAGCTCTGTAACGAGATTCTGTCACTCGTTAGCAACAGTTTCGTTGTCGTTTGCTAGCGACAGCCAATCGCATGCACGATCAGAAGAAAGGAAGCCACTTATTGGCTGTCGCTAGGTAACGATAACGGTAACGGTCGTTACCGAGTTACAGAATCTCGCTACTGCTTGGAAATCGTCGTGAAGACTCCAAACTCATTGAGGATCTAATTTTTCAGTTTTTATTAATAAATATGCAATAAATAAAATATTTACCACAAACATGGCACTTTGGGATCGACAATACGAATATTCGACATAAGTCAACATAAATCAGAACACCCGCGGGGTAACAGCAATTTAGACTCTTTGATATTTGAGAGATGAGGATGTGGTACAAAGCACGGACAATGAAAGTATATCCACAATCTCGACGGAGTTCACGATATCGAAGAAACGATGGGCCAAAAGCCTGCAAGAGACTAATCCTGTCTTCAATCGAGATTTGAACATAACATGCATGCTGGGTATGTTATTTATGTTTTTGACAAAAATGTAAGATTTTGGACAAAAATTCGTCGACACGAATATATCTTATGTTTGATTGTTGTTCTATAAAGCTAATGTTGATACGATTATCGAGCTGGACGAGTCACAAGCTGATGGAACCTCGAAATATCAATGCCACCAATGCGGTAAAAATATTTTTACTGGTAAAATATCTGATATTTTAATATTTCGTATGAATAAAATTACTAATGAAAATTCATTCGTTTCTACAGGTGATCAATTGAGGCAAGGATACTGAGAGCTTGAAATGAAATTATCTCGAAAGATTGACTCGGCGAAACGAAGCCTCCTATACGATTTAGAAAAAAGAAATGAACATGCTGCAGGTCAACCAGAATCTTTTGCCCGCAGCTCCAATCCAACATATTTCAGCAGCACGAGAAAAATTGCAATTTCTTCCCATTTTTCTTCCCATCCGATTTAAATGATTTCCTACTATTTGACGAAGAGATAAAAAATGATCCGAGCAAAAAATGGTCTGATAAGTGAATACTTTTTCAATTATGAGTGTTTCATTGCGATGGCGTTTATTTATGTTATTTCTATTTTTCCAGAAACCTTTGTTTAATTCATTGATCGTGGGACTGAAAGATAATAAACGCGATATAGCAGATATAATACCCGATGTAATAACAACATCAGCGCAGCGTCAATATAGCGGATTCGGCAGATAAAATAAATCGGGCGGAATTAAGCTGAACTTTAGCGGGACGACATTTTTATTTGTAATAATCATACTTCATAATCATCGGAAATACTTTATAATAATATACATATTGTTTTCTAAATATTCTATTATTTCGTAATTTCAGAAGTCTTAGAGGAGAAATGGGCCCAACATACCGAACCTCTTCAAATTGGATCGAACATAAGTCGTAGGTTGTCAGGGGCACCTGATGGTGAGCGAGGTCGACGCGAACAGAATAATAACAATAATGACCTATGATTACAAGATTATGAATAGTGATAAGAGTTTTATTTTTGTGATAGAACGAAATTACTATAACGATTCTTTTGTTTTTTTTTTCCTCCATCCAAACATCCGAAAAAGTAGGAGAAGAACCAAAAACATTTTTAGCGCTGTGTTGATAATATCGTAATTTTTTACGTACTCTAATTCATTTCCAGTTATTTGTACTGCAATATGGTTATCAAAAATGTTGAAGTTGACAAAAATCATATCCTTGGTAATAAACATGGGCAAAAATAGAAAAAGAACGAAAAAACATTTTTTGATAATTTAGTCATTTTCGTCGTAATTTAACTGTTTTTCGGTCGTTTGTACTGTAGTTTCGTTGCTTCAATCGATCAATATTTTTGTCAAGTATTTGCCTTCAGATGTTTTTGTGTCAAGAGTAACTGCTATTAACTTTTACGTGTAAGTCTATTAATAACTTTAATAATAGAATTTTTATGATTAAATTTCTATCGCATATAGTACGGATTTGAAAAGTGTTGCACATTTCAAATTTCTAAAGGAATTACAAATTGTTATAAATTTTATATAATGGCAAGAGTACGATTTCCGGGGCGACAAAATTTAACGACGGATTCTGTCCCTTCGAGCTGAAATGAACCAAAAGTGAAGAATAAAAATTTGTCATATCTCGCTTAGTTTTCGAGATATCGATACATATCGATTTTTTATTTTTTTCAAAATATCTCGGTAAATATGCAGTTGTCAAAAAAATGATAAGAGACACTTTTTGTAGGAAATTAAATTTCCTACAAAAAAGGTCCCATACAAAATTTTCAATAACTGCATATTTTAGCTCGAAAAAAAAATGCGTTTAATCGACGATGGGCGAGTTTCCGGTCAGTTAACCATGGTTAACCCAAACAAACCCAAACAAACACACACACACACACACACGTGGTTTGGAGTAAAAAAATACCGCGGAATTGACGAACCGCGGGGTCCACACACACACACACACGTGTGGTTTGGAGTAAAAAAATACCGCGGAATTGACGAGCCGTGGGGTCCACACACACATACACATGCACAATGGAATGCAAATCGACTCTACCTCCACGTGGTGCATTCTGGGTAACGCTAAAGAGTCGTATATAAATGCAAATTAAAAGAGAAATGGTTTATTGTGCTTAATTGTATGTAGTGCGTTCCGTCGGGTTTTTTTGTTGTTTTTTTGGGTTAGGTTGGGTTTTTTTGGATTTGGTTGGGTAGGGCTAGGTTGCAGTGTGGTGTGTATATATGGATGGTTGCTCAAATCGTCGATTAAACGCATTGTTTTTAAGGTAAAAATTCGAATTATTTTTAAAAATTCAAAAATCGATATCTCCAAAACTAAGCGAGATATCGATTTTTTTACTCTTCACTTTTGATTTATTTCAGCTCGAAGGACCAAAATCCGTCGTTACATTTTGTCGCCCCGGAAATCGTACTCACCCCTATATAATTATATACCAATTGCTATTGAAAATATTGAAGAGAAGAACGAAACAAATTGTATTATTGTGATATCCGTCTTTCAAATATTCGCGCGTGTTCGCCCCCCCCCCCCCCCCCCCACGCGAATATTAGAATTTAGTAACGTCTGTGGTGGGAGACGGGCTAGGTAGGATCATCGATGAGAACGAGTAGTTCGATCCGGGATCCGACAACGATCAGACGATACCTTTGAGACACCTTGTCACATAGAGGTCTGGAGTGCCAGTCCTAATTTTCGGGAGTCGACTCCAGAAATTCCATCAACAAGCGCTGAGACCGTTAACAAGGAACGAGGCTCCAACAGATTCCTGGACCTCGGTGAAAGACAACTATACAACGTTTATCGTGTTTGTAAAAAGAAAAATAAAAAGCTAAGTCGCCAGTAACGATTTCTTTTATAAAGGCCGAATTCTAAAATATATGCGTCAATAAGAACAAATAGATTCAATCATGGTCCCGGAGAGAACACCCGGTATTATATGATTATATCATCGTGTCAATAATCGATATTTGTTAAAATGAGAACAAACCTATTATCCTGATTATTTTTGTCATACCTTAACGATCTATATATATAATAAATTCGAATAAATGAAACGAAATATTACATTGTTGTTCATAGAGGCTTATGAAAATAGAATTTACTTTTCATTTTTATTATTATTCTGTGTCATGAATGTAATTTATTAATGAACAATATGATAATATGTTAAAATAACGTGACTTTACAATACTTTATTATGTAACGTATTCATCTCATATATCATTGGAATATTATACTGTAATATATATATATTAAACTAATAAAGGCGGTATTTTTTTCACCTGATGCTAGGAAAAGATCTACACCAGAGCAGGGCCAGCCGTAAAAGTAATAATGCTGGGCTGATATCAGAAGCCGACGTTGGCCCAACGCTGGCCAGCAGCACCCGGACTGTGACGGTATACACCCACACGCACATACACACATACGCATTCACAAAACACACGCGCGCGCGTGTGTGTGTGTGCCGGTGTGTGTGTGCGTGCGTGCGCGTGTGCGTGTGCGTGTGCGTGTGCGTGTGCATGTGCGTGTGCGTGTGCGTGTGCGTGTGCGTGTGCGTGTGCGTGCGCGTGTGCGTGCGCGTGCGCGTGCGTGTGCGTGTGCGTGCGCGTGCGCGTGCGCGTGCGCGTGCGTGTGCGTGTGCGTGCGCGTGCGCGTGCGTGTGCGTGTGTGTGTGTGTGTGTGCGTGCGTGTGTGTGTGTGTGTGTGTGTGTGTGTGTGTGTGTGTGTGTGTGTGTGTGTGTGTGCAAGTGTACGCGACAATTATGGAGCCGAATTCGGGCCCAAAGCGATACAAGCGCTGGGCCAGCGATGAATGTTCGACTGGGCCGTAACTATCATTTCGGCTTCGGGGCAACCTTCCACCGGTAGTGCCGCCAATCCTCGGCCGAGCGTTAAGTACCGTTGGGGCAGTAGTGAGCAAGTGGTGGCCCAGTTGTATATTTTTTCCAGGGAAGCAACTCACAAAGAGTAGTTAGAAAAAGTATTCATGTAATCGTGATTGCAACTACATTTTGTAATTAGTAATCGCAATTCAACCACTTCTATTATAACTACTTCATGTAATCAGTAATCATTATTACTAATTACAAAATTTAATCGTAGTTAGTAATCAGTAGTTAGATTACATTTTGCCCAATACTACCTGTCAGCAGAGTTCTCCAAACTCTCTATCGGGCGTTACGTTTTGCTCGATACAAATGTACCGAGTATCGAAAAACTTTTCGGTACTCGATACAAAAGGATCAAGCTTTTGTTGGAGATCGCGACTTTTGTATCGAGTAGCGAATATTTATTCGATACTCGATACAAAAAAGTCGAAAATTCTTTACCTTCCCTCGAGTACAAGGGTTCTGTATCAAGCGTGAGAAATTATAAAACTGTTAACAGAATAGCTTCGTATTTTGAGGCTTTGGAATGGTACAAGTATCGAGTAACGAAAAGCTTTTCGTTACTCGATACTTGTGTAACGAGTAACGAAAATTTATTCGCAAAACTTTTCGATACTCGGTACAAAAGTATCGAGCATCAAAGGGTTTTTCGCTACTCGATACAAAAGTATCGAGCGATTGTTGGTGATCGCTACTTTTGTAGCGAAGTATCGATCGAATTCTTGTTGCTCGATACATTTATATCGAGTATCTTTAATCGAATTCGATACTGAAGTAACTAGTTACTGCCAACTCTGCCTGTCAGACAGATTGCGAATTCTTTGGCCATAAAAAGATGGTGATTTTAAGTCGATGAAGTCGGTAATGGAATTTTTTACTTGATCGAACGTTTCGAAGTGGCTATCAGCCAAGTGATGTTGGAGCGATGTGATCAAGTGAAAATCCGATGGAGTCAAGTATGGTGAATACGTCGATCGTGGCAAAACTTGCCAGCCCAACGAATCTATAGCGTTTCTGGTCCTTTTTGCTGTGTGTGGTATGGGATTTTCATGCAGCAATATGGTCGGCTCAGGTACTTTGCCTGTGTAAGGCCAATTGCATTCAATTTCGTCACTTAAACGCCGCAGTTGGTGTTTATAGCGCTCAGCCATGATAGTCTCGCCAGGTTTGAGCAGTTAAAAGTACAAAAGACCCTTGAAATTCCACCATATGCAGAGAAGAAGTTTCTTACCGTTTCTAGCCGTGTCGCATCGTTTCGCTTTGTTGCATTCCGAAAGCACGTGCCGAACCCAGTGCTCTTGCTTTTCAATCTTGCCGATCTTTTATAAACAACTGGAAATGTCTTGTTGGGTAATTCCCAATATGTAGTAGCAAGCTCCGATTGCGTTTGGCAAGGGTCTTCTCCCAGCAACTGTTCCAAATCTTCGTCTTCAAATGTGTTTGAAGAAAAAATGTTCACTCCAGAATTTTTCAAACCGTTTTTTCATGGTACACTTGAATACAGCATCTTCCGCCAATGCCTGATAAATCATCTCCTTAGTCTTGAAAGTAAGATAAGGCGGTACAGGAGTACGCATCTAAGCTTCAAAGCGGTGGAAAAAATAAAGATACATTTTACGAATCAGTTTTTGTTTTAATTGAAAGAATATCTAATTAATTTATGAGCGACATTTAGGATTCTTATGTTTTTTTAAATAACAAACTATAAATCTACAGATATTAGACAAAGTGCAGCTATTTCATGTCATTGAAAATGTAATCAAAATTTTCGGGGGATAAATAAGGTACATGCAAATAATATGAGTTGCTCTCTCTTTCACTCTCTCACTCTCTTCTCACATTCTCATTCTCCCACGCTCTTATCACATTTTCACTCTCGCACTCTGTCACTCACATTCTCACTCTCACTATCCATCCATCCATACGTCCGTGCGTCCGTCCACCCATCTAACTAACCCCGATAAACCCCGACAAACTTCGACAAACCCCAACAAATCCCGACAAACCCCGACAAACCCCGACAAACCTCGACAAACCTCGACAAACCCCGACAAACCTTGACAAACCCCGACAAACCCCGACAAACCCTGACAAACCTCGACAAACCCCGACAAACCTCGATACACCCCGACAAACCCCGACAACCTCGACAAACCCTGACAAACCCCGATAAATCCCGACAAACCCCGACAAACCTCGACAAACCCCGACAAACCTCGATAAATCTCGACAAACCCAGACAAACCCCGACGAACCCCGATACACCCCAACAAACACCGACAAACCTCGACAAACCCCGACAAACCCGGACAAACCCCGACAAACCTCAACAAATCCCGAAAAAACCTCGACAAACCCCGATAAACCTCGATAAACTCCGACAAACCCACCAACATCGTAATGTACACACCAAAATTGAAGGGAGGGTGGGAGGGAGGGAGGGACGGAGAGAGAGAGAGAGAGAGAGAGAGAGAGAGAGAGGGAGGGAGAGCGAGAGCGAGAGCGAGAGCGAGAGCGAGAGCGAGAGCGAGAGCGAGAGCGAGAGAGAGAGAGAGAGAGAGAGAGAGAGAGAGAGAGAGTTGGAGAGTTCGTGAAGTTTATGAAGTTTGTGAAGTTTGTGAAGTTTGTGAAGTTTGTGAAGTTCGCGAGTTTGTGTCTCCCCAAAGATAGCTGGTGTGGATCCCTTCAGCCTCTTATGAAGAGTGGCTTCGGTCGCTTCCAATGGATGTGCTACCGCCCTTGTAGATTTATCATCATTAATTCGCTTTCTTGCATTTTCAAGACCCCTTAATGATTATAAACTTCGGTTGGAAGTCCGTTTCCTTCGGGACAAGCTGAAAGTAAAAAAATAACATAATCTTTAACAATAGTCATATAAGAGTACGCGCGTCCTACACACCTAAGCACTGCGTACTTAGGTCTTGTACGACCTAAGTACGCAGGTCTGCAGATCTTATACGACCTGCGCATTTTTAACATGACTGTTACTGCCATTTATTGATGAGATGTGAAATTACTTTCATTTTGAACAATGATCTTAGTGAACCGGCAAACGAAATTAATAGTTGTTTTCGAAAAAAGTAAATTGTGTTTCGTACTACTTGTAATGCTTCGAAAATGTCAGAAATAAATAAGAAATTGCAACGAAAACTTCAAACTTATCTGGCCTCTCGGTTTTATTCCACTTTGGATTTTTTTGTCACAAACACTTACGCTGTTAGGCGGTCTAAAGACAACTAAAGTTAGCTCTCATTAGCAAACCGTTTAGTCAGTAGCGTAACTGCGTACTCTTCAACCGCCCGCGTACTCCTATAACAACTTGCTCTACTGTTTTTCAATTCGAACTCGAAAAGCATATCGTGCCTAATATGCACGTTATTGCAACTCATTTTTCTCATTGTGCTCACGATGTATATTTTAAGGTTGTGTCAAGCTGTTGGTCCAGAAAAATAGTCTACTAGGTTGGTATCATATGACACGAGACCTGGAGGGGATTTTTTTCGGGAAAATACTCAATACAGCCGTTTTTATACTCAGTCCAAGAACCTATTTGTACACGTAATAAGTGAAGATGCCAAAATACAAAAAACGCGCGAGTATAGGAACAGCTCCCAACAAACTATTTACAAGTAATTTCTGGAAAGACATTTTGATTTGGAGAGAACCTGCACAATATAATAATCAACGCCAATCAATGTAAATTTAAAGGTGTTTCGAAATTACATGTAGCCCCCATTATTCGGTACTCAAGGTGTATAAATATACACTCATGAAAAAAATTAAACGGGCAGAGATTGTGTTTAATTTTTTCAGTGATTTTCGGAAGGTCGTAACTCCGTGAAAAATTGTCGTACCGGGGAGTAAAAAAAAAGGATTTTGTAGCTTAAAATCTCTAGTTTAAGGGGAGATATACACCTAGGAGCAGGAAAAAACGGTCATTTTTGTGAATTTTTTCAAGGAAAACTATTTGAAATTTCGGATTGGGGTTTTAATTATCTAAAAGTATATACATTCAAAAATATATTTAATTTTCTTTATTTAAAAATATCAAAAATATACAAGGATATTGTATGATCCTTGGAGCGTCGTAAAAAAATCTGCGTATACGGTACCCACTGGCGTTTCTTCAAAAATCATCTAAAAAAAAAAACCAAAAAGATTATTAAATTAGATACTATAATCTAGTACTTGTCACAGCCGATTTTGAAAATATCGATTTATGACAAAATGGCGGACGTTTGAACATAAATAATGATTTTTGGGCCAAAAATTAGTTATTATTTTGCCTATAAAACAAAAACTAAGTAACGGAAAAAAAAATCCTATGACAAGTACTAGATAATGGTGTATAGAATAACCACAAAAACCTCAAGGCAATCGGTTCATTGGTTTTCGAGAAATTTTGGGTACCGATTTGAAAAACGTGGTTTTGAGAAAAACGCGTTTGAAAATTTGGGAATGAATAAATCATGAAATTTGTCAACTTACATGGAATCATCGATACCAGGCCCATAGTGTAGGTCTTCTACGGTCGACCGAATGTTTCGGTCGAATACGACCGAAAAGAAGGTCGTATTCGACCTTCTTTTGTCTGTTCTTGCGCTTGCAGCTCGGCTTTCGCTATGCGAGTTTCGTCTTCTTGCGCAGCGTACAAGTGCGCTCCTGATCCAACCGATATTCCTAACACGTTCATAACTTCCAATAATGAGGTGACACCATTGATGAACGTGCATGCTGCACGAAATACAGCAATGTTATCGATTTTGGCCCCGCTGTTCATCGTTTTTGGAGCTATCTTCCAAATAAGTTGGTTGAAGCTCTCATTGCAGTTTTGGGTATATCCGCCAACACAGCGTTCTAACAATTTGTCATTGCTGAGGTCTTCGTATATTGGTTTGATGACATCTAACACCATTTTTGGCAATGCAGAACAATCGTGACAGAAATTTTTCAGTTCTTTTTTAGCTTTCGCTTGTTGCCACTTGCAGCACGATTCGGGGCCTTCGGGACAGAAATGATGAGGCTTGCTGTCTGTTGAGCCGTAATGGTAGAATGTTGCCCATATCGCTTTTTTCATGTCATCCTTGGAGTTACAGTTTCTGCGAATAGCTAAACCATAGTAAATGCTCAGTTTATCTATAAGCTTTGCCGTCAATTTGTTTTTGCCGCCGATTCCAGGATTGTTTTTCTTGCATCCGCGAAGACGGGCTCCCATTCGCTTTTGAAATAGGTCTAGACCCGCTTTGTTCGAAGGGTCGCTTGCCGCTACCTGCCTGTCGGCTCGGCGCCGCAAAACACGTTTCACTTTCTCGGCTGTAACTGGCTTATTTATCGAAATATTAACCTGCCATTTTCACCAGATATTTTGGAGACCTCAAACTTCAAGAAAATGCAAAAAAAATCGATTTTTTCGACCATCTAGGTGTATATCTTCCCTTAAGAATTTTGTGAGCGAAATTTTTTTTGAGCATCACGCTTCGCGCTATGATAAGAAATAGCGGGAAGAAAACATTTTCGAAATTTTTTATTTTTCCAAAGCGTCCATGGGCTCAAAAAATTTTTGCTGGCTTAATCAATACTGGAATCATTTAGCCTAGTTCTTGAGTTTTTATTTCATTTTTTTATGCTATCTGTACGACCATTTGTTGCTGAGATATCGCTGATTGAGTGAAAAATCAGTCTTTTTCTTTGTTCATCGATATCTCATGAACTAATGATCGTACAGCGAGCGGAAGGTGGGTTCCGGAAACTTAAAAGAATCCTCTTTAAGTCCCTTTTAGCATTTTAGAGGCATATTTTTTTTCTAACCTTAATATTGATTTGAAAAAGTACAAAAAAATGACTTTTTCTGCCGTTTTGGAAAATCCAGCGCCACTTTGCAAATATTGCGGAAATGACCAAGATTTCTAGGTTTCTTTTGAGCTCAATACATACCCAAAAACCCTGCAAATTTTCAAATCGATCGGTTGAACCGTTTTTTTTACCCGAATCGTCCAAATTTTGTCAAAAATTAAAGGAGCACTTTTATTCCTCCTTAAATATCAAGTAATGAAGACCCCCTAAAAAACTTTAACAAGTAAAAAAAAACGCCAAGTAATAAAAAATGCCCTCGAAAAAATTATCGGTTGTTTCACTATCTACAAGATTCTAATTAACCTCGAAATATTTGTGATTTTTTTCAAACAATAGTTTTATTTAGATTCTAATTTTTCAACTCAAACGTACAAAAGAAGTGAAATAACTTTTTATGAAAAAGCCAAGCAAATTTACCAGAAACGTACAGAAAATTACCAAACTCTAGTAATACCATTTTTCTCAATATTTTGTTTTCAAAAACCATTTTACTCTTATAATAAAAGTACGAATCACGATTATATAAAAGTACAACGTATGCATCACACAAGTACTGTATGTATGTATCACTAGAAAAGCTGGGAAACGACTTGGCGTGCATGGTTAAGAAAAAAAGCTCGGGAAGATACACGATTTTCTTACAGAAACGTCCCTACCGCTTGCAAAAAGTAACTTTTGCAACAATTTATCTACATAGATTATTTCAAATTGTAACATCACATCAGGCATACAGGATTATTAGAAATGAGATGTTCCACTGTACTGAGACAGATTATCGGAAATGGAGCGATAGGTGTCGAGAGTAATATCGATATTCCTTTTCCACCAGCAAGTGGTGCGGACCGTAGTTCAAACCTTCAGCCTGCCAAAACTATGTTCATTACACCAAAATTTATACGACGCAATAGATTTCATGAGATGTATGGTGGTTCTGCAATAGAGTAGAAAGTGAATACTTCCACACAACTTTTCAAGGTATGCAAATAAAGTGAGATTTCAAGAGCCGTGTGGTCTAGGGGTACATTACTGATTTTTTAAGTTATACTTTGCGGAATCAGAAACTTGGTTTGCAGTTACATAATAAATTGCGTCAATTTATGTTTTTCTTAAACTAATGGTCAGGTTGTTGAGAAAACGTCATCCTTCGCCGAGCTTTTTTTCTTAACCATGCACGCCAAGTCGTTGCCCAGCTTTTCTAGTGATACATACATACAGTACTTGTGTGATGCATACGTTGTACTTTTATATAATCGTGATTCGTACTTTTATTATAAGAGTAAAATGGTTTTTGAAAACAAAATATTGAGAAAAATGGAAATATTGAGAAATATTACTAGAGTTTGGTAATTTTCTGTACGTTTCTGGTAAATTTGCTTGGCTTTTTCATAAAAAGTTATTTCACTTCTTTTGTGCGTTTGAGTTGAAAAATTAGAATCTAAATAAAACTATTGTTTGAAAAAAATCACAAATATTTCGAGGTTAATTAGAATCTTGTAGATAGTGAAACAACCGATAATTTTTTCGAGGGCATTTTTTATTACTTACTTGTTAAAGTTTTTTAGGGGGATTTCATATCTTTTTGAAACGGAAATACTTCATTTTTTATAGTTATAAACTTACCGTAGTTATAAACTTAACGAGTTTTTGGGCGATTATTGATAATAATAAGATTATCTTAACTTATTAATTGAATTTACAAATTGAGAAATGTTTTTGTTGTCCAGTTGAAACAGATGTACAGTCACTGACAAAACCTCAGTCAAGCACACGCCAATATCGTCGAATTTGACTTCAGTTGGTATTGAAAGTGGAAAATTAACATTTCTCAGTGTTAATTTATTATTAAATTAGCCGCTTGTAAGGCTAAACTTGTACGATATGATCTAGACTTGTAAATTTACGATTCGCCCATTTTGGACTAATTTATTGTCTGACGGTCCATCCAGTAATACCGTAAAATTAAATAATGTATTGTTTTGAATAAATTATAAATAAGGGAAAATAAATATTCATGTGTTTTACAATTTTCATCAACCGTAAGCCCTGAAAAGTAACTTTATAAACTTTATTTTTCAAACCACCCCAACATATTTTTTCCATTTCTTTATTTTTATTATTATAGAGAGTAATCTTTGTGAAAATTTAACTTGTCTAAGACTGTGTGAAAATGTCGTAACGATTTGTTCAGTATGAAAATGAAAAAAAATTTGGGCTATTAAAATGAAAAAGTTTTCGATGCATCTTACAATACAAACTTCAACGTCATCAAGTTGTATACTATAGAAAGTACGGCACCTACCGATCATAATCGTGGTCGAGAAAAAAAGCAAAAATACTTGTTTAAATAAATATTTTTGCATTACTTTTACCGTTGATTTTTGCAGCGCGTACGCAACAATCATATTTGCTGAGGGGTACAGAAAGTACCGCGCTTACCGATCACAATCGTGGTCGAGAATAAATTCTTGAATGGTTTAAACAATTTTTTACGCATTGTTTTTGCCGTTATGTTTTGCAGCGCGCAAGCAGTAATCATATTTGCTGAGAGGCACAGAAAGTACCGCACCGACCGATTACAATCGTGGTCGAGAAGAAATGCTTTAATTGTTTACACAATTATTGTCGCATTATTTTTACCATTGAGTTTTGCAACGCGTAAAGAGCAATCATATTTACTGAGAGGTATAGGAAGTACTGTATCTACCGATCACAAACGTGGTCGAGAAAAAACAAATTGATAATTGTTGAAACAATTATTTTTGAATTATTTTTTACCATTATGCTTTGCAGCGTGCAAACAGCAATCATATATACTGAGAGGCAATCATATATGCTCAAATTACCGTATCTACCGATCACAATCGTGATCGAGAATTCATAATTGTTATTATGATTGCATTATTTTTATTGTTATGTTTTGCGGCTCACAAGCAGCAATTTATTTGCCAAGAGTCACTGAAAGTACCGTATCTACCGATCATAATCGTGGTCGAGATAAACGCATTGATAATTGTTTAAACAATTATGATTGCATTATTTTTATTGTTAGGTTTTGCGGCTCGCAATCAGCAATTTATTTGCTGAGAGGTACTGAAAGTACCGTATCTACCGATTACAATCATGGTCGAGATAAACGCATTCATAATTGTTTAAACAATTATGTTTGCATTATTTTATTGTTAGGTTTCGCGGCTCGCAATCAGCAATCTATTTGCTAAGAGGTACTGGAAGTAAGTACCGTATCTACCAATCACAATCGTGGTCGAGATAAACGCATTCATAATTGTTTAAACAATTATGATTGCATTATTTTTAGTGTTATGTTTTGCGGCTCGCGATCAGCAATTTATTTGTTGAGAGGTACTGAAAGTACCGTACCTACCGATTACAATCATGGTCGAGATAAACGCATTCATAATTGTTTAAACAATTATGTTTGCATTATTTTATTGTTAGGTTTTGCGGCTCGCAATCAGTAATCTATTTGCTGAGAGGTACTGGAAGTAAGTACCGTATCTACCGATCACAATCGTGGTCGAGATAAACGCATTCATAATTGTTTAAACAATTATGATTGCATTATTTTTATTGTTAGGTTTTTCGGCTCGCAAGCAGCAATTTATTTGCCGAGAGGTACTGAAAGTACCATATCTACCGATCACAACCGTGGTCGAGATAAACGCATCCATAATTGTTTAAACAATTATGTTTGCATTATTTTTATTGTTATGTTTTGCGGCTCGCAAGCAGCAATTTCTTTGCCGAGAGGGACTGAAAGTACCGTATCTACCGACCACAATCGTGGTCGAGATAAACGCATTCATAATTGTTTAAACAATTATGGCTGCATTATTTTTAACGTTGGATTTTACATAGCGCAAGCAGCAATCATAATTGTTAAGAGGTTTGAAAGTACCGTATCTCCCGATCACAATCGTGATCGAGGAAAAATGCAAAAATAATTTTTTAAACAATTATTTTTGCATTATTTTTAGCGTACCGTTTTGCGGCTCGCAAACAGCAATCTATTTGCTGAGAGGTACTGAAAGTACCGTATCTACCGATCACAATCGTGGTCGAGAATAAATGCCTTCATAATTGTTTAAACAATTATGTTTGTATTATTTATACCGTAAATGTTTACTGAGCCAATCGCTACCCTCAGCAAGGACTCTTTCTGCGAAATTCGTGTTTTTGAATTTCTTGCGAAGTCGGCGTTGAGAAAAGAACATAAAGTTCTTTCTCGACGCTGACTGTGTTTATGTACGTTTGTGCATGTATATACGCTCACGCGGTGTATATGCGCTCACGCGGTGTGTACGCGCTACGAAGGATGTATGTGGTGCGCTACGACAGCACACCAACATACACGCGCATACGCGTTGCGAGACGCAGGAAGGCATTTACAATCTCCCGGTAGGTAGCAGGGGTTCGTACGAGTTCTGCCCTACCGACTGGAGCCGGGGCTGCGTCGGAGTCTTGCTGCGGGTACCGTTCCCTCTTAAAGCCGACAGAGGCTATACGTTCGAAGAACCCGACTTTTTACGTTTCTAGCGCGCCATTGTTTGTTTATAGTAGCACCTCTCTGAAGTGCGCAAACAGTGCACTTCACGCTGAAACTAAGCGTTCCCATCATGTTAACGCTTTCCCCAAAAGGACGTATGTAGTATAGCTTACGATGCGACCGAATAACTTTATCCCTCCAAGTTCTAAAGTGTTGAAGAATTTTTGTGGTAAAAAAGTCGCTCGGAAATTCGGCTAATATTACGAGATCTCAAGTTTGAGTAGGCGGATCGAAAAATGACCCAAACAAAATCGATAGGAAAAAATAACATTTGATTGGTAAAATGTCATTAGATTTTCGATTCGTCTCCGCGTTTTCGCGTATTGTCGATTATAAGTTAAAAAGTCGTCTGCTAAAGCCCATCTTGGTGTATAAAGAGTGCGCGGCGTGTCGTGTCGTGACAGTCGTTTTTTTTTATTACTTGGCGTCGAGACGCTGCCGCGTCTCTTGATTAAGACGAAAAAAAAAACTTTGTTTTTCTTAAAATTTCGCATTGTCTACTCATCAAATGTCAAAAAAAAATTCAAAATTTTGGAAAAAAAATCAAAATTTTAAAAGAAAAAATCTTTTCAAAATGATTAGAAAATTTCAGGGAATCATCATCTTCTCACAATTTTGCATTAACTACTAATCAAATCTCAGAAAAACGAAAGAATTCAAAATTTTGAAAAAATCATTGTGAATAAAACATTATTCCACTGCCTCATATTCCATCGAAGATGTTGATGGGGATATACTAATCGAGCTCGGTGTGTCTGATGGTTAACATAGGCTCACGAACAGGACGCCTGGCTCTTACTCCGTGTTCTCGGAGACGGTTTCGAATGGTTTAAGCAGAGATGTTTCGCGGCCGTTGTCGTGGTTGTCGCTGTTGTCGATGTTGTTGTTGTTGTTGTTGTTGTTGTCGTCGTCGACGATTGGGGTAGTCCTGGGTAATAATATTTGCCACAACAAATGGCTCTTGCCGAGCACGTCGAACTATTGTTCGATCGTCTCTCGGAGTCATTATACGGTGCCGACCTTGTCCCGATCGACGACCGTATTGCGCGGTATCCCGATATCGATTGTAGGTGCGAGACACGACAGATGACGAAACGTTCATCATGTCACCTACCCATCGACATGAGTAACCTTCTAAACGAGAGTTACCAGTCGAGCGACTAGTATTCGGATAAATTCCATTTAACCATGATTTGATGGAAAAAAGTAGTCAAAAAAATTTGGCCGTTTTTTTCAATAGAAAAATGCGTAGTTTTATGAAAAACTGAAGGCTATGAGTCACACCGACCGAGCGGCCATGAGTGCGGGAGAGATAGCTGACTGCAGATACCCAAAGATTTCTGTAACGGTTGGTTTTTCGGGAAAAAAAAGATGCTTGTTGTTTTCTGTTGACCAGTGAACAATCACTATCTCTTCTTTTGTCCGAATTTTTACCGACTGGACGTGTGACTCACGTCCTTAAGAGCTTTCGAAAAAGAAATTGATAATCGTATAACGGTGCGTGTAAAAAGGTGTGTGAAAATTCGCTTGAGGCTATCAACTTATGTAATTTGAAAAAATACATTTCAACTCGATAAAGTATGGCATGCAAATAAAAAAATCGCATCAACACTGGATAGACAGATCAAACACTGAATTTTTTTTTCAAAATTTTTATTTTTCCTCAAAATTTTGAATTTTTTTTTTTCCATTTGATGAGTAGACAATGCGAAATTGTAAGAAAAATAACGATTTTTGTTTTTTTCTTCATAAACATGGCTGCATGTTTAAAGAGCAATAAAAGTGCTCCTTTAATTTTTGACAAAACTTTGACGATTCGGGTAAAAAAACGGTTCAACCTATTGATTTGAAAATTTGCAGGGTTTTCGGGCATGTATTGTCGGGCATGTATGTGGCTACAACAGATTCTCTCCTCTGCCTTAACAAATTCGTATTACACGTAATTTCACCACCAAAGAGCAACTTAAATGAGAATATTATGTTTTTATTGGAAGGTTTCATTTTTTTAATCGCAATTGGTTTTGGGATGTTTCATGTTAGGTCTTGTTACGATCGGAAAGATGTAAAAGAGATCAACTGATGCATAAAAATTAGTGGATCTTTAAGGGATCATCACAGTGTGACCGCCCGAAAAATAGCCGATTTTCGCGATTTTTTTTTAGGTGGATAGGATAAGCTAATCGGTCTAATTTTTCTTTACAAATTGAAACGCCGATAAAGAGTACAAAATGATTTTTTTTATTTCTTTATTTATTGTTTAACATTGTTTTCATTTGCGGAAAAGTGCGCGGCAAAAAAATCGTGTCCCATGGTGGCCAGGATGGCGGCCGCAAATTTTATCTGAAACAAAAATGTCAAAATGATTATTAATCTATAGGAAAGCTCCAATGTTCCTATGGAGGTTTTTCTTAGTGAAATTTGAAAAAATGGCAACGGTTTGAACAAAAAGTATCATATTTACCCTTTTTTGACAGTTTTTCGTGAAAAAAATAGGAAGATTTCAGAAAAAAGCTTCCACAGCAACATAAGGAAAGACGTGAAGAATGTTTTGTTGAAATTTCGAACAGATAGCTTGAAAACTCTTCCTTTGAGGGTGGCCACCATTTTGAAAAACACCATTCCGAAAAAAACGCGTTTAAAGTTCGAAGTGCGAGACCTGGCGCACCGTCCGCGCCAGGTCTCACGCTCCAATCACTTTTTCTAAGAAAGGCTGTAGCAACCGAAATATTAGATGAAGTAAAAAGTTTTGAGCGTTTTTTCGCTTTATTTCGACGATGAAATTAACATAGTCAGGATTATCCGATTTAGATCAAATATGCGCCGTTTTATTCGATAATTTTTGTCCATTTTGAGAGCAATTTCATAATTCCGCGATTGAAGAAGTCCACGTCCCTATTGGTAAAACAACTTGACCAGCTCATTTTCACAAGCCTCTCTTGAGGCCAGTTTTATACCATCAAGAAAATTTTGCAAATGCTTGAAAAGGTGATAATCGCTTGGTGCCAGGTCTGGAATATACGGCGGGTGCGAGAGAACACTCCCATCCAAGCTCTCGGAGCTTCTGGTGCGTCGTTAAAGATGTGTGCGGCCTGGCGTTGTCTTGATGGAACACAACACCCTTCCTATTGACCAATTCTGGCCGCTTCTGGTCGATCGCCTGCTTCAATCTGGTCAGTTGTTGACAGTCGAGGTCCGAATTGAGTGTTTGGCCCGATGGGAGCAGCTCATAGTGGATGATTCCCTTCCAATCCCACCATACACACAGCAAAACCTTCTTGGCCGTTAATCCGGGCTTGGCGATCGTTTGGGCCGGCTCACCCTGATTGGACCACGATCTTTTTCGGCTGTTGTTCTCGTATGTGACCCATTTTTCATCGCCAGTCACCATCCGCTTCAAAAATGGGCTGATTTCGTTACGTTTCAGCAAAGAATCGCAGGCTTCAATGCGATCCAAAAGGTTCTTTTGCGTTAATTCGTGTGGCACCCATACATCGAGCTGCTTATTGAGACCAGCCTTATGCAAATAGTTCCAAACGGTTTTCTGGCTAATTTTCAGTTCCTGGGCAATATAATGAGTGCTCATATGCCGGTTCGACTCGACGATTTCCATGATTTTATCGACATTTTCGACGATTGGCCCACCAGAGCGTGCCTCATCTTCGACGTCCATATTACCAGAACGGAATCGTTGGAACCACCGCTTTGCTGTTGCATTCGATACTGTATTGGGTTCATAAATAGCACCAAATTTTTTGGCCGCCTGCTCCGCCTTTTCACCTTGGTCGTAGTGGTACTGAAGAATGTATCGAATTTTCTCTTTTTTTTTTACCTCCATTTTGGAACGCTGTAACACACCAAACAAAAAACTGTCAAAGAACTTTTTTTTTAAGCGTAATGTCACCTTTAAATCGCCGTATCGTATGACCCGATGCGATGTATACATCGTAAGATATGGCTCACTAAAGACATCTAGCGGAAAACGCTCAGAACTTTTTACTTCACCCAATAATTCGAATTTCGATCTAAAAATTGGACAGAACGTTTATAACCGTCTATACTATCGGATAATGCAAAAAAAATAGATTTTTTGAAAAGTTCACAATGTGATGATCCCTTAAAATGATTTCGAGTATCATTAAACGTCATTTAAAAGTGTCGAAAATAATTTTTTTTCAAACATAATATTTTTTTAACGCATCTTTTTCATAGGTGTTCGACCAATATTTTCACTTCGTTCTCCAACTGCAACTCTACCAGTGTTCTCTAACGGTAGAAGAAAAAATCGCAACTTTGTCATTGGCGTAGCCAGGGAGGTCGCTGGGGTGGGCACATCCCCCACCCCCTGAAAAGATCGATCCAAAATATTTAAATTCCAATAATTGATTAATTTTATATAAATTTCACCCAGGCAAGCATGAAGAAATAATTTAATCAAACTTGAAGTATTTCCTTCGTCGTAATTTCGTTATTTGTATAAAAAATAACTATCTCTTTACGTAAATCAAATAGATATCCGAATCTCGAAATTAAATCACCTGTAGGCAAAATACATTAGATTTGCTGGCCGATACACAACAGCAAGAATACTGAAAGATCAATATTTACTACCGAATAGTAGATAATATCATTACAAATATAAAACGACGATTTAAGAATCTGCTGTTAACTCATGCAGTTGATGCATTTGTAAAATTGGATTTGAAGAACGGGGAGAATTTCATCAATAAGTGATGGAAAATCTTAATAATTGATACAGCAGCTCTGGAAGCTGAGGCGATGGTCATGAAAAACACACTTCCATTTAAAAATCATAAAATAAATGCTAAAAATTTAAGCAAGCATTTTGAAAAGGAGTACTACCCTAACTTATATGAACTTTTCCAAGCAGCAATATACTCCTAGTGGGCTTCGCTGACTGTGAGAGAAGTTTTTCTGCCATGAGGTGAATAAAAATGTGGCTTAGAATCACAATGATTCAGGAACAATTTTCTCATTTATAACTGTTGAACATTGGAGTATGATATTGTTAAAAAAAAACCCAGCTGGTAAAGTGTTTGGCCGATTTGCAGAAAAAAATAGAAAACTTATTTAATTGGGTACCTACTAAAAGTAAAGTTCAAAAACTAGTAACTGGATTGAAGAATGATGAAAAATCATTTAATTATTTTTGAAGTTGTTGCATGAGTTTGATATTAATGTTAACATGAACGTGAACCGACTATTATGTAAATGTTATTTAAAAAAAAGATGATTGTGATCAAAACCAGTTTTTGTCAGGTCGGTCCCTCCTAGCCACGCCCCCTCCAGAAAAAAATGCTAGCTACGCCAATGAGCTTCGTCTAATGTATTCGCGCAGCTCCTGTTGAGAACCAACAATCCCCACAGGTATAACATCCTTGGAGATATAACATATGGAAAAGAAAGTGGGCGAAGAAAAGAAATATAGAGAGTGAGAGTGTTACGGAAGACTGGATACACTTCGACTTCCGCAGAGCCATTCCCCGCGGCTTTAGCTGGATTCACTTACAAATTCGTACAAACATGCGCATACATAAAAGACAACCGGAACAGGCCGTCAGCACGTTCTCAAGCGAAATTCCATTATTGGATTTTCTGCCCTCAATTTGCCAGTTGCATTCAAATTTTGCGATTTCCTAGTCCGTGTATTGTCGACTACCGGTGTGTTCGTCCGGAAAGAAGCCTCATGCTAGTCTCCGAGCCTCCCCTCCTCCATCTGATCCGCTAGTGACCAGTACCCCAATTTTGCTTATGACCCAGGAAAGTATAGCCAATGCTTAAAATAAAGTCAACTGATACGACGCTGGTCACCCAATGCCTTAGCCTGAGCCGATTATCGTTGTCCAGCCTCCAACTGCAGCGAACATTGGTATCTGACACACCGCCGGTTCCGGGCCAGTATCAGCTTTCGAATGGCAACCAACTGATGCCATCCAATGGTCGTCCCGGTCTACATCTAAATTAAGCATTGGTATCTCATTGTAAGAACACGCCAGTTCTGGGCCAATATTGGCTATCAAATTGCAACTACCTGATGGCATCAGACAGTCGTCCCGATGTTGTGCCGATACGATTTACGATTGTATATCATCGAATTGAGCATCGATATAGAAAAACTTGTCAGTTCTGTGCCGGTATCATCATTAGCAATGTAACAAGCCGATCGCACGCAGCTTTAAAGTATCAGTATCAGTCTTTTTGCGGAAATTTTTGATTTTTTAAAAACATTAGTTTCGTATACTACATACCTGTAGTAATACAGTAGAGAACGTTATTTAAGTCGGAGTGACCCATGTGGGCTAAAAAGAATGATACAATAGAAGCGTCTCTGCGCGATTAGCGCGCAACTTCCGTGTCGAGCGTCCAAAGCTCGCAGAACAGTGATCCGAAACCAAAAATCCCAAGAAAGTGAAGCTTTTGAAGAAGCTAAAGGAATAATGTATGAACTAGGCATCGCTGATTGAGGGTAAGAGACATTTTTTTAAGTTTTATGTACATTTTTACAAGAGAAACATTAAACGCGTTTTTCTCAAAACAACATTTATCAACCTCGTCGACATGATTTTGCAAAAACTATTGCACCGATTAGGCTCAAATTTACAGGGATTATTCTATGCATTTATCTCTTCGAACCCTACTAACGCTATAGATACGCATTAATATTCAAACCTATTTTTAAGCAATTTGAGTTCTAAAAACTGTCGAAAAATCAAAAGTCCGCCAGTTTGTTTTCTTTTTATCGGGGGTGAATGTTTTTAGTAGGGGTCATAATTACAACTCCGCTTCATAATAAAATACTCGACTTTTTATTTTCAGATGCTCCAAAGTTAAAATTTGGTGTCGACAAGGTGAAAGCAGGGGTAAATTCAGGCAGCCAGAGCACCAAGATAAATTTTAAAAAAAATTTGCTTGCACTTTGAAACTTCTATTTTTATGTATAAAAAGATTTAAAAATGGAGATAAATTTTATTACGAAAAAAAATTCTTGAAAATATGTGCAATAGATGGAGACTGATGCCTTGATTCAAGTCTGGTCTTGGGCCTAGTATCGGCTGTAAATACTACCGCCAATCGTAATAGACCAACCAAATCCTAATAGCCTTGGTATCAAGCCAATACCTGTATCCCGCAGTCGCCAGAAATCCGCTGGGTCTCTTCAGGCGAGCGCATTTTCGTTTTTATAGTAACTTTTCTCTATTTTCCATTGCCTTTTCATGCATTATTGAACTTGTTGGATAATACTGATTGCGAACCTTCACTAGTGCACTGAATTAAAATTGTCAACTTTCATACGATGTTCAACAATTAGTCCTTAGATACCATTGGATAGATATTTATTTCAACAATTTATGCTGAAGTGCTGAATTGATTAACATGTTTTTGGAATACATTAGTATTTATAAAGAATCCACTTTATTTGATTACTTGTTAAGCCGAGCTCGACGATACTAATTTTAATTGGAATTAGGGGCCGGCGCTGTGCACATTTCAAATTAGTTAAGTGTATCCCAGTCGTATTTTGACAAAAGCAGCAGGTATTTGGAGTCTTTTGAGACTGGGATACTTACCGAGACGTTCCAAAAACGTATTCGGAATGTGGCAGCACGAGGAGGGGAGGTAGGGACGGCAAAAACATGATATACATATAGGAGGATCCCAAGGAGGTCCCGAACTTGCCTCGCTTAATTATCGTACCCCATACGCCAGGCGTTCATGCCGCGTAAATCATTTGACGAAGCCGGCGGCTTACTCTTCTTCTCCATCCCTACAAAGCTCCTTCTCATTCGGTTTGCTGATCGCGAAATTTGTGACGGCTCTCTCTCTCTCTCTCTCTCTCTCTCTCCCCCCCCCCCTCTTTCTCCCTCTCTAACCAGACCATAGTATTTTAAACTCTCGTCTGCCCTCAGGAAAAATGATGGAAATTATGTATTTCGGTCCTATAATGACGATTCGATTATTCTTCGTTTGGCCCAGTCCTCTTTGAAACGATTCATTGTGCAATAGCTAGCATTTAAGTAAACAGACATCCTCAAAATATCCTGTGCGCAAGATAGAATACACGTATACGGAAAGGCATCCAAATTATAAATATATTTGGCGTGTACAAATATGACTTTACGGATTTTCGTTTTCATGCGATGATAAATCGCATGAAAAGCCGAAAAAACTTGTAGACACACGATTGGAAGTATTGGGGCCATTATCAACCAAAGCAGAGATGAGCAGAGTTAGGGAAAAGCAACCAATCGACCGCTGAATTCTTCTTCATCGATGCTGAGCGGGTCGATTCTATTGGCTGTTGTTTCCGAGCTCCGCTCATCACCGCTTTGACGGATAATGGGCCTTACTGGACGAAGATGCGTTTTAAACGGAAAAAGAATTGCATTCTCGTACTCTTGCATACAATGGGGGTGGTTCAAAAGCAAGGAAATTGAATACCACACGAAATTTACAACATGACAATGCCAAACCGCATGTTCATAGATCCGTCAAAAAAGATCTAGAAGTACTGGGGTTTCCACCTCACCCGCCATATTCACTAGACATTATTTCTTGAGTTTATTATTTACTAGCTTCCACTCGCAGCTTCGTCGACGTAGAATCTGGCCCATAGAAACCTCATTAGAAGTAGAACCCCGCAATAGGGGTTTTAAAAAATCCTGCAATATGCGTTTTATTATTTGTTTTGAAGAATATTTATACCGAGTTTGACGTTGGTACATGCAAGGATAGTTTTCCAAACAAACTTTTACACCCCATTTCACCCCCTTAAGAGTTTACCTTCGGAATATTCTTTTTTAATGCACATTTACACCTTCTAAGGAACATATATTTCGAGCTCCAAGTAGATACACGCAAGGAATATAATTTCCCATACAAATGTTTACACTCCATTTCACCCCCTTAAGAGTGGAGTTTCGGAAAATCCTTTCTTAGTGCACTTCTGCAACTTCTAAGGAACTTATGTTCCAAGTTTCAAGTTGATACACGCAAGGAATATAATTTTCTATACAAACTTTGACACCCCATTTCATCCCCTTAAGAGTTAAATTTCGAAAAATCCTCTCTTAGTACGCTTCTACCCCTCTTTTCACCCCCTTTCAAACTTTTACACCCCATTTCACCCCCTTAAGAATTGATTTTCGAAAAATCCTTTTTTAGTTTACTTTTACACCTTCTAAGGAAAATATTTGCCAAGTTTTAAGTTGATACACGCAAGGAATATCATTTCCATTGTCACGTCGCGATCAAAAGATTTCTTTTTCTCTCTCCTATCTCGTTGAATTCCGTCGAGAATGCGGGCCTACGCGATTTCCCATGGAAATCGTGAATAACCATTCGACTAATACGCACGATAGCGACATTCTCATTTTTCGACGCATCCTTATATTTTCCTTAGGCTTAGGCGTACTACAGCTGAACTGTAATCTATCGATAACAATCTAGCGTCACGCGTACTTTCCCATGCGATAAGCCTTAAACATATATATTCACAAATATACATGCAGCCCCGAAAGATCCTCAGGACACTAGAGAAGAAAAACGCAGGGACCACACTAAAAGCGAATTCCTGATCTTAAGACCCAAACACTCGTCCGAGAAACCTCGGCCAAACACTGACCATATGGCACGGTCGTAAAACTAGATCCACGGAAAACATGTGCGTGCAACTCAATTTTCAGAAATAGGGCAGCAACTGCATTTATCATAACCGCGGCCAAATAACGAGCTAGGAGTCCTTCTAGCCTATCTCGACAGATCATGAGAGTCGACCTATATCTTTATGTCCTATCTACCAATCATTAAAAAACGAATCTCCAAAAAAACTCACTCTCTGAAATGCTCCTTCTCCCACAAATTCAGCTTCCCTAAAAACTCCTACATCATAGAAGAAAAATCTTCAACTCAGTTAATCAACAACCTTCAACGACTCAAGTTCTCCCCCGACAGTTTCCGTCGAGTCAGTTCTTTAAGATTCAGTCTCCTGACAGATCCTCGTATTTTTATACATCAATCTTTATTTTTTTATATACATCGTAACGCGATTTTTATATACGGCTTAACGCGATTTTTTTAGGAACTCTACGAATCTCAATTCGTTTTTCCATTTGCAAAATTTCTATTCTCGGTCTGCCATACGTATATATCTATATACTAGAATCCATATCATCGTAGGCTTTGTGTACGTGCTACCATCCACTATAACACCGAGCGTACCTGGCCCACCAGCGAAGGGCCTTATCTTTACGACCGACTGCTGACACTCCTGCGAACGAGTATACATCGCACCACCGACAATTGTAAGCGAGCTACCTATATGTATATATTTTTTCTCCATTTCTATGTATTCCGAAATTAATAGGATTAACCAGATTGGTTAATTCTAATGAACCACGAGTCAATCGAACACGATTCCAACGAATAATTTCATAGCATTGAATTATCGTGTGAATCCCTTAAATCCATTCCTTAGCACGCACTACCCCTTTTTATCCTCATCCCATGCTACTGTGCCAGGCGTAAGCAAGAAAGAGGGAAACAAATAATTATGCTCTCATCCCTTCCGGATGTGACATCATAAAAACTTTTACATCCCATGTGAACCCTTTCACACCCTTAAGAGTGAATTTTCAAAAAATCCTTTCTTAGTGCACTTCTAAGGAACATATGTTCCAAATTTCAAATTGATACACGCAAGGAGTATAATTTCCCATACAAACTTTGCCAGCCCCTTTCACCCCCTTAGGGGTTGAATTTCGAGAAATCCCTTCTTAAACAATGCCTCCAATATAAAATCAACATCGTCCCCAAATTTTACGTTTCTAACTTTAGCGATTTATGTTGGGCGATGATGAGTCAGTCATTCAGTCAGGACTTTGCCTTTTATATATAAAGATTCCGATCTACGGCATCGGTACTTTCAGAAGGGTGGTTCAGTTCTTATGGAGAAGTAAAAAATTGGTTTTATAACCGGATTTCTCCAAAACCACCAGACTTATACCAGCGTGAATCCGTTTATTGCCTGAAAGATGGTTAAAGGTTGTATGATCCAATGGAACATATTCCGACCACAGTAAGACTGATTTATTATGTTTGAAATTAGTGTGTTATTTCTATTTAAAAAACCATAAGTTCATACAGTACAGCGTCGATTATCCGAACGTCAATTATCTGAAACGTCAATTATCCGAATGGCGTTTTGGTTTATCCGGAACGGCGATTATCCGAACGACGATTTGGGTTATCCAAAGTATCAATTATCTAAAAAATAATTTTCTTCATCCAAATGCTCACCCGAATAGAAATTTTGATCCGGGAGCCTGAAGACTGATCAGACCCCGATCAGACAGCAGTCCGGAATGTAGTACGGCACGCCTGATCAGGGCAGGATGTCCACCGGATCAGTGGAACCGTAGTAGGGGCGTAAAAAGGCACCCTGATCAGGCCGTAGTAGGGTATCCTGTGCGGCGCCGTAACACGGCTTCCATGGACGCCTTGATCCGCTGGACATCCGGCCCTGTTCAGGCGTGCCGTACTACGGCATTCCGGACTGCAGCTTGATCTGCCCCGTGTTGAAGCTGCCATATTTGAGAGTCTTGGCAGTGTATGCACGCGGATATATGCGTTTTTCCAATTTCCTGGGTGAAATAATAGTGCAAAATGGATAAAAAAGAGTCCCGAAAAAAATTTTTGGGACACTTACGGGTGCGAAAGTGGCGTGCTGTACACGCAGAATGAAAAAAAAACAACGGCCAACAGAAGTAAATTCTTCACTCGTACTAGGTGTATATATATATATATATATATATATATATATATATATATATGCATTTTCATTTATATATTCTTTACTTTCAAAATTAACAATATCTATTATTATATATTAACATGCATAATATCTATTATTTTTGTAATGGTATTTTTAGAGCCAAGCGGAGAATTGCCTACAAATCTTGAGATGAATAATCAACCTATATATCGGAAGGACATCGAAAAATCGCTAGGCAAAATTATCAATGCTGCAAAAAATTGGGACGGTGCACGTCAAGCGAGGGCGAAGACTGTGAAGGAGTAACCTAAAGATCAAAGCGTTAGTTTTGATGAACGTATTATTTAAAATATTATTAATCGAAAACGTTTAATTTAAACTGTTATTTGTCGAAGAACCAAAGATGTGAAGACCTAGTAATTTCTAAATAATACAAAAATAAAAATATAAGTGAGTTTATTATTGTTATCGAAATTATTATACATTCATAAATACCAAATTCCCCTTTTTTAGTTCTTTAAAAAAAATTCTTTGAAAAAAGAATCAAAATTACGTTGAATTTTGCATCGGTGGAATGCAACGATTTTTTTTTTCATTTTTCATTCGTTTATTTTGATCATCATTAAAAGCCTTTTTTTTGTAAATTGAAGTCGTAAAACTCTAATAAGAATGCGTAAAAACGTGTGGATTATTTTTAGTGCCTAATCAGGCAAAAAGAAATTCAGTGGTCAAAAAGTATTAATTTTCATTGCATTGCTAGCTTCGATGCTAACTTCAAAGCCATAAAAAAATATTGACATTTTTAAAAAATGATGGTCATATAAGCAACGAAAAAAAGAGAATTCCTACAAGTGTTAGGATGACTAAGTAGGTAACGCGTTCAGCTCTAGAATTAGAAGACGTAGGTTCGAAACCGAGGCTAGACAAAAACTTTAATGAGGCAGAACACGTTTTAATCCAATTATCATATATGCAGCAATATAAGTAAAGCATATGGAAACGAAAAATACTACCAGAATATTTTTATTCATCATTTGTTGCCTTTTTTATTTTTCATTTCAGGCACGGCAGCCAGATCCGGGTCGGATGCCAAAAAGCGTTACACGCCTGATAAAGCCCTGATCCGGCCGCCTGTTCAGTGCCGTAGTACGGGATACGGATGCCGGATCCGGCCCTAGTCAGTCCCGTAGCAAAATTTCTAGTCGGGCAGTTATTCGAATGATTACGCCCTATATATTACGGCAATGGAGTGGTACGAAAGGCAGCATGAATGTTGTTCAATACAACTTCTTCTCCTAAAACGATTGCGAGATTTGGCAGCAAAGAAACGAGCTTCCGTTGTGAAGTATTTAACCTCGTTCTACATCATTAAATGATACAATGGTTATTTGCAATTCACGAAAAAGGTTCTTGTATTATTAACATATTAATGTTCATTATATTCTTAAGTATATATATTTTATCATATTGAAAGAATCAACTTTTTTTTTCGCCCACGGAATATTCCTGTGCAGTTATCCGAATTTTCGATTATCCGAAAGGCGCCCGGTCCCAATTGATTCGTATAATCGATACTCTACTGTACTTGTACACCCAATACAATGCATAAATAAAAACATGCGCATAGTTTTTATATGCGCGTAACAACACATTTGACGTCAGTACAGACAATAACAAAAGGACCAAAGTACGAGGCAGACTTCCACTGAGGCATTTCGCTTCTCGCTACCTCGTTCACCGTACCGTATTATTAGGTAGGTAACATTTACGGAACTGTACATGCGATTATATGTAGCAAAACTATAAAAAACAAAGAGCGCATAGACTGGAATAAACTCGTTATCAAGACATTGGAAAGATCGAGAACAATCACCGGTTCCGGTTTATCGGTTTATGACTGGCTGCAAACCCTTGAATCATTTTTAACGAGACACCTATGACCCCAAATGCACTGTAAATTCCTCTATCCATCACGAGTCGCTCAGAACAGTTATTGGACCATAGGCATGAACTAGTCAATGGCGATAAGAATGTGCAAAAACGTCGATTTTAGTATTGAAAAAATCGTTAAATCATTAAAGGGTTAGGCCACTCCACAATTTTGGAAAAATTGGAAAAAATGTTTGATTTGAAAGGTGCTTAAGAGTCTTAAAAATGATATTCCAAAATATTATGGGCGGTGAAAATCTCTAAGTACCCCAAACATCTATAATCTGTACTTGGAAGTGAACGCGCAGCGTGTCAAGCTTCCTGAACAATCGCTACCTGAAGCTGACAAAGAGGCACGGATCAGCTTCAGAGCGCTCAGAAAGAAAGTAGAGGAGCAGGACATCAATGTGGAAGGTTGTACGGTCCAGGCCTCGCAGATTAGAGATATATAAGAGTTTTCTATGATTTCATAGTACTGAAAACTGTTTTACGCGTTTTACTGAAACGCGTTTTTCTCGAAAGCACGCTTTTTGAATTGAACTGAAACAATTCGAAGAAATCTTCACCAATCGATTTGAAAATTTAACAGTATCTTAAAAGCTAGATTCTCTGCAGGCTTACGTAGGATTTGATCGTTATATTGCACAGTTTTTTAATTGTAAACAATTATCTGATGATTATTTCCTGGAATTTATCTTTTTTTTTTTCTTGAAAATATGCTATTTTCGCAAAAATCAATATAGTTGTTCTTATATAGAATCAAAAAAATGTTGGTTTTTTGTTCTAGATCAAAAATAGCATGAGTGACGTTTCTGCCCCTAGAACCCCCCCCCCCCCCCCCCCCCCCCCCCCCCCCCCTCCAGAAGCGTCAACGGAGAAATGGTCTGCAGCCACCTCATTGTTATTATTCACGACAAAAAAATAATTTTCTATAGTTCATCAGTAACATAATAAAGACATGTGCACGCAATTTCTATTAATTTGATTCTTTCACTAAAAAAAATCCCAAAATATACCTTTTTTTCTTGATCTAGAGTGATCCAACTCCTTACGGGGGAAGATACCTTTACAGCTTTCAAAAAATGGATTTTTGCCATAAAACGTTAGTCCAATGTCTCAAAAATATCGTATAAAAATTTTAAACCAAAATTCAAAGCCATGCGGAAGTTATAGCCACAAACGTGACACAACTTCCCGACGCTTGAGAGCACTACATGCATAGTCGTGCATCACCGCCGGGGCTACCTATCGTTTATACTCTACTGTTTTCAAATGCGTCCACGGTTATTTTTGAGCATACTCAAAATACTCAAAATACCAATAAAAGTTTCAACTCAAGAATCTGGATCTTGACTCCGAAGCACTTAAATTCTTATCTGAAAATCGTCGAAATTGCATCCTATCTTGCGACTGGACCATTCAACGAAGGATATACATCGATTTTGAAAACCATGCTCGAGTTGGATATCATAATTGAAACTCAGTGAAAAAATTACGCCACCAGTGCCGACGCTCGACGGGTGCATCGACAGGAGCAGCAGATCTGCTTATCGACCAAAGAGGCTCGAAAAGCACGGAAAAATCAAATGGCTGAAGAAAATCAATGCTTCGAAGAAGCCGAAGGCTTAGTATATGGTCCTGGAATCGGTGGTTAGCCGGTAAGGAATTGTTATCATTGACTTTTTCCGTGACCAAACTTTAAATGCGTTTTACTCAAAACGACATTTTTCAAATTAGCATACATCTTCACGTAAAAACTATTCAAACAATGTTAACCAAATTTGGTACATGACTGGCCAACATCACTACCTTGTCTGTAAGCCTAATTGTTTTAAAAAATCGGCCAAGACAAGTACTTTTCCGTATCAAAATATAAGAAAAATTTCATAAAAAATCGCGATGTCTATTAAAAAATGGTATAATTCTTCCAATTTTTTTACTTTTTTAGGCTTACAGACGAACTATTAATGTTTTTTCAATTAAAATCTTTAACCATATTGGTTTCAGATGAAAACAACGAGCACCAGAGTGTCTGTCATTTTCGAAATCCCGAGTCAATCTGATCCAAAGCCAACGGGATATCTTAGCCATTTGTTTAATTTTTTTGTAACTTAAAAAATACACTTTGGTAGATCAAATTACACCCTAATATATGCTAAAATTTCAAAAATCTGAAATAATTATTTCCCTTACAAAAAAATTCCACAAAATCATCGATTTTTCAGCCTTGCAAAGGTATCTACCCCCCCCCCCCTTAAATCATCCAGATCGTACATAAATTCATATGTCATTTAATTGAAATACCACAATACATCGCATTTAGATAGGCCGTGTACCATGTAAATGGACCATAAATGACTAAGAACAGCTCTGGAGAGCGGACGCAAGCACAGAGTAAAGTGCAGGATAAAAAATATCTTCCAAAATTTGGACGAGTATGTCGAAACGAAAAAAGGACATGTGATCTCTCTTTCTCTCTTTCTCTCCTCTCTCCCTCCCTCTCTCTCGCTCTCTCTCTCTGAATATACGCCGAAACCTCTCGCCCTCTCTCCCCTACTTTGTAAGCTAATTATGAAATATCGCCTTGCCAACGGTTCGCTGGACCACCTCGGGTAAACGGTAGGTATTTCTTTCCTTTTTTGCATGCTCGTATACCCGGCTCATAGCCATCTCACGTGGCTTACCCGTCGACGCATAACATATCACGAACTGACCTCAAAGAGCGAGAGAACTCGCGACGCTCTTGACCTCTTCGAGCTCGACCTCGGGATAACAGCAAATCTCAACGGTTCCATGTACGGATTATCGCCCGATTGTGCGGACGAGAACGCCATGAGATTGGTGAACTCACATCGATCACTATGAAGTCAGATGGTGCACTTTTTCGAACTCCTTTATGCTTGGTCCCTATATCGCTTCTTAGGCACCGAATGCAAGAAGAGCACAAAGCTAACCTCTGATTCACGTGCGTTTCGCTTTGAGGAGAAAATAACTTTTTAAGGGGGTATTTTAGTCTAGAGACCTTCGGGGTTTTTTTTCGGACTTGGAAAAAAACTTTTTTCGGACTTGAACAAGTTTCCAGAACTTACGAAACAAAAATTCGTGCAAAAAAATAAGAATTGAAAAAGTCATGGGCCTCTAAATATGGTGGTGAAAAAACTGGGTTGAAACGGTTGGGATGATCTCAAAGGTCCCATCCAGCTGAAACAGAAACAAAATTAATTATCTTGATCAATAATAATGCCTTTATGGCCGGTACCAAAGAGAAAAAATAAATTCAGGAGCGACTGTTTGAAAAAAAAAGTTAATTTTTCGACCTATTTTTTCCAGAGTTTTACTATTTTTCAAAAAGTTATAATAATAATTTCGGTGTGCCCGAGGTAGAGACGATAAAGACATATATACTGAAGGCGGAAAGGCGGAAAAAAGTGCGGAAATAGAGTTCGGGCTTTGATGGGGCCCATCTTTCCCTAACCTTATTAAGGCCCTAATCTGGTAGCCTCACGTGGGCCATCAGTGGCCGATCACACTTCGCTACCGCAGGCCATTAAAGGCAAAATAATCAGAGGTTTTGAAATTGCCTCAATGGTACCACATAAAAACTATTTCAGCCATGTGCGTACGTGCGTGTTTGTGCACTGTGAAAAATAAATGTGTTATTTCAATACGTATGAAGCTTGGAATTCTGTCGCATATTTTGACACGTTTGATCTCGCGTTGTTCAAATGAACGGATTGCATGCGTATTGGTTCAAAGCATTAGAGCTGTACCCACTAAATGCACAGTTCAGCCTTTTTTAATTTATTAATTAAAAAAATTACGTTCCCCTCAATAAAAAAAAATAAAAAAAATTAATCGTATCTCGAAAATGGTTTACTTTTGTATGAAGCATTACTGGGTTATTTGATAGCGGGGAACATGTCCTACAACCCTTTCACGGGATCGTGACCAATAACAAGTAGACCTGTATATTTTTTCTCTTTCTGTGTGTCTGTCTCCCACCCCTTTCGATTTCACATATGAAATACGAAATGCGCAAGATAGAGATGGGGGTGTGAGAGAGGACGATAGAGAGAAAGAGAGAGAGAGAGAGAGAGAGAGAGAGAGAGAGAGAGAGAGAGAGAGAGAGTCAGACAAGCAGAGAGGAAGAGTGAGAAAGACAGAGGAATTATATGCCATCAACTCTCAAGTCAAGTGATTGATAGTGGTTTGCCCCTATAATAGCAAAGTCTATTAGTATTGGAAAAACCGCTACTAGGGAATCTACAACCACACCCCTTAAAGGCTTACTCCCACCATAGTTTCAGTAAACCCACCTACCCTGCCACTCCCTAATAGGGGCCCGGTCTGCCTCTTTTACAGAAATTCGTACTAGGGAATCCACAAACAATCCCTTCAAGGCCCCAAATTGTACTGAGGATGTCCTATCAATTTTCCGCACGGGTTCGAGAAAAACCACGTTTAAAGTTTTGAGAACAATTTCAGACAACCGCAACTATCTAAGTGGTAAAATGGCATGTTATACTTACGTTATATTAATTAGCCATCCCTGCCTCGTAAAGTGTACCTTCCTCGACTTCGAAATAATAATTTTCTGAAGCTCGTTTTTCCCTAGGAGCACTTCTATAGCTTCCTTAGAATTTTCCGGTTGTCAGATTCGCGCCGGCGCAGCCTCTCACTCCGGCCATATTAAGGGGCCAGTCCACTTTGGAGCCACGAAAAAAAGGCTATTTTCGCGATTTTTTTGAGGATTTTATAAAAGATATGAATATAAAAGTTGTTGGGCTTGATAAATAAAGTCTTGAAATACATTTTAAAAAAAATTTAATTCATTTTTATTCATTTTTAAGTACAAAAACTATAGTTTAACGTAACGCCTCAAGAATAGGTGGGCTAGGTAGCTCCATCATAACTCGGCAACGGCTTGTCTGAAACAAAAAAATCAAAATCCATTAGATTCAGGATGACACCAGCTATAAAATGACCCTTGGATATAAAGTTTTATCAAAAAAATAAAAAAATGGCAGATGAAAAACGAAAAAAGTAAAAAAACGCGTTTTTTCGCAGTTTTTCGCAAAAAAAAGAGTAAAAATCAAAATTTTAAAACCAGCGAGGGTCATCTTGTTGCAAATCATGTTTACAATATGTGGTTCAATTTTCAAGAGAATCGGTTTATTAGTTTTAGAGATACGATGGAGCTAGATTTTGAAAACGTTGTTTCGAGAAAAACGCGTTTGAAGTTTATACTATGAAAAACTCTTACCTAAACTCAATCGGCAATTCCTGCACCGTACAAAATCCCTTCTGATTGCTCATCATCGTCGATTTTTTCAAGTCTTGCTTGCTTTCGTTTGGTTCTGGTCTCTTTTGAGCACTCAGAACTGCGGCGGTTTGCAGAGCGAACACGCTCGTCATCGCGATTGTCGGCGAATCTGACGGCGATCGGGCCGAGTTTGACGCCCATTATTTCCATTATTTTAAACACTGGACGAAATCCTTCATTAAAGACACACGCGGAAACTTTGCAGGCAATGTCTACGATTTTTTTGCCGTTGAACATGTGTTTAGGTGCCATATTCCATACGCAGTTGTTAAAACTTTCATTATTGTTTTGCGTATGGCCACCTAAACACCTTTCGAGCAGTTCTGTTTTGGTGAGATCCTCGTAAATAGGTTCTAAAACTTCCTGTACTTCCTCAGAAAGAGCAGGAGGATATTTGTAATGTTGCTGAAGTGACTTAGCTTTGAGGTACGCGCTATACGCTCAGGTAGACGAAATGCGGTCCTGACGTTCAGGTAAAAAAAAATACTTAGAGAACTCGGATTTTCATAAAATGTTGACACAATATTTCTGAATGTATATACTTTCGAAAACAGTAAAAAAAATCGATTTTTTGAAATTTTCAAAGTAGACTGGCCCCTTAAAACAGCTATAGCTTTGTAAATATTGGAAATTTCAAAGTTTCCTTCTGAGGATATATTCTTATGAGTCTATACTTTAAGAAGATGCCAAAGAAATCGATGTTTGCAATTTATAGGCCAGAATACCCCCTTAACTAGCAATAAGCCCAAACACCTTTCGGGATTCTTATGAGGAAGTTTGTTGTGATGAATATTTTAACATACTATTCCCGGGACTATTTCCCGTTTTAACTTCATCCCAAAAACGCGACGAAACCAGGAAAGTAATCCCAGAAAAATCCAAGTATAGCTATGAATAAAGGGAATTTATTTCTCACCGTTGGAACAAACGTGCGCTCCCGAGTCAAAATTTATAGCCTCCTCTATACACTCGCAGGACCCACGTCTTTTGTAATGCACAAGCCGCCAGCCTCCGTTGAACCAACCAAACCCCATTTGTCGAGTCCAGTGACACGAAGAGGCCTCCATTTGGTCCAGTGTAGCCCCTGTTAGTCCTCTCAAACCTTCTTTCGATCCCCAGTCTCGGTGAAACGTGCATAACATAGGCCTCCTTAACCTGATTTGAGCCCAAATTTCATATCTCCTCCATCAATACTCCATTATGGTCTGGTCGGTAACCCATTCGATGATGAAATAAATGTTTTCGCTGAATGGAGGGTCCGAAGGGTCGACAGTCCGCCTACAGTAGACTGAATGGAGGGTCCAAAGGGTCTACAGTGCGCCTACAGTAGGTCGAAAGGGGGCCAGAAGGTTCTGGGGGGGGGGGGGGGCGTGAAGTAGGCCCAACTGGGGTTTCGCAGCTTCAGTTGCACCTTGCATTGGCCTCCTTTAAGTGACAATGTCCAGTTTTTGCCATTCGGGAGGTTCATTGGAGGCCCTAACGTATTGGTATTCCAAAACCTCGTTTAGGTACCTGATAATCCACTATCGACAATCTCTGCTCAGGGAAGGTGGCCTTTATTTTTCGGGTTGAACGCGGCTCGAAAATTTTGACTCGGGCTTACCCTGAACCTCATAGATTAGTGGCAGTATGCAAGAGAACCAGTATATCACTTTCCGATCCAGGGCCTTTCTTGCCAGTGTTCATTAGTATTACGGGTGCACTTTATACATCTCGGTTTTTATGACACTGCTTAGGCCAGCAGTAGGGCAAGGTGGTATAGGAGCACGCGGGCGATAAGAATACTCAGTTACGCTACTGACGAAACGGTTTGCTAACGGAAGCTAACTTTAGTTGTGTTCAGACCGCCTAACAGCATAAGTGTTTGTGACAAAAAAATCCAAAGTGGAATAAAACAGAGAGGCCAGGTAAGTTTGAAGTTTTGGTTGCAGTTTCTTATTTATTTTGGACATTTTCAAAGCATTACAAGTACGAAACACAATGTACTTTCTTCGAAAGCAACTATTAATTTCGTATGCCGGTTTACTAAGGTTATTGTTCAAAATGAAAGTATTTCGCATTTCATCAATAAATGGCAGTAACAGTCATGTTTGTTAAAAATGTGCAGGTCGCATAAGAGTACGCAGTGCTTAGGTGCGTAGGAGTACGCGCGTACTCTTATACGGCTGTTATTAAAGATTATGTTTTTTTTTACTGTCAGCATGTCACGAAGGAAACGGACTACCGACCAAAGTCTATGGGTAATATGGAACTTGAAAATGCAAGGAAGCGAGTTGAAGATGGTGAATGTATAAGGGCGGTAACACGTTCGTTGGAAGCGACTGAAGCCACTCTTCGTAAGAGGCTGAAGAGATCCACACCAGCTACATATCTGAGGAGATACGAACTCAAGAACTTCACAAACTTCGCGAACTTCACAAAATTCGTAAACTTCACGAACTTCACGAACTCTCGCTCTCGCCCTCGCTCTCGTTCACGCCCACGCCCATGCTCTCTCTCCAGCTTTCCAGATTAAGTTTTGCGTACTCTCATTGACCGTCGTGCTGAACCTTAAACGTCCGTATGTCTAAGAGTTCGCAAATCCCTTTTTGTAGTTTTTAGTGTGTTATTTACTTTGATAGCCGATCCTCCACATCCGCATAAACCTGCCGTTGATGGACCGTGCAAACAACGAAGAGAAAAAACATAAAAATACGGACGATTGCGGCAGGGTCGAAACCGGACGGCTGTTGCGCCCGAAGATTTTCGCACGACCGAACTCGACTACCACGAATATATATATATATATATATATATATATATATATATATATATATATATATATATATATATATATATATATATATATACGTGCCCCTGCATCATACGTATTGGGTGCAACGTACCGGCAGCCAGCAACAGTAAAACGCAATAAAGAGTGCGCGCGTGGGATATGCTCATGATTATTAATGATTATTAAGGCTGACCGCGGCGGCGGTCGAAAGAGTGTGCCGAGAAACCGAGACCAGGATATCCCGAGGCTCTGGAGCAATGAATATCGTTGAGATATGCGGTATATACTGACACCCCGTAGCAATAATAGCTCGAGGACCTGAACTTAGCGATCTTGGAGAGTGATGGATAAGGCGCGAGCACCCTTGGAATATGTGCGTTTAATATAAGGTTCGAGTGTGAAAAATTATTTGCCAATAAACTTGAACCTCGTGATTTTATGTGGCAAAATTGTATTAAAGGTATTTATAAAGCTACGGCGTATTTTCAGTAGCTTTGATTTTTCAGCATATTAGGGCGTTACACCATCTTCGCGCTCGTCAAAAAGATTTTAAAAATCAATAAAAAATTTGACGCAACTATTAAATATATAAAATGATTTTTATTTTTCACAAATACATTATAGTTTTATCAACAGATAAAAAAAAAACGAATTAAAAAAATGTTTAATGGCGAAGATATAAGTCGTCTAGCGGGTCCCTCTTTTTAATCCTTGCCGATGATGGGATTTTTTTCTCTTTCAGGCATCGTCTGCAAAATTATTATAAATAAAAACAATCCTTGTGAAGAAAGGTTATAGCTGAAGTGGAGCATAGAGAAAAAAAAATTGTTTTTTTTAGAGAAATGAACGATATTGAGGAAGACTACCAGTCTACAGTCTGGAAAAAAGGAGGATTTAGAGAATTTTTTATGGATATCCAGTTGATAGAATAAAAATTTTGTTTCGTGGAGAATGGGAGTATCGGGGCTAGGTACTTCATTTATACTTAATACTTAAACTTACTTATAAGTAAGGGATTTTTCTTAATTATAACTTAGTTATAATTATTTTTCAATACATAGTCGTGCCAAGTTAGTTTTTTCATTGCAAAATATGATAAACAATGAAGTTATTATTATGTAAATAAAGTACCACCGTTGCTGTATGGCCAATCGCTATATGATCAAATACTTTAATGAACTTTAAAAAATTACAACAATGACAAAGTGTACTTAGAACATTTATTTTCGGCAAAAAAACTTCAATCCTTTGTTATTAACAAATGGATAAATACATCAAAAAAACCATTCGGTCATACGACTGAGAATGTTATAAGCTCCGTCCGAATTTGAAGTGAATTGGACGATTAGATTTCGAGATACTACTTGCACCGTCTCATAAATAATATTTTGCAGAAAAACGCAAAAGAAAGAAATTACCATAACTCGGTAAATTCTTGGAATTTTTACAAAATCTTTGTTGCAAATTAAACCTAACACCTGAGGCTATAAAATTCTGCGATACAAGAATCGTATTTTGATAATGTTAAAAGTATGCTGACCTCGTAACAGCACAACCTCCAATACACGATAATACGGCCATTTGAATTCGTATTTTTCACAAAAGTACGACGAGAATTCCAGGGTTATGAAACGATGGTCACTGCTGGTTGAATTTCAGGCTGTTGTATTTTCCATCAAAGTCATTCACGTAGAGTTGACCATTGCTGGCCATTTTTAACATATTTGCAAAAATTTTCAAATCTTAATTGCAGACTCTTGAGAGCCGTGTTGGTAAGAAGAAGGCGAACTCGTTTATGATGCCCGCGATGTATCGCTTTCCATACTAGGTTTGGACAGCTCTCATGTCAGAGATTGGATAATCCGATTAAACGTTGAGTTCTTGCCGTTTCTCCGTTGGGAGAAATTTCACAATCTTGCTGACTTTGCTGATGCTCGAAAAGTCCATGGCAATTTTTCACTGCCTGGAATGTAAACATCTCCGATATTTTAACTTCCGCGATATTTACATGTACTTTAGGTTAAGGTGGTATAAGAGTACGCACCTAAGCTTCAAAGCGGTGAAAAAAACAAGCAGATACATTTTACGAATTAGTTTTTGTTTTTATCGAAAGAATATCTAGCATTCTAATTAATTTATGAGCGACAATTAGGAACCTTAATTTTTTCAAAAATAATAAACTAAAAACTACAAAAAGGGATTTGCGAACTCTTAGACATACGGACGTTTAAGAGTATGCACGAGGATCGATAAGAGTACGCAAACCTCAATCTGGAGAGTGGAGAGAAAAAAAGAGAGAGAGGGAAAGTTCGTGAAATTCTCGAGGTTCGTGAAGTTCTTGAAGTTTCTGAAGTTTCGGAAGTTCGCGAAGTTCCTATCTCCCCAGAGATGTAGCTGGTGTGGATCTCTTCAGGCTCTTACGAAGAGTGGCTTCCGTCGCGTCCAATGAACGTGCTACCGCCCTTATAGATTCACAATCATTAACTCGCTTCGTTCCATTTTCAAGATCCGTAATTGAACATAGACTTCGGTCCGTAGTCCGTTTCCTTCGGGACATGCTGAAAGTAAAAAAAAACATAATCTTTAACAACAATCGTATAAGAGTAGGCGCGTACTCTTACATACCTAAACACTGCGTACTCTCATACGACCTGCACATTTTTAACAAGCATGACTGTTATTGCCATTTATTGATGAGATGCGAAATTACTCTCATTTTGAACAATAACCATAGTAAACCGGCGTACGAAATTAATAGTTGTTTTCGAAGAAAGTAAATTGTGTTTCGTACTTGTAATGCTTTGAATATCTTAAAAATAAATAAGAAATTGCTACCAAAACTTCAAACTTACCTGGCCTCTCCGTCTTATTCCACTTTGGTTTCTTTTTCACAAACACTTACGCTGTTAAGCGGTCTAAACGCAACTAAAGTTAGGTTCCAGTAACTGCGTACTCTTATCGCGCGCGTACTCCTATACCACCTTACCCTACGTAAGTTTTCCTATAATTTAGATATATAGTCAATGTTCGCTGTAACAGTCAGCTGGGGACTCTTACAGCCATTCATGCTCAGAACAGGTTGATGTCTAGAATAGCATGGGCCCTCCTCACTTGCCTTGAGTCGTCTTGCGATTCCAGACCACCAGTCAAATGCACAGATATAGCTGTAATTGGGAGAAAGAGGATGCAGAAATTAGACAAGCTTCGTACACAGCGTAAAATGTGCAATGAAAAAATAAAATCAAATAAAACATCATTTGTACTTATCTCTGTATCGGTACGTACACCACCTGCTAAAGCTGGACCGTATTTACTCATGGCCATATGTGTTAGGTTTATGACAATATTCTGATAAAATATGGAAGAACATTTCCTTTCGATAATTGGACTCTGCACTGCCCATATGCGGTGTCGTTGATGAGCTGTCATAACAAAAAATTGATCCGAAATTTATAACAAAATCCGTAAGCTGGAAAGCATTGCATAATTAAAAAAACATATATTCCTAACGAAAAATCTCAAACAGGACATGGTCATGGAAATAGAATTAGGGTCATAGAAACAGAAATAGAATTAGAGGGGGCAAATACATGTAGACGACACAAAATAACCAATTTTGGTCATTTTTTTTCCATCAACACGACGTTATGGCGTGGTCTTTCAGGAAGGTTATGGCGGAATTTTTTGAGTTTGTGGGCAACATAACTTCAAACGAGTTGATCGAATGTCTGGAAATTGTATACACAACTCACGACAATATTACCTTGAACTTATACCTACTTGTTTATGCAAATCTCTTGTAAAAACTACTTTTTTATTGCAAAAAAGAACGAAAATGTTGGCTAAAATTACAATTTTTTTCTGAGGTGTACAATTTCTTAAACTTTTAACTTTTAAAATGTTTTTTAGGTATGAGTTCAGCATTTAGATGTTAAAATACCAAAAATTCTTGGCTCATAAATTTCATTTCAATATTAAAGTCGTTGGATTTCCCACAAACGAACACCTGCCGCCAAAACCTTCCATGGTCTTCCAAAACCTTCCTAAAAGACCACGCCATAACATCGCCATTCTGAAATATTTTTAATAAAAAATGTATTTAACGAATTCAATTATGTAACAAATTGTACCTAAAGTTGCATAAATGTGAAACGTTTCGTTCCTTTCCAAAAAAAATGATCAGAACTGTCTATTTTTTCTGTGTCAACATGTAGGGAAAAGTGGGGCACAATGGGTCATGGGGCACTGTAAGCCAGATGCGATTTCTCGGAGATGTGTAGCTCGTAAATTGCGATTTTTTTTGCGTTTACCGTGATTTATATTGGGTTTCGTCATGCCTAAAAGAAAGTCGATAGCAGCTCACAAAGAATTATTAAAAATTAAGAATTTATTTGAGGCATGGAAAAAAAATTTTTCGCTTGCCGGAAAAACGTAAAATATTGGGTGAAGTAAAAAGTTCTGAGCGTATTCCGCTAGATGTCTTTAGTGAGCCATATCTCACGATGTATACATCGCATCGGGTCATACGATACGGCGATTTAAAGGTGACATTACGCTTAAAAAAAAGTTCTTTGACAGTTTTTTGTTTGGTGAAGCCAGTTGTGTGTTACAAAATGGAGGTAAAAAAAATGGAGGTAAAAAAAAAAGAGCAAATTCGATACATTCTTCAGTACCACTACGACCAAGGTGAAAAGGCGGAGCAGGCGGCCAAAAAAATTGGTGCTGTTTATGAACCCAATACAGTATCGAATGCAACAGCAAAGCGGTGGTTCCAACGATTCCTTTCTGGTAATATGGACGTCAAAGATGAGGCACGCTCTGGTAGACCAATCGTCGAAAATGTCGATAAAATCATGGAAATCGTCGAGTCGGACCGGCATATGAGCACTCATTATATTGCCCAGGAACTGAAGAAGAGCCAGAAAACCGTTTGGAACTATTTGCATAAGGCTGGTCTCAATAAGAAGCTCGATGTATGGGTGCCACACGAATTAACGCAAAGGAACCTTTTGGACCGAATTGATGCCTGCGATTCTTTGCTGAAACGTAACGAAATCGGCCCATTTTTGAAGCGGATGGTGACTGGCGATGAAAAATGGGTCACATACGAGAACAACAGCCGAAAAAAATCGAGGTTCAATCGCGGTGAACCGGCCCATACGATCGCCAAGCCCGGATTAACGGCCAAGAAGGTTTTGCTGTATGTTTGGTGGGATTGGAAGGGAATCTATGAGCTGCTTCCATCGGGCCAAACACTCAATTCGGACCTCTACTGTCAATAACTGACCAGATTGAAACAAGCGATCGACCAGAAGCGGCCAGAATTGGCCAATAGGAGGGGTGTTGTGTTCCATCAAGGCAACGCCAGGCCGCACACACCTTTAACGACGCGCCAGAAGCTCCGAGAGCTTGGATGGGAGGTTCTATCGCACCCGCCGTATAGTCCAGACCTGGTACCAAGCGATTATCACCTTTTCAAGCATTTGCAAAATTTTCTTGATGGTACAAAACTGGCCTCAAGAGGGGCTTGTGAAAATAAGCTGGTCAAGTTTTTTACCAATAGAGACGAGGACTTCTTCAATCGCGGAATTATGAAATTGCCTTCAAAATGGACAAAAGTTATCGAATAAAACGGCGCATATTTTATCTAAATCGGATAATCATAACTATGTTAATTTCATCATCGAAATAAAGCGAAAAAACGCTCAGAACTTTTTACTTCATCTACTATAACATCACTTTCCGTAGCGGCTCGGGTTTTCGGTCCTAATCGATAGTTTTATTATTTATAATGCACTCAGTGACTTGTGTTTTTCCATTCTTAGTTTAATTAATAGTTATTTTCATCAATAGTTAAATATTTTACTAGTGGGGTACATTGTGTCATCGAGTTGTGGGGCACAATGAGTCGACTGCCAATGTTGTTGGCAAATAATATAACCATGACGTTGACGTAAAAATGCGAAAAATTATCTTCTTTATCACTTTAGTCATACAAAACTCACTTTAGTCATATATATCCCACGTTTCCCAGTACTTGACACACTTTACCTACCTATCTGATATATTGTACCCCACCCCACGTGGGGTACAATGAGCCAATCCGCAAAGTTTTCTCGTTCACATTATTTCGGTATTTTTAATCTCTTTGCAAAAAATATGGTAGCTTTATTGTACGGACAAAGGTCTATAAAATCGTTTATGGCCTTTTTTTCTAATCAGACTACTTTGGTAAGAGTTAAAATTCGTTAGAAAAAAGTGACATACTGTGCCCCACCTTCCCGTATTTCCCCCAACTTCGGTTACCTAAATTGCAGATTATCAGAAAGATTAATCTGTACACCATAAACTTCCCTTCGCTATGCTACTCGTAGTAGCAACGCATGCAAACAAGTCGACTTTGGATATTCCCTCTTCCCAGGAGCCTCTGCGGATCTGTTTTGAATCTCTTTCTCGCGGTCTGACGAGAATACTCGTTCGAGGAGACAAGAAATACGATAACCTCCTACACACACTTTCGCGGTTCATGTGGACGAATTCTGTAGGTATAGGGGTGACAGCCACCAAGCAGCAGTAGTAAGATCGGTGCAGTCGATGGACCGTCGTCGGGCCAATTATAATCCGAGGTGCGCGAGGAGAGTCACGTAAAGTCTCAACCAAACCAAGATCGAGAAAGAGGGTGAAAAACGTACAGGAGTGAGTGAGAAAGAAAGAACGAGTACGCCAGGCACGAGGACGTGGCTTATACATGGAAACGCTATCAGCTGCGAGATAGAGAGAGAGAGAGAGAGAGAGAGAGAGAGAGAGAGAGAAAGGCTACTGTGCGAACGCGTCCTCGCCCCCCTGCCTGATTGTCAATGCCCATCACGTCGGCAGATTTACTCGGGCGGTCGAGCGCTCTCACGTTGGCCACGTCGTTCTCTCTCTCGGCGTCGCGCGCGCGAGCAAGCCTCTATGTTCAGCTCTGTATACATTCGTAGACGTCACATGGCTCGTACGCAGCGATAGTTAGGTACGTATATACTACCGCAAGCGCATTAACACAAGCCTGGAAACCAATATTACGAGCCACCTCGGCCTTCTCTCTTTGTCCTTTCCTCTAACCGAACTTCGACAGAAATTCCTGCCGCTATATCAATCACACTTTGGAGAGATATTCGGAACTTTTTACAACTGTGGAAATTACTAAGTCGATAAGCGTCGAGCTAAATATCCAAAACCCTTGCATCAAAAGGCAGCAGCGCAATTGGATGCATCTCAGCTTGGTCTGATCATTTATGGCCACCCAAGTCTACAGTCAGAAAACTATAAAGCCAGACTTGCTTGATGATAATTATCCAATTATCATTAGAGAACTAGAATATGAAACGTGCGTGTAGTTTAAGATGGTAACGTATCTATAAGGAAGTACTATAAGCAAGCTCGAAATTCAGTGTATGTCATTTCGCCGAAGTGTAAATAATTGTTCTTTTTCATAGTGTTAAACATGCCAAATTTCGTGCCAAGAAAAGAGTATCTGCGGGGAGTTTTAATGCTCTACTTTATTTTTACAAAAATCGGCAGCTGCAGCACACAGAATTTTTGTTGAGACTTACGGCGACAATACTCTATCGGAAACAACATTCAGAGATTGGCTTAGACGCTTCAAAAATAATAATTTTGATGTTCAAGATAAAGAACGCTCTGGCCCACCGAAAAAGCTTGAAGACAAAGCATTGGAGACATTACTTCATGAAGACTCATGTCAGACGCTAGCTGAACTTGCAAAATTATTAGAAGTTCATCACACAACAGTTTCGAAACGTCTGACAGCATTGGGAATGATTCAAAAGCTAGGACATTGGGTACTCTACGAGTTGAAGCCGAGACACGTCGAAGGACGTCTTTTCACGTGTGAACAGCTGCTTCAACGGCAGAAAAGGAAAGGTTTTTTGCATCGTGTCGTGACTGGTGATGAAAAATGGATACACTACGATAACCCTAAGCGTGGAAAATCGTGGGGTAAGCCTGGTCATGCATCAACATCGTCGACAAAACCGAATATCCATGGGTCCAAGCTTCTGCTCTGCATTTGGTGGAATCAGCTGGGTGTAGTTTATTATGAGCCGCTTAACCTATACAAAACCATCACAGAAGATCGCAATCGACTACAATTGATGCGTTTAAGGCGATCATTGAAGGAAAAACGGCCTCTATACGAGCAGAGACACGACAAAATTATTTTTCAGCATGGCAACGCTCGGCCAGATGTTGCATAACTGGTGAAAACCTACTAGGAAACGCTTAAATGGCAAGTCCTACTCCACCCGCCGTATTTACCAGACATTGCCCCTTCCGATTTTCAGTTGTTCCGATCGATGGCACATGGCCTGGCTGAGCAGCACTTCCATTCTTATGAAGATGCCAAAAAATGGGTCAAATCTTGGATAGCTTCAAAAGACGTGTCGTTTTTCCGACGTGGAATTAAAATGCTGCTAGAAAGGTGGGAAAAAGTAGTAGCTAGCGATGGACAATATTTTCAGTGACATGTTCTTTGTACTAATTTTTAGTATTGAAAATGATTTTAAAGACGTATATAGGGGTCTGATTTAGCCAGATGGCACACGAAATTAACGCTGCTCCCACTCCACTGCCGCTGTGTTGTAGGAGAGTGCGGCGAGCTGTAACATGCTGAATGCCGGTGATTGGTTGAAAAATGCCGCATTACATGTAGAGTCATTTATGGTTACAAATGGTAAGTTTCAATTTTGACGTGTACATTACAATGTTATGAGGATGATAATTATATTTACAGTTTGAGAGAGTGAGAATGTGAAAATGTGAGAATGTGAGAGAGCGAGAGAGAGTGAGAACGTGAGAATGTGAAAATGTCCAAATGTGCAAATTTAATGGATGGATGGATGGAGAGTGAGAGATTGAAAATGTGAAAATGTAAAAATGTGAAAATGTGAGAATGTGAGAATGTGAGAATGTGAGAATGTGAAAATGTGAGAATGTGAGAATGCGAGAATGCGAAAATGTGAATATGTGAAAATGTGATGGATGGATGGATGGATGGAGTGAGGGAGTGAAAGCGTGAGAGAGTGAGAGTGTGAGAATGTGAGAATGTGATTGATGGAGAATGAGAGAATGGGAGAGTGAGAATGTGAGAATGTAAAAATGTGAAAATATGGAAATGTAGTGGAGGATGGATGAAGAGTGAGAGAGTGAGCATATGAGAATGTGAGATTGTGAGAGAGAGCAACTGATATTATTTGCATGTACCTTTTTTTATCACCCGAAAAGTCTGATAACATTTTCCATGCCATTAAATAGTTACACTTTGTGTAATATCTGTAGATTTAAAAAATAAAGCATTGCTTTTCACGAAAAAACAGTAAAAACTTATTCAACATCCCAATATTTCACACTTCACGCAGGATTTCTGTGGCAAATTCATTAAAATCGATTTAGTAGTTCACAAATTATAAACGCACAATCTTACAGACGAACCATTTTTTTAATATGATGTTTTTACTTGGTTTATCAAATATAAACGACCTGTGAAGAATTGTTACGAAAACAAAAAAATTACAAACAACGCACCCCGTACAGTTTAATTATTATACGTAAAGATTGATTTTATTTATTATTTTTTCTCTTTTTACAACAATTATTTGCCTTACAGCACTAAGCATCATAAACTATGAATCAATCAACCTGAGTGTGTATAAATGTTTGTGGGAGCGTGTTTATGTGCATGTGTATAACAGCTCTCGTAATACGTTAATACTGCGTGCCCAAACAAACCCAATCGCATCGACCCAAATGACCGTGTATATAGGTCACCACTTCTTATACATAGTTACAGCGAAATATTTGTAATATATACATACATATATATTACACATCCAATGTGTGCGTCCATATATACATTTATGCAGCTATTCCTCTTGCAGTGTAATCCCGAAATCGCAGTTTAAACCGTAGGCTTAACAGTCAGATGGACTTCGGCCCAGATAACGTTACAACTGCTCTAACTGCAGCAAGATCATCCACGTTAGTTGGTCGTTTCGCCACTTCTAGTAGCACAATTGAAGTAATATTGATGATGATGATAGTCGTACATCGTATAGGATGAGTGGAATTAATCGGTCATGGAACAAAATGTTATAAAATAAATGGTACATTGCCAATAAATAAGTATCTGGCTGTGTGCCCGCGTGTGTACTTGAATTAACAATTCTACACAATTCCTACTGGAATGTACTTGTACATGACGAAGAACGTTCTTTTGACAATATTTTACCACAATATGATCACCAATTGTTGACAGAAAAGACGCTAACAACAATATAAGCGAAATTATTATTCGCAATGTTACAATAAAGTCCGCTGAGTTTTAAACAATCTTTACTCGTGTTTCTACTTAAGGGGGGAGATACCTTTAAAAGGCTAAAAAATCGATGATTTTATGGAATTTTTTTTTGGAAGGGAAATCATTACTTCAGTTTTTTTAAACTTTGGCATTTATTAGAGTATACTTTGATCAACGAAAGCGTATTCTTTTAGTTAGAAAAAAAACATTTTTTAACGGATTACAAGGAAACCGTTTCCGGTGTGCCCCCTCCAATTTCGTGCATTTTTGGATATGTTATTCTTCATTCATTCATTCTTCAAGAAACACGTATTTTTTTTATCGGCGGAAAAGAAGCTTTAAGGGGTGAAACTCACCCTCAAAGTTTTCCACCCTCCGAGTGACTTTTGCAGTTTCGCATAGTTCCAATCAAGATATTCGAATGAAACCAATTCGAGAACAATGCTTATGGCGAATAATGAAAAATGCGCCTTTTCCAATTCCGAGGGGTCGAATAGGGGTAGATTTATAGGGGTTGAAAGTCAAAAAATTCGTATTACTCGAAAACTTTTTTTTTCCATCTCGATGAAACCAATTGCATTCGAAAGAGCTTGGAAAAGTAGAAGATACGGGTTTTTGCGATTTTCGAAAAAAAACCCTTTTGGGGGTGACTACCCCTGTACCACTACCATTTCTACCACTACCATTTCCGCTCCGATTTCGTTAATTTTTGAATATGTTATTCTCAATCGAAATCAGAGCAACACGTATTTTTTTTATCGGCGGCAAAACAGTTTTAAGTGGTGTAACTCACGCTCAAAGTGACTTTTGCAGTTTTGCACATTTTTATTAGAGATATTCGAATGAAACAAATTAGAGGATAATGCATATGGCGAATAATGAAAAATGCGCTTCCGTCAATTCCGAAGAGATGAATTGGTAGAAATTTACAGGGGTTGAAAGTCGAAAGTCAACCTCTTAAAACTATTTTGCCGCCGATAAAAACCAAAACTTGGCTCTCTGATTTCGATGAGGAATAACATATTCAAAAATGAATGAAATCGGAGGGAAACACCAAAAACGGTATTATACAGGGGTTGTCATCCCTGCTCCCCATCCTCCAAAAGAGTGTCTTTCGAAAAACGCAAAAACCCGTATATTCTACTTTTGTTAGCTGTTTCGAATTTTTTAGATCTCATACGAAGTTTCTTACTTAAAACCCCTGTAAATTGAACTCAATTCACCCCTCCCTCTCCCTAGGAACTGGAAAAGGCGCATTTTTCATTGGTCGCCGTAAGCATTGGTCTCGAATTGGTTTCACTCGAATATCTTGAATGAACATGTGCAAAACTGCAAAAGTCACTTCGAGGGTAAGTTTCACTCCTTAAAACTGTTTTGCCGCCGATAAAAAAATACGTGTCTCTCTGATTTCGATGAAGAATAACATATTAAAAAATGAACAAAATCGGAGGGGAATACCGGAAACGGTCTTAAACAGAGGTAGTCACCCGCAAAAGGGTTTTTTTTTCTTTCGAAAAAACGCAAAAACCCGTATCTTCTACTTTTTCAAGCTCTTACGAATGCAATTGGTTTCATCGAGATGAAAAAAAAGTTTGCGAGTAACACGAATTCTTTGAGTTTCAACCCCTATAAATCTACCCCTATTCACCCCCTTGGAACTGGAAAAGGCGCATTTTTCATTATTCGCTATAAGCATTGTTCTCGAATTGGTTTCATTCGAATATCTAGATTGGAACTATGCGAAACTGCAAAAGTCACTCGGAGGGTGCCCAACTTTGGGGGTGAGTTTCACCCCTTAAAACTGTTTTTGTGCCAATAAAAAAAATACATATGTCTTAGATTTCGATGAAGAATAACATATCCAAAAATGAACGAAATCGGAGGGGGACAACGGAAACGGTTTCCTTGCTAGATATCCCGCTGGCTTTGGAGCAGGTCGACTCGGGACTTCAAAAATGGCGGACACTCTGGTGCTCATCGTTTTCATCTGAATCCAATACAGTTGGAAATTTTTATTGGAAACATTCATAGTTCGTCTGTAAGCTTTAAAAAAAGTAAAATATAAAAACATTTTAAATAGACATTGTGATTTTTTATGAACTTTTTGCTTATATTTTGATAGAGAAAAGTACTTTTTAGGCCGATTTTTGAAAGCAATTAGGCTTACAGACAAGGTAGTCATGATGTCCAGTCATGCGCCAAATTTGGTTAAATTTGTTTGAATAGTTTTTACGTGACGATGTCTGCCAATTCGAAAAATCTAGTATGGAGTAAAACGCGTTTAAAGGTTGGTCACGAAAAAAGTCAATGATAATCATTACTTACCGGCTAATCAGTAATTCCAGGGTCATATACTAATCCTTCAGCATCGTCGAAGAATTAATTTTCTTCGTCCATCCGATTTTTTCGTGCTTTTCGAGCCTCTTTGGTCAATAAGCAGATCTGCCGCTAATGTCGATGCACCCGTCGAGCGTCGGCGCTGTTGGCGTAATTTTTGCACTGAGTTCCAATTATGATATCCAACTCGAGCATGGTTTTCAAAATCGATGTACATCCTTCGTTGAATGGTCCAGTCGCAAGATAGGATGCAATTTCAACGATTTTCAGATCAGAATTCAAGTGCTTCGGAGCCAAGATCTAGATCGTTGAGTTGAAACGTTCATTGGCAATTTGAGTATTTTGAGTATATTCAAAAATAACATTTGGAAACAGTAGAGTATAAAAGGTAGGTAGCCCGGTCGGTAACGCACGACTATGCATGCAGTGCCCTCAAGCGTCGAGAAGTTGTGTCACGCTTGTGGCTGTAACTTCTAAACGGTTTCGAATTTTGGTTTAAAATGTTGTTACGATATTTTTAAGACATTGGACTAACGTTTTATGAAAAAAAAATCGATTTTTTCAAATTTATAAAAGTATCTCCCCTCTTAATGTTGTTACTAAAGCATCTTTGAAGAGTGGGGAAAGATACGAAGTTTCTATGCGAATACATTGTGTGACGTCACCAATGCCAACTTATTGGAGCAAAATATTAATGATGTATACAAATGAAAATCGCGGAAATTTTCAAGCGTACGGTAGAACATCGTAATTGTTATTTACATATATGTTTATTCGAAGGAGTTAGGATTATCAAAAAAAATCATTTTCGATGGTTACAAGTCCCATAAAAATAGACACAAGTTTTGGCAACGTCGGACAGTTTTTTTCATAGAGTGTGTTCCGATATACACTGTGAATACTGTAAGGTATACCGTCATCTCAGTGTATTGTGGCGCAGTTTCGTTTTTAATTAAGATACCGGTGGATATTTTAAAACGGAATCCGCTACAGTATACTGGCGACTATACGTGTTTGGGTACTGTCAGTGCCTTACCTTCCAGAAGACTGGTACTCGCAGTACAAAAATGGCGCCTATCAATGACGTCATTAATGTCCTCAGGAAACTGTAACAGAGAACTAGAAGTTCATAACGGAACACATCAGCGGATACTGCCACCACTGGTCAGTACTGCCAGCGTCATATCGAACCGCACTCGTAGTTCGAGGCTACTGTGACACTCCACAGCTGTGTTACACGCGTTTTGTGCCGGTCTGCGCTTTCCGAGGTTATGTCAGAACAAAAGGAGGCAACAAATAATTGAGAAAAAAATATACTGACTAAATAACCTCGATAGAACAAACCTTAAAGCAATATCTTTATTAAAATGTTAACATTACATCAATCACATTATTTTGATCACTACTCTCGCTCGCTCGCTTCTCTCTTTCTTTTTCTTCTATATTGACACGCAATCTCTATTCAAAAATTACTCTCTGCCATAGGCGCCATCTATCGACACTTCCTTTGTTTTAATATTACAATAAATATTAGTGTGCCACAAAGTTTGTCAGTGCTCGTGCTTACAAGTATCGTACTATGCTCACCGAAGCTGTAAAAAAAGGAAATACATCAATCTTCAATCAATCAATCAATCAATCAATCTATCTATATATATAAAAGGCAAAGTCCTGACTGACTGACTGACTGACTGACTCATTATCAATTTGGAGAGGGTGTTGATTTTATATTGGAGGCATCGTTTAAGAAGGGATTTCTCGAAATTCAACCCCTAAGGGGGTGAAAGGGGGTGGCGAAGTTCGTATGGGAAAATATATTCCTTGCGTGTATCAACTTGAAACTTGAAATATATGTTCATTAGGAGGTGTAGAGGTGCATTAAAAAAGGATATTTCGAAAATCAACTCTTAAGGGAAAACTTTCCTTGCGTGTATCAACTTCAAACTCGATATAAATATTCTTTAAAACAAACAATAAAACGCATATTTAAGGTTTTTTAAAAACCCCTAATGGGGGATCTACTTCTCATGAAGTTTGTATGGGCTAAATTCTACGCGGGCGAAGCCACGTGCGGAAGCTAGTAATAAATAAATAGAATAAGTTCCACTTACTCGAATTTGACTTTAAGGGATCAGTCTCCATCTATTGCACATATTTTCAAGATTTTTTTTTTCATAATAAAATTCATCTCGTATTTTAATCTTTTTATACATAAAAATAGAAGTTTCAAAGTACAAGAAAAAATTTAACATTTTTTTTTAAATCTATCTTGGTGATCTGGCTGCCTGAAGTTAAACCTGCTTTCATCTTGTCGACACGAAACCTTAACTTTGGAGCATCTGAAAACAAAAAGTCGAGTATTTTATTATAAAGTGAAGTTGTAGTCTACTAAAAACTTTCACCCCCGATAAAAAGAAACCAAAATGGCGCACTTTGAATTTTTCGACTGTTTTTTACAACTTAAATTGTTTAAAAATAGGATTAAATATTAATGAATATTTATACCGTTAGTAGGGGTTAAAGAGATACATGCATAGAATAATCCCTGTAAATTTGAGCCCAATCGGTACAATAGTTTTTTTCCAAAATCATGCCGACAAGGTCGAAAAACGTTGTTTTGAGAAACACGCGTTTAAAGTTTTTTTGTAAAAATGTACATAAAACTTTTAAAAAGCCCCTTATCCTCAATCAGCGATGCCTGGTCCATAAATTATTCCTTCAGCTTCTTCAAAAGCTTCACTTGGTTGGGATTTTTGGTTTCGAATCTTTGTTCTGCGAGCTTTGGACGCTCGACACGGCAGTTGCGTACTGATCGCGCCGAGACGCTTCTATTGTATCACTATTTTTAACCCCTTATCGGTCACTCCGAAAAATCGAAAATGTTCGAAAATAGACTGATACTGATTCCTTAATATATTTGAAATTCGCGCGCTATGTCTTCCATTGGTTTTCTATTCCCATAGTTCCGACTTTGCCACATTTCAATACATACGTCTCAACAAGCCTCACTTATTCGTAAACGAGTCGCAAATTTTTCATACATTCTTATTAATTAGATTGGTAAAACGTCTTTTTTCGGTAATATTTTTCTGTACGCTATCCTTCACACAATATACGTTTTTTTGCCAGCCACTTGCAGATTGCAAAAAAGCTCTGAGTTATGATTGTTTTGTCAAAAGATACGAAGTAACAAGCGGAAAATGCAAGTAATAGGCAACCAAACAAAGAAATAACGAAAGAAGCAAGCAAAACTGAACGAACCAGGTGTCGGCCTCGCAAGCTCGTAATGGCCCAGTATTCGATGAGATTCGCACATGCTCTTTCGCGCTCCATCGCACTCGCTAGTCGTCTCTTCCACAGTACTACTTTCGCCCTCTATCGTTCACACGCTCGTTTGTTCTTTTCTCGAACGTCCATTTCACGCACGCGTACAATCGAATGTTCCACAGCACTGAGTTACGATAGCAGAGAACCCGTCTCCATCTTTTTCAACACCGTGTGACCCGAGATAACACATGAGATGTGCAAAAAATTTTACTTGTGCGTTACCGTAACCATTGGCGTATCTTTTTCTGGGGGGGGGGGGGGGCGGGTATGGGTGGCCGGCCTGACAGGAACTGGTTTTGTTCATAATAATCTAAGAAAAAAATTGTTTTATTTACATAATAGTTTATAATCACGTAACACACATAAAATAAGAAACTTGCTTTAATCAGAAGTTCATGTTAACATTGATATCAAATTCTTGCAATACCTAAAAACAATAATCATCATTCTTTAATTCAGTTGCCAATCCTTAAACTTTGCTTTCAGTTAGTATTTAATTACGTAAGTCTTAATTTTTTTATTTTTTCTGCAAATCAGCCCAACACTTTTTCAATTAGAATTTTTTAATAACAATGTCATTCTCCATCTTCAGCAGTGACATATGAGAGAATTGTTCCTGAAGCATCGTGCTTCTAGGCCAAATTTCTATCCACCTCGTGGCAGAAAAACTTCTCTCACAGCCGGCGAAGCTTACTGGGAGTACAATTGCTGCTTGGAAAAGATTATACACGAGATGTGTGAATTAACACTAGATTTACCAGACCAGTCATTTTGACTGGGCGTGCAATTTCAATTCAAAATTCCTACTGCATGTAAATTTGCTTTCCGAAATGATGTTATGACTATTGTAGCTATAAGTAGAGAATACATTTTATGAACTTAATGTTACTTTATATATATTCGTAACAAATATATTTTTTGTTATTAACACTTATACCAGTACCTAGTCTGGTAAATCTAGTGTTAAGTAATGAGACTGGGAACGTAGCGTTGGGTCTGGCAACACTGGCGACGCGGGACTTGGAGGAGCGGCAGGTGCACATGTGATACGGTTTCAGTACGAGTTTGAACCCGCTAGAGTCATTTGGTCGTCCGGAGCGATTTTTTTCGTGAAACAGTTTTTTCTAGTGCGTTCTAAAAATGAGTGATATCAATTTCGAGCAACGGTGGACTATCAGATTTTTCTTTAGGCTTGAGAGCAGTGCAACGGAAACTTTTACAAAACTTCAGCGGGCCTTCGGAGCCAGTGTTTTGAAAAGGGCCCAGGTTTTTCGGTGGTAGGCGGTGGAATAGCATACTTCAACCTCTCCAAGGTTCAAAAAGGCAAGAATGAGCAAGTCGAAGATCAAATGGATGCTGATTTGCTTTATGGATCAAATGGATGCGATAGCCAGGGAATCGTCCACAAAGAGGTGGTGCCTCAAGGTCAAACGGTCGATCAACACTTTTGCCGAGAGGCTCTTGAAAAACTTTGAAAAAGGGCCATCCTGATCAATCCTGGTCAGGGATCTCAGGTCTCAAGTCAGGGAGCCTGACTTGAGACCTTATAATTTTTTTCTCTTCCCGAGATTGAAGAATCACCTCAAGGGACGTCATTTTGGGACACTCGAAAACATTCAAATGACTGTAACCAACCAGCTGAAAGCTATTCCAGTATCCGAGTTCCAGCACTGGTATGAGGATTGGAAGAACCGTCTCTAGCGCTGGGTGGCTTCCCAAGAAAGTTATTTTGAGGAAAACCACATTGTATTGTAATTCTATTCGAATAAAAAAATTGAAAAAAACCGTCTCATTACATAATTTACACACCTCGTAAGTTATAGCAGTACTCTTTTGACAAGCTTTTATTTAAGTTGACTTTCTGCGAGATACAAAACGGAAAATCGATATTTCACCCACCTTCCGACTACTTAGAGTTCTGGAATTCTACAAACATGCATCTAGGAGGTGACAATGCATGATTCGACTTGAAAAAAAAAATCCATAAAATTTTCATATTTTCATGGAAAATTGGCGATATCTAATGAATGGCTCTAAGCGCTCTCGGATCGCACGTTAAAGTCCAATAGGTGATGAGCCAACATCTATGATAGATGCCTATCATAGTTCTCCAGGACTTCTCCTGACAATCAACCAATAACACCGGTTCGTTTGGACGGATTAATCCCTCTTTGCAAACATTTCAGAGCTCTAGTAAAATCAATTAAAGACTAAAAAGTAGAAAATGATTTATATGTAAAAAAATATTTAAAAAACAAGCTTTTATTTAATATACTAAAAAGTAGAAAATATCTTTTTTTTTACCACGTCACCTATATCTGACTATAAATAAAAACTTGGGGTGCTCAATATTTGGACATATAATCTTTAATTTACATAAATCCGTTAACATATGAACTGTATTTAATTTACTGTAAAACAACCGCAGATTTCTTAAATAAAAATCATGAAACTGGGTATAAACGTGTGATAATAATTTCTCTAATTACTATTCTGCCAAATTAAATACGATTAATGAAACTGAATTGATCAAATTTATTAAACATTTAAAAAGTTGAGCACTCCAAGCTTCTATTTATAGTCGCATATAGGTGACTTGGTAAAAATTATTTTCTACTTGCACAACCCTTCGTGGTCACACTGGGTAGAATTGATCCGTCGCGTCGATCTACTTTTGGCGTAAATATATAATAGTTCACCATTTTACCTGGAGTTAGAAGTATCCACATACCATAAAATCGACCCTCTTCACATGTCGGAATAAATCCCTTCTTTGGAACGCGCACTATGTAACTATTTTTTCCCCGAAGTAGCATATCTAAGGAGTATCTCGTCCAAATTTTAGGTAAAAATGTTGAAAATTCACGGAACTATGATTTTTTTACCGAAAAAGTGGCTTTTTGGGTTTTCACCTCTTTATGATTTTTTTTTTAACATGTCGCCATTGTATTTCGTATAAACAAATTTTTCGTACATCATCTAGAAAGTTCAAAGCATGTTGCGCAATTTTTTGAACCACTTCGGACGGATAGTTTGGTCACAATACGTTCTTTGAAAACTGCTTGGGTAGAATCGTCCCAGCGTGACCACCGTGATTGAATTTGGAAGTGTGACTACGAAGGGTTAAATAGAAGCCCCTTTTTAAAAATATTTTTTTGGCATATGATTTTTCGAATCTTCAGCATTCATGTCGTCATTTTTAAATTGAAGTATGTTTTTCATGAACATCACGTCAGCTTCTGAGGCTGACGTTAAAATTATTAAGATATTTCTATAATTATTGATTAAACCCTCTGCGTTCTTCATATCCAACTTAAAAAATACATCAACTCCATGATATTATCTACTACTTGGCAGTGAATGTTGATCTTCCAGTATTCTTCTGGTTTTGTATCAGCCGACAAATCTAATGTATTGATCTTACCCACTTTTGGATTTTGGTTTGATTTTTTTCTGGCAGGGTCGCCGTGCTTTCTGTTGTGGCCGGCATGCCCACCCTAGGTTACACCAAACCATAACAGAATTTGTTTAGAATAATCGCATTTGTACGTAACGAACAAGTCGTCGCAAGCCTCGGTCGAAAATGTCATGGCAATAGGAGTGAAACGGTATTTCAACGACTCGCTCTGTGGTAGCCTTACCACGGATGAAGACATAAAAGAGGGGACGTTCTCACAGCTAGCCAGCTGTCTCTCAGCAAAGACGCGAAAGATGAGAAGAAAGGGATACGTGGAAAAGAAGAAAGAGCAAGCGAGTGCACGTTCATCGACGAATGCGACGATACAGTCATAACATCGTGGAACGAACTATGCAGAGGCCGAAAAACTGGAATGAAAAAAAAAAGCGAGTGGTTAGAAAACAAAGGATGGTAAGATAATGGCTGAAAACAGGAGAAAGTAATACATTAAGAGACAGCAAAGAGGTCGAGTAAAAAAGCGATGTAAGAAGTGGCGAGGTTGAGACTCTTTGGCCAAGTGAAAGCAGATCTTCTGAGAGGGCCGAGTTTGCGCACCACCGGTGCACGATTTCCTCTCACAACGAAGCAACGAACGACGTGTGTGGTCCGTCGTAACAGCCGCCAGGCCCAACTTGCTAATAACACCCTCTCCTCCTCCTCCTCCTTGGTCTTCATCTTATGTTTCGTTTTCTTCTTCTTCTTCTTCTCTTATTCCGCTTCTTCCTTTTCTCATACTCCGTAGTGAACCAAACGAAAAAAGCAAAAAGGTCTCTACGAAATTCGAGGTCCACAGTCTGCGAATCGTCTTCTATGAATGCCCAAACGATCTTTTCCAAGATTACTGCGACCATCAATGCTCTTGGAACGTTCGAAATGTTCTTTCTTGTACATATCTCTCATCATAATATCCTCCCTTTCTTTGAGAATGTGGCGTTCCAGGCACGTCGTTTGTCCCTCGGCTCCTTCAACGTCACCCTCTGTGTCGCTACCGTACAAGTTCATTATATGTCACCATTAACTGCACTATGTGGAAACACAAAAGATTTCGTGCAAGTTAAAGGAAAACCAGAAGATTTACTACAAGTGAAATTCGTGAAAGCCTCTCATATAAAAAAAAAACAACTGTACTATGGACGTGTTGGCTATCTGACGCTAAAGCGTCATAGTTCAATCCTATTGTTTCATAAGAAGATAAGGTTAAGTGAAGGGAGAGAAAATTAACAATTTCACCGCTTGAGGCCCCACGTACTATTTTTAAGACAAAGTCATGAACTCGTATATACCTAGTTTTCAAATCACTTCGTTGGTACCATGATCCAATGTCCTAGTACCAGAACTTGAGGGGTTAGGCTACTGTGAACATTTCAAAATCTCGTTCGCTGTTTGAGGCAACTCAAATTCGAGAGGAAGATCCAAATACGGTGCAGGAATAGCAGATTAAAGGTAAACTTGTCATCGCGACGTAGAACTGCCGGTAAAACTTTAAGGTATTACTAGATGAACATTAAAAAACCGCCAAAATTATTGAAAATTTGAGGAATGATAGTTCTTGATAGAATAATGGTACACGAATTATTTTAGAATTTTTCACTAAATAATTTAGTAGTTATAAACATACGATGAGGAGTATCGCCGTTTTTAACGATGAATTAATCGCAATCATTGGAAAACTTATTACATATTAAGTTTTTGGGTAATTATTAATAATAATAAGGTGATCTGAACGTATTAAATAAATTTAAAAATTGAGAACTTCTTTTCTGTCAGTTGAAACAGGTGTACAATCATTGACAAAACCTCAGCCAAGCACCCGCCCAAATCGTCGAATTTGACTTCAATTATTATTAAAAGTGGAAAATTAATATTTCTAAGTGGTAATTTATTATTAAATTAGCAATTTGTATGGCTAAACATGTACGACATGTTCTAGGCTTGTAAATCCACGATTTGCCCATTTTGGACTAACTTTTTGCCCGACGGTCCATCCAGTAATACCTTAAATACGTTTTTCTCGAAATCATGTTTTTTCAAAACGGCGTACACGATTTCTCGACATCGAATAAACGGATTGACTTTAAATTTGGTACACTCATTCGGTATAATAGTAGTTCAGTCTTGACCGACGTTTTTCTTCTTCATATTTTTTAAAATTCGTTATGAACAATAATGATGTAATTTTTCCTCAAGAAATTGAGAAAAAACACGATAACAAAAAAAGCTTGGTTAAGGGGCCAGTCCACTTTGAAAATTTCAAAAAATCGATTTTTTTTACTGTTTTCGAAAGTACATACATTCAGAAATATTGTGTCAAAATTTTATGAAAATCCGAGCTCTCTAAGTATTTTTTTTTTACCTGAACGTCAGGACCTCATTTCGTCTACCTGAGCGTATAGCGCGCTCGGCCGACCCATCGGCCACAAACATCCTTCTGCTCTTTCTGAGGAAGTACAGGAAGTTTTAAAACCTATTTACGAGGATCTCACCAAAACAGAACTGCTCGAAAGGTGTTTAGGTGGCGATACGCAAAACAATAATGAAAGTTTTAACAACTGCATATGGAATATGGCACCTAAACACATGTTCAACGGCAAAAAAATCGTAGACATTGCCTGCAAAGTTTCCGCGTGTGTCTATAATGAAAGATTTCGTTCAATGCTTAAAATAATGGAAATAATGGGCGTCAAACTCGGCCCGATCGCCATCGGATTCGCCGACAACCGCGATGACGAGCGTGTTCGCTCTGCAAACCGCCGCAGTTCTGAGTGTTCAAAAGAAACCAGAACCAAACGAAAACAAGCAAGACTTGAAGAAATCGACGATGATGAGCAATCAGAAGGGATTTTGTACGGTGCAGGGATTGCCGATTGAGTTTAGGTAAGAGTTTTTCATAGTATAAACTTCAAACGCGTTTTTCTCGAAACAACGTTTTCAAAATCTAGCTCCACCGTATCTCTAAAACTAATAAACCCATTCTCTTGAAATTTGAACCACATATTGTAAACATGATTCGCAACAAGATGACCCTCGACGGTTTTAAAATTTTGATTTTTACTCTTTTTTTTGCGAAAAACTGCGAAAAAAACGCGTTTTTTTTTACTTCTTTCGTTTTTCATCTGCCATTTTTTTATTTTTTAATAAAACTTTATATCCGAGGGTCATTTTGTAGCTGGTGTCATACTGAATCTAATGGACTTTGATTTTTTTGTTTCAGACAAGCCGTTGCCGAGTTGTGATGGAGCTACCTAGCCCACCTATTTTTGAGGCGTTACCTTAAACTATAGTTTTTGTACTTAAAAATGAATTAAAATGAATTAAAATTTGTTAAAATGTATTTCAAGACTTTATTTATCAAGCCCAACAACTTTTATATTCATATCTTTTATAAAATCCTCCAAAAAAAATCGCGAAAATAGCCTTTTTTTCGTGGCTCCAAAGTGGACTGGCCCCTTAAGTCTTAGCCAATATTATTTATTTTAAAAAGAAACGAGTTTCTTCGTTTCAGATCAAGCGGGTGGCCAAAATCAAGTACACCGTTAAGCCCCTCAACTTTAAAGGTCCTCCACGAAATTGTTTATAACTTTTTTAATTATTAAAATATTTTTATGAATTTTGATACACAACTTTGTTAATGTACATACAAATAAATGTCCGACCACCTTGGCGCTCAGAAAAAAGACATAACAATTTTTTCAATATCGACGCGACTATTAAATATATATAAAATAATTTTTATTTTTCACAAATACGTTTTAGTTTTTTAACACATTAAAAAAAGCGAATAAAAAAATGTTATGACGAAGGTATAAGTCGTCTAGTAGGACGCTCTTTTGAAAATCCTTGCCGATGGTGGAATTTTTTTCTGTATCAGTCATCGTCTGAAAAATGAATTTAAAAAAATTGTTAAAAAGGTAATAGCTAACGTGTAGCACAGGGAAATTATTTTTAAAAAAATGTAGAAATACTGCTGTTTGAAAACAAAACTCTGATATTTACAGAAATTTTGAATTTTAAAAATTTATAAAAAATTAACGCGGCATCCAATTAAAAAAAAACTTATGCTATATCCTAGGTAATATTATGAAGAATATGTGATATAAATTTAATCGAAACCGGTTGAGTAGATCTCGAGATATTGTGTCCACCGGTTTGAAAAGAGTGTCCTACTAGACGATTTATATCTCCACCATTTTTGAATATTTTTTATTCTTTTTTTTCCTTCATAAAACTATAATGTGTGATAAATAAATATTATTTTATATATTTAACAGTAGCAGCAGATTGTTAAAAATTTTGTATACCTTTTTTTCCGAGCGATATGGCTGTGTTACCCCTTAACAAGTGCAGCAAGACTAAATTGAATCTTTTTTAACCTAAGCCTATTATCGTTATTTTTACTTCTTCTTTTTAACCGAGTATTATCCATTTCCGTTTTCAAGTTCTTCATTCCCAACAACATGGCAACTCCGCAACTCCGCGTATTACCTGACAACAACCCGAACCGCTTTTGTGCCAATGTTCTTCGTTTCCCGCTTCTGTGCTTCTTCAGTATATACGTGCAGTTGGTTTCCCCCCGTTGAGTCTTCGAACCCAGAGGCATCGGCAGCTCCACTGCACATTGTCCTCGTATATATATACGTATATACAAATCCCATCGCGAATCTTCGCCGATCGTCTTCTTTTATACTTCTCCTTTTTACCATTCGCCTGAAAAGCGAAAAAGTCCTCGCGCACGCCCGACCGCTCGCTTGTCGTGCTAGGGAATTTTTCGCATTCTATCGCTTCATTACGGTGGACCCGTGCGGTCGTCCTCTATTCCGTTCCCGAAGCCACGACGCCGCACTCGCGTCCGTACGAGGTTACCGGAACACACAATCGACGGTATCTTTGGTGGATTCCCTAACCAAACTGCTTGTACCTCGTGTGTGTGTGTGTGTGTGTGCACGGAGAGAATTAAATGTTAAAAATTACCGTGCAGTAACGGTAACCAGATGACAACCCTGAAACTTCGCTTATTATTACTGAGTAAAACACAGATTTTCACGAAAATAAAATAAAATTTCTTCTTCAGATAGAAAATTTTACCAGATTTTCTAGTAAATTTTCATGTGTAACAAAATACGCAAAACTCAAATTTAAAAAATATATAATATCAGCGAAATTTTACTGTGCATTTTATTATTTTATGCCTTTAAAAAATGTCTATAAAAAAGTATCGTCTTTATAACAGTTATTTTAAGATTTATTATAAAATTTAATGAGTGTTATAGGAAAATGTATTGTGCTCTCGGTAAAAATTATCGTGCGCGCTACCCTTCTTGTATAGTAACATTTTAGTTACGTATTTGACATTTTCTGTAACGTGAGTTAAAAAAAACTTGTCGCATACGAATTATTATGCTTTTCTCACTTGTCACCACATTGAAATATATCACGGTAATTTTTACCGTGAAATTCACGACAAAAATTACTTTTTATTTCTCTCCGTGTGTGTGTGTGTGTGCGTGTGTGTGTGTGTGTGTGTGTGTGTGTGTGTGTGTGTGTGTGTGTGTGTGTGTGTGTGTGAGTGTGTGTGTGTGTGTGTGTGAGAGTGTGAGTGTGTGTGAGTGTGTGTGTGTGTGTGTGTGTGTGTGTGTGTGTGTGTGTGTGTGTGTGTGTGAGTGTGTGAGTGTGTGTGTGTGTGTGTGTGTGAGTGTGAGTGTGTGTGTGTGTGTGTGTGTGTGTGTGTTCGCGTGTGCGTGTGCGTGTGCGTGTGTGTGTGTGTGTGGGTGTGTGTGTGTGTGTGTGTGTGTGTGTGTGTGTGTGTGTGTGTGTGTGTGTGTGTGTTGGTCCGCGAGTGTGTAGGCGTTCGCGAGGTATTCGCGTGCAATGCTAGCATTATTCTGAGAAGTACACGCGGTTGTCTTTAACAAATAGAACGGTTAAAAAAATTAAGCATTTACAGATAACGGAAATGCCGATTTGGTATCGGTTTTATCTCGCATGCTATGTGCCATGGTCACCGTATTGAAATTTCACATAACTAATCGAATGAAACACTACGTATTTACATATCCGCAAATGTACGAATATCACATCGTTTAATGTATGTCGCTTCCCGTGCAGAAATATGACCGGGTGTTCCAGTGACGAATTTACCAGGAGGCTGAATAGGCTTAAGCCTAGGGCGGCAGATTTGGAGACAATTTTTTTAAAATTCTATTTGTAACAACCCAGAAAGCACGAACATCGGGCGAATATGTGTTGTCTGTAAGGCGGCTTTCTGATGTCTTGCAGAATGAAGTCTTTAAGATATCTTTCTGATGACTTTAATTCATTCGTTTTTGCTGCTTGGGAATCATCATTGTTACTACCACCAGCTTAGCGTCTTTCGTTCTTCAGCACCCCCCTCCCCTCCTTCTCTTCTACTGTGCCGCAAAATTCAATGATTTGAAATTTCCCAAAAATATTTCATTTACGACAATTTTTATTCGGATAATTGCTTTTCATAGGTATCCCATTGGTAAATTATATCTAAATAGAAATTTGTTGTAACGAAAAAATGTTTGCTTTCGCAAATTCTTCACTTTGAATAGATCAAATACTTAATTGAAATTATTTAATGATAATAATCGAAGAATTTTATCACTTTTGGTGTTATATGTTGACTATCGTTCGGCAAAAGGCGGCGAAAGTTTGGAAAAAAATGAGGACGTTTCAGTTGAATGTTGAATGAATACTTAAATTTTCATTTGATTAATAGTCATAGAATCGACGACGGTAAATATTCGTAAGTGACAGTTTGTCTGGAATTTAAAATCGCGCAAAAAGCTGTAGTAAAAAATATCCAAAGGTTTATTAAATTAATTATCTTGTAATCTGTTTGTGAGCAATAAAGATTATTTAACTTTGTTTACCATTATGTATTTTATAATCCTACTATCTATATGTTGTAATCCTAAATAGTTTATAATCCCACGCTATTGTGCTTTCCTTAGTTTGGAAATACACCCAAAAAATTCCCATTTCCGGTATACCATTGGTAGTCTGGTTGTTAGGAAAATAATTTTATGTACAATTTATAGACAAAAAATATTTTTAAACTCTTTACGTTGCTAGGGTTTATTATCACTTAAAATCAATTAACTCGCTTTCTTGTCCGTCTGTTTGTCTGTTCGGTACAAATTTTGCAATTGATTTTAAACTAACTTCTGCATGAGCGAGAAACTCGAAACTTTAAACGTAGCTCAGAACTGGATAATAAACAAATAAACAGACAGACAAGATAAATATAAATATAAAAATATATATATAATAAAATAAATAATATAATATACAAATAGCTATTGCATATATTTAAATAATATATACAATATTTAACAGTTTGCAATAAGTTTCAGATTGAAGAATTAATTGTGTAAGAGAGAGAGAGAGAAAAAGAGTAAAAAAATTGTGAAAAAAATAAATAAATAAATAAAATATAGTTTAGTGAAAGAGAAAAAATAAAATTTAAATAAAATATTTCGTTTCAAATCTTACAAGTATTTTCATAGCTATTAAAAATTCACAACGACAAATTTTCAGAACAATCTGCACGGGGCTAGGAGAAATTATTTTATACTTTTTAGTCCGTTGTAAAAACGTGATATATTTGTAAAAAATGTAAATTTTTTAAAATCAAGGTCGCTTTGTCAGAAAATATCAATATTCTGCTCGAGAAGATATTACCGGAATGTATTTTGCCAACAATCCGCCAGGTGGCTTCAAGCGAAGCGCTTCGCGTAACCAAGGTACCATGATACAACGATAAAACTTCGACCTGTTGTTCTATCACATACAGAAGTGCTAAGCTTATAGCGTGCACTTGCGCTTATGATTTTGTGATACTTGTGCAATAATAAGTATCAGTACGACTTGATAATATTTATTTTACTTGGGTATATCGCGAAAAGCCCTTCCAGTACCTGATTACTACCTGAAGTAGTATAAATTATTATTATTATCAATGTTTATTCGTTTTACTTTGAGCACATTATTAGTTAACAGTAACAGCAATGTTTGTGGTAAAAAAATCGACGAAAATAATTTTTTTCAGAAAATGTTCTCAACGTATCAAACATCCACCGCGTACATAGATGTAAAATGTTATTATAAGAATCAGCGATGTAATGTTGCCGGCCGCAGGAAACTATCAGACAAAAGTAACTGGCTTAATCCAGCTGCAGCCGCACCATTTTGTTACAAAGTCTTGTAAACAAATTTGTAAAGATACTTGAAGATATGTAGAATAAAACCCATCAAACGTTATTTCCATTTCATTGACTGGGCATCCGTAACAAATCGTCGACATTCCCCTTTTTTCCTGGGCACTAGACTGGTAGTTTCCCTCGATAATATTTTCGTCATATTCTCGATGGTATTTCTCCGTGCATTCAATCATTTCGATAACGCTGGTGCGTACATTTGAGCAACAATACCTCACATTCGCGTATACGATTGAACCACGAAGTGCCCGATTCTCTCTTTCTCACGTTTGTTCCTGTATGCGTTAGTAGTGTCGGTCCTGGAATCGGGACTAGTGTCCCGATTCAACACCTGCCGCCCTCGCCTCACCCCACATTCGGTACCAACAACGTCAGCAACGTGTAACGATATCCTGTTTCACGGTTGCACGAAGCGTATCAGCGTTACGGCTTTTGCCTGTTACACTTTGTCACCAAGCTTTTGACTATCCATCCCCGTTGGAAAATCCCCCACGTTTAGCTATGTGTTCCCGTTCTCTTTCCTTTCTCATTTTCGCCATTCATCCCAGTATCAACATCGAAACCGTTCCTCTCGCCCCTCTATCCCCGATCCCTCGCATTGTTAGCCATCATCGTGGGCTTTCCCTACCCGGCCCCTCTACCGTTTGCCAAATAATCCTACCTACGCACTCTTCCGCATGCCCTCGTTCACCGGTAAGCTGCTGACCCTGGCAGCTCGTCAATGGCACCCATCAACGCCAGCAACGGCGCTAGCCACAGTGTGCACCAAAAACCAACGAGTAATATTGCCGACCCCTCAACGCCGATGAAGGGCCACAGTAAAACACAACCTCGCGGGAAGTACAGAGCTTCGTTAACAAAATATTTTGCTTGGAAATTGCCGGAACGAAACTGGAACTCACAAATAAAATTCGTAATGGCCGTATACTAGGATGATGATTGAGTATATTCCATGCATTTGACAGACACTATAGATTTATGTTACGAATCTGCTTCAACTCGATCAGATGAATTCCTATTATTCTGCCTCATTATGGGTCGTTAATTCGATGTTACGTGCAAATGATATAGATTGAAACTTCAATATTACAATATTCAGCCTCATTGGTACATTCTGCAAGGTCTTGCCGGATTCCATCAGGCCTAGTCCCATTCTTTCCTCATTAATCCAAAACTATTTCGAAAAATCAATTAGGCTCAGGTCACTACCAGTAGAAACAAAGTATGAACATTTTTGTGGATAGCATATACGAGGTGCCCATATTAAGTAATGAGTCTGGCAACGTAGCGTTCGATCGGGGAACACTTGGGACTCCGGACTTGGAGGGCGGCAGGTGAACATGTGATACGCCTTCAGTACGCGTTTGAACTCGCTAGAGTCATTTCGTTGTCCATAGCGTTTTTTTTCGTGAAACAGTTATTTCTGGTGCATTATAAAAATGAAGGTCACCCATTTCGAGCGACGGTGTGCTATCAGGTTGTGCATCAGACTTGGGCACAGCGCAACGGAAACTTTTGCAAAACTTCAGTAGGCCTTCGGAGAAAGTGTTTTGACAAGGGCCCAGGTTTTTGATGGTGGGTGATGGAATGGCACACTCCAACCCCTTCAAGGCCCAAAAAAGCAAGAATGAGCAAGTCGAAGATCAAATGCATACGGATTTGCATTTTCGATAGCCAGAGAATCGTCCACCAAAAGTTTGTCCCCCCATGCCAAACGGTCAATCGCCACTTTTATCGAGAGGTTTTTGAAAAACTTAGAAAGAGGGTCATATAGAGGCTTGGTATCACAAAGTGTGATACCAAGCATCAAGATGAAACTGGTTATTGCATCACGACAATGCTCCTTGTCCCACAGCGATTTCAATATACGAGTTATTGGCGGGTAAAAGCATTCCTGTGACTCCTCAGCCTTCTTACTCGCCGACGCGATTCCTTGTGACTTTTTCCTTTTACCGAGATTAAAAAATCACCTCAAGGGACGTCATTTTAGGACACGCGAAAACATTCAAACGGCTGTAACCGACCAGCTGAAGGCTATTCCAGTATCCGAGTTCCAGCACTACTATGAGGATTGGAAGAACTGTCTCCAGCGCGGTGTGGCTCCCCAAGGAGGTTATTTTGAGGGACATAATATTGAATTGTAGTTCTATAAAAAAAATTTAAAATTGAAAAAATCAGTCTTATTACTTAATTTACAAACCTCATACATTTACAAAACATCCAATGATTTGCACATTCAACTTCCAGATCCAAATGGCCATGAAAATAACAGAGCTGTTCTATATTACAAGCGAAATCAAACAGTATCATATACGGTGAAGCCCCGTTTATGCGTTTTGCATTTATACGTGTTTTTATCATTTATATGTCAAATTTCTCTGGCTCCGGTAGATTCCGCCTATAAAGAATGTAATAAAATTTCATTTCTACGTTTTTTACTAACACGTTTTTCGTGCTTATACGTTATTAACTTTGTTTCCCAGCATCCGTTTCGAGGTTCATTTTTTCTCAGTCATACGTTAATCAGTGTTCTGAGACCAAAAAAAAAAGCAGGCAAGTATAAAACAATTTTCACATTCCGTACCTTGATTTTTTTCCACTGTAAAACTCTGGGATCGTACTTTTTATGCATATACTTAATCGCGATTACATATCTCTTATAACACGAAAATGTCAAAGTAATTGAAGTGGTCAAAAGAAATCTAGATTTTAGGCCTCGTGGTGGAGCCGACTTGGAAATAACAAGTAACATATTCTGATGATAATAACAACTATTTACTAGCTCTTACATTATTCAATGAATTATTTTATAATTGTCAATTACGATATTTTTGTTTTCATTATTTTGAAAATATGGCGCTAATATTTGTATAACCATTAGCCAAGAGGAAGCGCCACTGCCACCCGGGCTCATTGCTGACCTTACTGCTATCATAAAACGAAATTACTATAGGAATTTAGGAACTATTGGTCTCTTATTATAAGGTCGGTACTGACTTGGTCAACTTGCTGATAACATTCGCTCCCATCTAAAGGCACTGAGTGTTCGGCTCCTGATGAGGACGTTCTACGTGCGGCGATTCTATTAAATCCCTATAGGGATGTGTTAGAATCTGAGGACTCCTCAACAAATTTCTGCACGGGCATTACAATTGACAACAAAATGTTACTATTCTCATGTTAACATTTTGTAATATGACAAAATGTTAAAATACCCCGAATAGAAATTGTGCTAGCTTGGCTGAGTTACGTTCTAGTGACTGGCTCGCCCAATTGAGCTCATACGAACTGACGAATGGCTGCCTCGCTATGAGCTAGTAATATTTCAAATATTTTGTTGTCCAGCCCTTGCCTATTCATTGCTCAATCGATTTTCACTATAGATGTCGCTGCGTTATAATAAAAGTGCCAGCTAGTAACTGGGCTGTACTGGACTAGCCAACCATGGTTACGAATAACAAAGTGAGATTATGTGACTACACGTATGATCATCTAGCGAGTGACTCATGGCTGGCTAGTCAACTTGAGTTTCAGATGGCGTTGCGAATGAACAAAACTCTCAAGTGGGTATCGCGCCATGACCTAGCCAATACTAGCTAGCTGTGATTATGCACCCTTTGGGTAGTCACTACTTAGCCGAACTTGATTACAGATGTCGTTGCCTTACGATAAAAATACTACCTAATGACTAAGTCGTACCTGACTAGCCAACGATCGTGACATATGACCAAGTGAGGTTATGTGACCGAATGTAGTTCCATCGAGCGATTGGCTCATAGCTGGCTAAGCAATTTAGCAGTAGCACTAGCGAACTGCGGTTATGTACTCTTTGATTAGCCACAATCCAGTCGCCCGTGATTATTTTATATAATGTTTATATCCTCACTAGTGCTTTATATACTAGATAGTGGTGGTTTCAGTAACATCGTGCTCATTAATTCGTCACTAGCCAGAATAAATGTTTGGATAAATACCATTTCAGATTATTTAATTCTTTACAAATAAAGCTCTCACTGAAAAAAAAAGGTAATCAATCCGATTATTTTATTTCAATTTGCTAATCCACCCAGTTCTTAATAACGCAACTTTTTGCATATGTAGACTATCCGAAATTAATAAATAACTAAGTAGAACTGGCTCAGTGAGCAACGTCGTGGATTTATCACCCAGAGGTACCGGGTTCGAAACGACGTTATACGTGGGCGTTTTTTCTGATATAATATCAAATTAATCAATTAATATATTTGCAACGCAAATATCGTAACTAACATTGGCAGTTGAGAAAGAAAAACGTAAAATTACACCATGCTATAATTAATGTGAAAAACTGTTTGCACATTATCTGTAGAAGAAATATTATACAACTGCGGGATATTTTTTTTGTCTATTCACCACATAATATTCTGTATCTAGTCACTAGACGACGAAAGCGTTACAAGGCTGGACAGTTACTAGCTAAAACGGCTAACTAGTGGCGATTTTAAATATAATTTTACTAGCTCAAGGCTAGACGGTGATGAGTTGTATTTTCCACTCGAGACCAGACAGCCCCGATATATCGATCCATTGATCGTATGAAAATCGATAGCGTTTCGAGACGAGTAACGACAAGGGGGCTCGTGTAGATTCGAAGGGCCAAGAGACTGCAATGTTTTACCGAGAAAAGCTGGTGCTTGCCAGCCAAAACACACGTCGTTTGCCGATGAGCTTCCCGATATACGCCCGAGTATCCTGCTGCAGGATTAGTGCCTCGAGTCTCTATGCGGAGAACGCAGAGAGGGTCAAAGGGGGAGAGGAGTGACGAGAACAGGGAGATGAAGGGAGGCCAATTCGGTACCTACCAACAGGAGTGAGCCACGCGCAAGCACACGGATCTCACTCGCCGCATCCATTCTGTTGTTTTTGTCCTGAATACCTATGTATATACACGAAGCGCCATTCCCGATGCGTCGGATTTGAGCAAGAGAAGCCGAAGCGCTGATTTACGACGACCAGCGGTGAAGCAGCTAACACACCTGATCAAGCCGCATCGCGACACTGGACCACAACGAATGATCTCATCCTCCTCTCGTAAAGCCCGAATTTCTATCGGTGGCTCTACGCCTATCCGCGCCATTCTGCAATGGCCAAGATAGCATCGACTCTTCCCAATATCCACATGCGCATCAATTTTCGCATACCAAAATCCATAAACCACGCGGCTGGAGTGACCACCAGCGATATTCGGCCCTTTGCATTTGTTTCGACAAACCAATACCTAGAACGTACCATGTTTCATGGTTATGGAAAGCACCTAGCGTCAACTTAGGTAACTATTCCAATGGACATTGAATTCTGACAGTGCTGTTTTACATACTTATCATCGCTTCCAGAATGGAAAGGACACGACCGATATATCCCCCAATGTTTCTTCCGATGCATATGGCAATGAATCTATCTCTATCTTTGTGCATGAGACGCGAATAAACATTCAGTAGGGTAAGGTGGTATAGGTGTACACGGGTGATAAGAGTACACAGTTGCGCTACTGACGAAACGGTTTGCTAATGGAAGCTAACTTAAGGTGTGTTTGGACCGCCTAATAGCGTAAGTGTTTGTGACAAAAAAAAATCCAAAGCGGAATAAAACGGAGAGGCCAGTAAAGTTTAAAGTTTTGGTTCAAATTTCTTATTTATTTTTGATATTTTCAAAGTATTACAAGTACGAAACAGAATGTTCTTTCTTCGAAAACAACTATTAATTTCGTATGCCGGTTTACTAAGGTTATTGTTCAAAATAAAAGTGATTTCGCATCTCATCAATAAATGGCATTAACAGTCATGTTTGTTAAAAATGCGTAGGTCGGATAAGAGTAGGCAGTGCTTAGGTGTGTTGAAGTACGCGCGTACTCTTATACGACTGTTGTTAAAGATTGTTTTTTTTTACTTTCAGCATGTCCCGAAGAAAACGGACTACCGACCGAAGTCAATGGTCAATTACCGATCTTGAAAATGCAAGGAAGCAAGTTAACGGGTTACACCTAGTTCGCGGCCGGAAAAAAGAGGCGTTTTCGTGAATTTTTTTGGGGAAATGGGTGCAAGGTTTTTAACTTTTTTTTCATAGTAAAGGGTATAATTTCAAGTATCTTTGACAATTTTTTTATTGGGAAATATTTATAAACGACGGAGATACAGTAAATTGCACAGATCGCTGTGCAAAAAAGGTCCTTCGTGGTGACCACTCCTGCTCGGGAACAAATCATCTGAAATAAAAAAACCAAATGAATTTAGTTTTTGTACCGTATTATCTAGTCTTTAATCGAAGGATTCAATAAAATAATGATTAAAAAAAAAATGGTCGCCGTTCGAAAGTGATCGTCGAAATTTCGGTGAAAAAAACACTCTATTTTCCATGATATAAAAAAAAGTATGCATTGAAAAAAAAAATCCTCCGATTAAGGACTGCCTTTTGATATACAAAAAAATGACCAGATTAATCGTGCAATAAATTGTACCTAAAGTTTCATAAACGTAAAAAGTTCTGTTCCTTTAAAAAAAATGATAAAAATTAACTATTTTTTCGTCCGCTACCTGTATTTCCCCCCTTAAAGAAAACAAGTCACCTGACATTTCAGAAGCTTTCCGCCCGGGTAATATTCGTCCGCGCCATCAGAATTCCTCTTCGGAACAGGATAAGTTTTACGCGAAACATTTTTTTTTCGATCAACTGATAGATTCGGTAATATTTATGTGGAAAGATTAAGATGGGACGCCCTATACACGTTTATATAGTATAAGGGTTTAGGGGAATAAAATACGTCAACTTTAGGGTGGTATTCTGAAATAGCGGTGCGGTTGCGCAACCGAAAACGCCTTATATCGCTCATTATTATTCAACATGCATACTTTATTGGGGTTGATGGAGGGTTAAATAAGGCGGGATGAGGAAGCGCCCGATAAAGGGATTATGAGATCCCCTCACACTTAAGAGCTCAACCTCGAGGAGCTTGCTTAAATAAACGATCAAAAATTCGTATGACGAAATGAAAGTGGTAGAATGAAACTCTACTGTGGAAGTGATGAAACTCATTGTGCAGTTGTTGTCTAACCATTGTCGTATATCTATTTTCCGAGTGTTAAACATAAAGTAGTTGTAATGAGCAGTACAGTGATGTTAATATCAGGGTCATAAATAATACCAAGAACTTATTACTAAAGGGTTATCGTATAATTTACATACAGGATATGCAAAATGCTCGTAGAGAATAAAAAAATTAGTGCACCGCGTTTAATTTGGTATAACAGACATCAACTAAGTGTTTTTTTTTAAGGTGGTAGCCTCGCCAAGGCGTTTTTCTATATATTTTTTATTTTACTTTGAGGACCCATTCAGGACTCTATTAAGTGATTACCTGCAAAATTTCAAAAGGATTTATCGTTGTGTATTCGAGATATTGGCAATCAAAGGTTGCACGGTTTGACACGTGTTCTTATGGGGAGAAGTGGAAAATTACACATTTCCCGCAATAACTTCGAAACTTTTCTACAGGTTTTTTTTTCAATTCTCAGTTACAGAGAAATATATGATGAAGTGGGTAAAAAAATCATGAATTCGGACCGTCTAGTTTCAGGGATATAGCGATTTAAATTAAGCAACGTCTAGCGACACTAGCGCCACGAAGCTATTAGAGCAGACTAGAACTGGATTACAGTAGTGTGTACATATCCGTATACGCAGAATATCTACGTATTAGTAGCCGGAATGGATAGGCTGATACAAAAGGGAGGGTTAGGTAAACATTATATTAGGCGTTTTCATGATTACTTGTAATGGAGAATAAACTTTTCAATGTGATTGTGGCGAGACTACTACCTTAATCTATTTGTGCATAGACTTTTACTCAAGTGTCAACACCAAGGTCGCAAAAGTATCGGCTTTCCGCTCACTAGTTGATGGGCCAGCCTGTGCACGGCTAAGCGGTCACCCCTCCGAGTATCAATCCTGCACCACGCTGCTTAACTCGAAGGACCACCGAAGCCGAATCTTAACCGCCCATCCACCAATGTTGGCTATATATATATATACATATCCTCAGCTATTGACGACTGAATAACATTGCTCGGAAAATATGCTGAAAAATAACGGATTCTTTTATAAATTAACCAATTTTTTTTTTTTGGAAATACGAATAAATTCTAATTTTTTATGCTACTCTTCATATAAACTAACACACGAGTGAACAGTGAATACATGTATTTTGCAGACGTTCGAAATTTACCACGTAATGCACTAAACAAAAATCACGGGGAAATGCCTTTAGGCAGACGAAAATAAGCGAATCTTCAAGATTTTTTTTTTGTCGAAACTATTGATTCCACAATATAAAAATTTTATATTCATGTCATTACATCTTTTAATTTTTCATGGAAAATCTTTTTCTTTTCAATATTTGTAAATGGTGGCTGTACGACACTTGCTTTAGAGACGGTTACTGCCTGCGTTGTTCCACGCTGTACAACTTAGCGTCTGGTGCATTGATCTGACATATCAGAGCGCAGAAATTTGAGGTTCCTACGAACCACACGGTCTATGTGAACGTAAAGCATCGAAAGAAAAGTAGAAACTAGAAAAATAATACGTGTTTAAAAAACAGTTCTATTTTTCATGAAATTTTTACTATAGTATTTGTTAATTAAACAATCGTTCTTTTTCATTATTTTTAAGAAACTTGAGGTCCACATCGACGGTTATTATGTTATCTAAAAGTGTGCGAAATTAAAAAATGAATGACTCGAAAGTTTTTAAATTGCCTCGTACGAGGTACGGAAAGTGCATTTTAGGAAAACGCGTTTGAAGTTTCAAGAGTAAAAAATGTTGTGACTAAATGACCTACGAATTAATCTATGATTCCGGGACTATAAAATAGACGCTCAGCTTCTTCGTAGAGATCATTTTCGGCTATAAACTCTTCTTTACGTTATGAAGGGCTCTTATTAATACATCGCTACTGCCCAAACGTTAGACAAAAAACGAATGCAATTCGTAGTTAAAGCAATAAACTAACTAAATTATGAATTACAAGTAGTGTAAAAGCAAAGCTTCGAACGACTCGTGATTGTAATAACAAAAAGCAAGAATTACGAGGTGAAGCAGAAGCCCGCAGAATGAATCTTAGAATCCAAAAAAAGGAGGATTTTCAGGAGAAAAAAAGAAAAGTAAAAAGAAAATGGAAGAAGAAAAAGAGAAGTAAACCGAAGAAGTTAATTCAGAATTGAATATCGGACAGGAAAGCTGAGGCAGGATCCCTCGGTCTATATATTCTAAAAATGCGATGGTTTCAATCCTGTGGTATTTATTTAGTGATATTGTTTCAACGGTTGGTATTATAAAACGGTTGTTTAAAGTCCAATCCCTGGTGTTTTTTAATCGTCCGGTCGAGAGAGTGAGAGAGAGGGGGGAGAGAGAGAGAAAGAGAGAAAGCTCTTATAGCGCAAAACCGAAATCCCCAGCCCGATGCTCTTCAGGGTTATGCATACCTTGTCGAAGGTTCTAACCAATTCGTAAATGGTACCGGATGTCAAAGGAATATTCGCCTCTAACATACGATGCTTTCCGAGGATCAAGCATTTTGGAAATTCATGAGTTGATACGTTAAAGTGTCCATGTTACGAGTACACTCTCAGCATCGATCGATGTTCATCAGTATTTTCATCACTCATATATGCTGCTCTGCAAAAAAAAATGGAAATAAAATACGAATGTAAAAACCTGGGAATTGCACAATGATGGAAATGATAAATACCTCTCGATCGAGAATTTAAAAAAACGGTGAGGTACATCTGAACTAAACTCGTGAACTATCGGAACACATGAATTCTGAGGCAGTTGAGCTTTAATTTAATATATTTGAAGACGTTTAACAACTTCCTTTCACTTTTAAGCATACCAGACTCACCAATGTTTGTTTGTGAAACAAACTTTAGATGTAACTCTACTATCTGTGATGACAGATTTAAAAAAATCATTCAATATTATAAATCTCATATTTTTGGTAATTATGCATAAGTGGGGCACCACCTCAATTTCAATGTCAAATTTATTTTCACTATAAATTGCTCTAATTGGTCACCACTAATGATATTCCGGCGGCGGAGGCGGGGGAGGATTAATTCCATAAGTTATGGGGTTTTGAAGTTCCCGGAAACACGTGGTAAGATAGGGCATTTTCGAAAATTTCGACGCTTATATTGTGGTTGGGGGGTTGGGGGATTTATAAAAGAAGCCTTCGTAGATGCAATAAAGAAACAAAATTGCAGTTCTCACTTCCCCACTCCCCCTGCTACAATTGAAAATTTGTAAAAATACACAATTTCCAAAATTATGAATAAAAGTTATGAATAAAAGTGCGTGTGCGTGTGTTTTATCGTTTACAAAGTCATGCGAATTTCTTCTACGGTTTAAGGAACTTACCTTTGTGTATACGCCGTTATCATTTACATTTGTGTACATGCCGACACATTTCAAAGCTATATTAAGTGTCTACGGGGGGGGGGGGGCTCCGCCATTGCAGCCATATGCATTTAACAATACGAAAGCTCGGAAAAACATGGTTTTGGTATATAAATAATCGTGTGCACCGCGGAGACAGGGGCTTTTACCTCTCGCGCGTTGTTTGCTTTTTATCATTTACGATGGTAAATACATATGGTTAAATACTCGTACATATGGTTGGTTTTATCATTTAGAAAGTCAACATTTCTTCTACGATTTAAAGAACTTCAAAACCCCAAAACTTATGGAATAAACAGAAAACGTCAGCCTTCCCCAACGTAATATCACTTACTATAATGGAATCAACAACTTCATGGCGAAAAAAAATTTTCCCATCGAAATTGGGGTGGTGCCCCATTTATGCATAATTGCCATATTTTTCAACCCCTTTGCTGCCGAACGAAATAACCATTTTTCGTGTCAAAAGTGTGTTGGCATTTTTTTTTTCGAAACGAAACCTTCAGTATACACGTTTTTTGGATTGATAAATCCGGATGTGAAATCGAATTCGGATTTATCATGAAGTTATTTTATTTGAATAAAACTTGGAATTCGGGGGTACTGAGATCACTGACTACAAAATCGAGATAAAATTTCAATAACGCTCTTGTAACTCACCATATTGGACCATATTGAACGTTAGAATGGCTATTTTGAATTTATAAATTTTGAGTTCAAATTAGTAGTCGGTGGCCTGAACAATCCCCGATTATCAAGTTTCATCCAACTGTAATTTTTCGATTTTTTCAATAAAGTATGCGCCATCTAAATTTTCAGAATGTGATGTCAGTTTTTATTTGGTGACCTAAAAAAGTGCATAGTCCTAATTTTTCGAGTAATGGAAATATTTTTCTGATGTTTATCCACGATGTTGGCTCCATCATATTGAATAGAAAAAATCTGACGTTAGATTTGGTCGCGGTAACCTCAAAAACTCTTAAGGTTTCTACTTTGTTGGGCCAAAAAAAATTGATTTTGCTGTATCAGAACTTTTTGAAGAAGAGAAAGGTGTACTTTATGGTTCTGGCATAGCAGATTAGCTGGAAATATGAAACGTTTCATTTTATTCGCATATAAACTTCAGTTTAACATTAAACGCGTTTTTCTCAAAACCACGTTTTCCAAGTTTGCGGAAGTGCTCCTTACACGCCCTAGATGAGAAATCATTATCGAATTTGGCAGGCACGCGTATAACAAATGTCTTCATTAGTTGAACTAGAATTGTCCATATATATTCAAACGTTTTTATTTTCTGAACAAAAAACTGCGAACATTTTTGGTAAAAAACTAAACTTCCCCATCGATCGCTCTGTATTTTTTTATTTTTCAATTTTTCTTCTTGATTCTAGATCGACTTATACGCAATGTTGTACAAAGTAAATGTTTGATTTTTTTGCTTCAGATCACCTGTCCAGCACTTAAGACTTCCGCAAGCGAAGAATATCATTGCCGGTGCACCGATATACGTGCCTCCTCCCACCCCCCGTACCTTGTTTTGTCAAACTTTACAAATATTATCACGTTCAATAAAGACCGCTTAGTAAACGTACCAAATTTCAACTTTCTATATTTAATATTTTTCGCATAAAAAATTGGTGAAAAATCGAACATTTTTTGGCCCAACAAAGTAAAAAGCTCCCTTAAGGTAGTAATCTCGCCACAGTTACGTTGAAAAGTTAAGTCTCCGGTCAATCGATGAAAGCTTCGAAATATTGCGAAATATTCTTATAATGTAGGTTGTACATTTTATCGGGATGTAAAAACTTATAAAGTAATGATGAAAACGCCTAATATAATGTTTACCTAACCCTCACTTATGTATCAGACTATACATTTCGGCTACTAATACTCTACGTATTAGTAGCCGAAATGGATAGTATACTATGCGTATACGGATATGCATACACTCCTGTAATCTAGTTCTAGTCTGCTCCAGTCGCTTCGTGGCGCTAGCGTCGCTAGACATTGCTTGGTAATTATTCGGGAAATGACCCCCACCCCGGAGGGGGTGGGAGGTGGGGGGGGGGGGGGGGGGGGGGGGGGGATTAATAGATTTTGACCCCCTGATCACGATGGTGAAGAGAAATCGCGGCGGTCACCCCCCCCCCCCCCCCCCATAAAAAGTTATGGGGTTTTGAAGTTCGCGGAAATACCAACGCAGATAAACCAGTAGTCGCTACTGGAGCGGGTGGCTACTGGACCACGGGGGGGTCCGGGGGTTACCCAAATAAACCCAGACAAACAAACCCAAACGAACCCAAACAAACCCAAACACCGATTACAACACTCGTAGTCCTTACCTACATGTGTACGTGTACATATGCGAATCGTACGGTAATTATGAGGGTAAGGGTGTATGTTTGTTTGCGTTTGTTTGTCTAGGTTTGTTTGTTATACTAGACCACGGGTGGCTACTGGACAAACAAACCCAAACAAACCCACACCCAAACAAACCGAAACAAACCCAAACAAACCCAAACACCGATCACAACACTCGTAGTCCTTACCTACATGTGTACGTGTACATATGCGAATCGTACGGTAATTATGAGGGTGAGGGTGTATGTTTGTATGGGTTTGTTTGGGTTTGTTTGTCTAGGTTTGTTTGTTATACTGGACCACGGGTGGTTACTGGACCCCCCCGTGGTCCAGTAGCCACCCGTTCCAGTAACGACTACTGGTTTATCTGCGTTGGTATTTCCGCGAACTTCAAAACCCCATAACTTTTTATGGGGGGGGGGGGGGGGGTGACCGCCGCGATTTCTCTTCACCATCGTATTCAGGGGGTCAAAATCTATAAATCCCCCCACCCTAGAGGGGGTGAAGGATGGGGGTCATTTTCCGAATAATTACCCATTGCTTAATTTACATCGCTAAATCTCTGAACTTAGACGGTCAAAATTCATGATTTTTTTACCTACGTCGTTATATGTTCCTCTGTAATTCAGAATTTTTTTTTTTTTTCATCTTTAGAAAAGTTTCGAAGTTATTGCGGCAAATGTGAAATTTTCCACTGCTCCCCATAAGAACACGTGTAAAACCATGAAATCTTTTAGTGACAATATGTCGAAAATTAAACGGTGAATCCGTTTGAAATTTTACAAGTAATCATTTAACCGTGTCCTGGATGAGTTCTCAAAATAAAATTAAAAATCTATAGAAAAACGCCTTGGCGAGACTACTACCTTAATAGGGTTCCATTCAAATAAAACAAGTGTTTGCGTTTCGGTACGCCATACAGAATCCGTCCTCTTTCATTTAGAAATTCTGATTTAAGTTCCGGATTGAGCAACCCCAAAGCACCAACAAATCGTAATAATACGAACGTGTTTTTTCTAAGATTTGCCCATATGCGTCACGGACAGTGAAAATATATTTCATTTCATAAAAGCATGGTTATTTATAAGAATTTATCGAAAAACTTTCGTACCGTCTTTCTTTATGTAAAATATTGCATAACCTGCATAGGAAATGGAAATGCAAGCACAGGGAGTAGCAACATTTTTGTTCGCTGAAAAATTCTCCAAAAAGTTTAAAAAAAACTGGCACATTATCTAGTTTTGATAGTTGATAATTTGTTTGCAATGATAATATTGATAGTTGATGACTATTTAATAATGATAATTTGAAGCGTTGATCATTTGGCCTTATCATTACTTTTAAACATCGAACAGGAAAAAATCGAAACAGTAATCACAATCAATTCTGTGACATAATAATCTATAGATAATTCGAAAAGGGCCAATAGTATGTATACACCCGTGTACTTGAGTACTCACGAATGTTTGGCTGAAAATGGGTAACCGGAACGTCCGCGAAATCCTAGTAAATCAAAGGACCCTTCTAGAATGATTATTAGGTTATCAAACATGCCACGCGCGGAGGTACTAGTGAGTAAACGAGTATTTAACAGAGCAGCCGGTTTAATAGCGGGGCGGAGGGGGGCTCGATGAAAAGCGCGATAAACCCGACAGCGGATTTCAGCCGCTTCTGTCGGCGCGGATATCTCGTCCAGTTCTTGTAATTTCTGCACTAAGTGCTGTTCTCAGATTAAGTTTTAATCTTATTTTCGATCAAAGGGAATTGGAGGTACAGCGGCCAATAGATATATCGTAGCTCACTCATTAATGCGACATCCTCATCGATCAAAAATAAATAAAAAGATATTCTTAACTTCAAATAATTAAATACACCCTAAAATTAAATTGAGTTTTAATCTTATTTTCGATCAAAGAGGATTGGAGGGACAGCGGCCATAGCGCACTCATCAATGCGACATCCTCCTCGATCAAAAATAAATAAAAAGATATTCGTACCTTCAAATAATTAAATACACCCTAACATTACTGACGATATCGAGGTGCATTTATTTTCTTATTGTAGTCGACTCTTCGAATTCCAAGAGCCTTGAGGCCACTGTCGAAACAATCCATTCGAAATGTTGGAAAATAAATCAAATTGCCTAAATCAAGAGCGCAATAGTGAGAGAATGTTGAAATTCACTCAACAAACTCTCATTACCGTCGGAGGTAAATTTAAATACGGATACAATAGTTACATAGTTCGTTACTAAAGATTCATAACATCAGGTTCTAGACAGGCGGAAATCCTAAGTCAGGACTCCTTGCTTGTTACGAAAAATGATCCATTAGGATTTTGGTAGTTCCAAAAAGTTGTTGTTGTCACTGGTTCCACCTAAGCTGATAAAATCGAATTCCTTCAGTAAGTTTCACATCACTTTAACTCAAATTAGCGACACAACTTACGAGAACTTACGAGTCTTTTTCAATGATGGATAGGTAACTAATACGGAAGTGAGTCAATAGCTATTGGAGTATAAGACGCAATCCAAACGTCAGATCGTATGTAAATATAGTTGTGCAGGGCAATGAGAAATGAAGGCTGCGGTGAGAATGGAATAAGAACGAAAAACGTTCTACTGAAGGCACAGTTACGAGAGATGCAACTGCTAAAAGCCACCTAGCGAATGGAGTACAATGAAGATTGTTCCTCATTATTACATTTAAACACTGATACCTACGGTTCACCATTTATTTGGTTTAAAAAAAACGTCATACAAAAGTCTAAATATAAACACTTTTAAATGTCTTACGATAGAAACACGCCAAGCCAAACTTTCATCTCAAAGAAAAAATAAGAATGGGGACCTAAGCATCTTCACACGCTTCGTTTTGAGCTTGTCTCTCGTAAATGGTGAATCGTATCACCCCTCGCAGAAATTCGTTGGGGAGACCCCAGATCCTACCACATCTCTATAGGGATTAGATAGAAGGCCGCATGTAAGAAGTCAACATTTGAATTCAAGTGGATTCCACGCTATTGCCCAACTCACGTCGTTTGAGAAGTTTTATTTAAAATTTTAAACTTTTGCGAGTAGTTTCAACACACTTATGCGTGTAGTTTCAACATACTTATACGTGTAGTTTCAACACACTTATGCGTGTCGTTTCAACACACTTATGCGTGTCGTTTCAACACACTTATGCGTTTTGTTTCAACGCGCTTCGAGCATGTGAATGCGTATCGTTCTTTTCAACACATTTTAACCTGCGTTATTCTGAATGAACGCACTGCATGCGTGTTGGCTCAAGGCATCACGGGCTGTGATGTCTTGAGTGATGTCTTCTAAAATAAAATATAATACTCTACTGAGAGTTCTATCTCAATAGAATAAAACCTACGTACCTGCCTATCGACTACCTATACTATACGCACGCTACCTAGTGCTTGTGACATATTAACCCTTTGAAGCATAGTGACATACTGGTATGTCACCTACTTCCACTCTGTTTTTCTTGAATAAAAAATTTTTTTAGCGCATAACGACGAATGTAAATGCATATTTAGGATGTTAGGAGATCAATTGTTACTACAATATCACTATTAAGGGCTTATGTTGCACTTAGTGGATGTTGATCATCACTACAGTACAAAAAAACACGTTTTTTTTGACAATAAATGTAATTGTACCTAATCTAGCAGGTAAACCATACACAAAAAATGAATTCAGAGACATTTTTTGGGTCGCTGATTACGAATTCGCGCTCAAAATCCAGAAATTCAAAATGGCGAATCCAATATGGCGGACCAAAACCGGAGATTTTACTGGAATTACTAAAACATCGGAGTTGCTCAATATGTTGATTCTGTTATACTGAACTTCTAATAGAATTACGCTTTTAGCATTACCCGGAGCTAACGGCGAGGACGTAGCGAGTTTCTTTTTTAATTTTTAATTTAGAACTTTTTAAATTTATATATTTTGACTGGTTTCAAAATTAGCGACTTCAATAACCCTAAAGCACCGAGTTTCCTTTCCATCAAGAGAATTTTATGTTTCAGTTCACCAGTTATTTTTAAATTATAAGCTCAGATTAGTATCAGTGACCAAGCCAGATTTGTGTTTCATTATCCTATATTGGAACTGCCATTTTTATTGTTCAATTTTGAACTGAGATTCGAATTCAACGACTCAAAAAACCCCTGCATATGGATTTTCATCTTCAACAAGCTACTTTGAGCATTTTGGTCCGTCATATTGGATCCGCCATCTTGAGTTTCCAAATTTTTAGTGCAGATTTGTAATCAGCAACCCGGAAAACCCCCGAGTACCAACTTTTGCTTTCATCAAACAATTTTTGCATTTGTGGTCCGCCATATTGGATCCGCCATCTTGAATTTTCAAATTTTGAGTGCAGTTTTGTAATCAGCGTCCCCGAAAACCCCCGAGTACAAAGTTTTGAGCTGATTGCACGTAAGGAAAAATGTATGCTTCAAAGGGTTAACACCAGATAGGCCATAAAAGGCTATAAAATTCCAATAATTATTTGTTGTATCAAATCAACTATTTCAATAGGTTAATCTTATTGTGATAATTAGTGAATATTATGAAATATCGAATTATACATTTTTCGAACAACCTCTGTACTGACTCGATTAATGCCAGTCGTCAGAGAACAGATCGCAGCGAAACGAGAACAACACGACGTGTACCGTCTCGTTCTGCGCTGTGCTGGTTGTGTCACACATGCAAGCGATTCTCAACTGAAATTTGTTGGATCTCCCAAATATATAATATCCTTTCGTGCTCGGGTGCAGAATTTTTTTTGGGGAGTCCCAAGATGTACCCACATCTCTATAGAGATTTGTTAGGGCCACCGCATCCAAGGAGTCTTAAGTGGGATCCAATTGGAATTTGCGTTGTTCGGTTAAGCGTGTAGGGGAGAGTGGAGCACAATGTGTCACGGAGCACTGTGAGTCACATGCGGTTTCTCGGAGGTTTGTAGCTCGTAAATTCCGAAATTTTATGTGTTGGACCGCGATTAATATAATATTATGTTTCGTCAGGCTTAAAAGAAAGTCGATAGCAGCTCACAAAGAATTATTAAAAATTAAAAACTAATTTGAGACTTGGAAAAAAAATATTTCGCTCGCCGGGGAAACGTTAAATATAACGACACTTTCTGTAGCGGCCTGGATTTTCGGTCCTAATCGATAGTTTTATTATTTATGATGTACTCAGTGACTTCCATTACATTCGTAGTATAATTAATATTTATTTTCATCAATAATCAAATATTTTACTAGTGGGATACAATGTATCACTGAGTTGTGGGGCACAATGAGTCGACTCCCAATGAGGAAACAAAGAGGTGACGATGCTCCGAAGAAGCGCAATGTGTCACGAGCAAGTGTCAGTCACATGCGATTTCTCGGAGTTTGTCAGCTCGTAAAATCCGAAATTTTTTGTGGTGGTCCGTGATTTATATTACGTTTCGGTTGGGCTAAAAGAAACTCAATAGTACCTCATGAAGAATTATTAAAAATACAACATTAATTTGAGCCTCGAAAAAAAAATCTGCTTGTCGGGAAAACGTCAAATATTGTGGGGGGCACAATGTGTCATCGAGTTGTTGAGCACAATGAGTCGACTCCCAATGTTATTGGCAAATATTTAATACCCGTTGTGAAATGATCGATATGTATGGAAATCTGTTATCTTTGTTACGAAAGTATAAGAGTTTCAACCGGCTCATTGTACCCTACATTTCGCAGCACTTGACGTACTGTACCCACCAATCTGACACACTGTACCCCAACCGTGGGGCACAATGGGCGAACCCGCAAATTTTTTTCGATCCCATTATTTTAGGATTTTTAATCTTTTTGAAAAAAAAATATGGTAGCTTTATTGTATGCCCAAAGGTCTATAACATTGGTTATGACCTTTTTTTATAATCAGACTACTTTGGCAAGAGTAAAAATTCGTTAGAAAAAAAGTGACACACTGTACCCTACCTTCCCCTATGCGTGGGCTGATATTCTGCCATAGTGCAGTTGAAAAAATAACAAACGATAATAACATTAGATTTTCAGTGACGTGATTCAGATTGATTTTTAAGATATACTTTTTTCATGCGATTTATACTTTGTTAAGTTACGATCCATATTTTTTTAAGAGCCAGTCATTTTGAATATCTATATGTTTTGTTTAGAAAATTCAACGTACAAAATGCGATGAGATCAAGAGTCGTATCGCATTCTGTTCGATACTGTGGCCATCTTCTAGAATTCAAATTGGATTCGTACATTAGATTCCAATGGAGAATCCCGATTAGAATCCAATGTACGAGCGAGACGTTTTCGAATACGGATCCAATGCGACCCATTGGATCCCTATCAGAAAGTAGGAAAAAGAATGGGAATCCAATTGGATCCCTACGGCAATTCTTCCAGGAGACGTTGAATATATGACAGAGTCCATTGGCTATTCAACTACAACGGGAGATAGACTGGGTGAATTATGTCATCTTCGCCAATTCCTGCTCAGACCTTGGCGGCAAAACGACCATGATTGATCTGCTGTTTCATCGTAGGTGGATTCCTTACGGGCCCAGATACTGGTTCTGCCTACTTGCGATTCAGTACTAGAACATCGCATTAAACGGTAAATCTCCGACATCCGCGTTGCCGGTAAACAGGACTCTTCGGAAAAATCAAAGTGCTCTATGCCGTTACCGCAGTATCCATTGGTAGAATTGCCTACGAGTACTTGGAGGTCTTCGGGCAGTGGTGCTTGCACATATCGGACTCGACGAGGTAGCCCTTATTCACTTCACCATATCGAGTGGGGTACCCCAACTTGAACTGTTAGCTTGTGCAGGCCCATTGCGGCAAGTGCCCCGGCAAGAACAATTACGCGCTCTCCGATCTTTCAATGGGCTCAAGGTCGACCGGCTCTGCAATATCCAGCTCTCCAGGATGTAAGAGAATTCTTGTTCCGCGAAGCGTTTATCGATTGGATGAAATTCCCGTGTATCGGGAATTGCATCACGGCGTAAGCGTCATCCGCCGAAGCAATTCCTGATCAACCGGTCATGCATTCCCCGGGCTCATAGATAATTTTTCCAAGCGTCGCCACTTGCTCGTAACATCGATCGTTTGTCGCGGCCATTGCCCATGCGACTGCGACGATCTATAATTGTCTACATGACTATATCCATCTTTGATGCTGTTTCGTATATGATCATTTGCAATCACACGAACCCATAGAGACATTTTGCGTATATAACGAACGTAATCATACCGCGCTGCATCTCTTCCCCCATACCTATCCTCTCATGGCGCCAAGCAGAAAATTGGAGAACAACAACTTTACCTTGCTAGCGATTTAAGGGGCTATTCTACTATGAAATCTCAAAAAATAAGCTATTTTTTAATCATTTTGTTTTTTTAACCGTTGCATGTATCGGTACAAACTTTTTTCGCTTAAAGGTACACTCTTATAGAATAGAAAACAATGTCTTTTGTTGCATATAAATGTATATTTGTTAAACAATTGATAATCGTGTAAAGGCATGGAGAAAAAAGTATGTCGCTGGCGTTGATGACTTAGGCTCTCCAGGTAATCTAAAACAAAAAAATCAAGAAGATTCTTAATCCGTATGAGTGTCGCTATCGCCCGAACTAGAATTATTAGAAAATATTAATTTTTATTTATACTTTCGCCCGATTTATGACAAAAATAACATGTTTTTCGGACACTTTTGCAAAAAACTACGCCATTTTCTTATTTTGCAATATAAAATAATAATTCTAGTTCGGGCGATAGCGACACGTATACAGATTAAGAATCTTTTTGAATAACCTGAAGAGCGCAAATCATCAACGCCAGTGACATACTTTTCTTCATGCGTTTACACGATTATTAATTGTTGAATAAATATACATTTAGATGCATAAAAAAAATTATTTTCTATTCTGTAAAAGTGTACCTTTAAGCGAAAAATAAAGTGTTTACCGATACATGCAACAGTTTTAGAATAAAAAATTATTAAAAATAGCTTATTTTTTGAGCCATCACAGTAGAATAGCCCCTTAAGGTATTCCTTTCATGGAGGGCCATATTTTGTGGGCGTATGAGCAGTGCTCTTCTAAATCATTAGTAAAATACAGTGCCGCTTAATGAAAATAAGTTACAATCAAGTATTATACCCAAAGATGAACTAGAAAAAAAATTCCGCATAAATTTAGTAGATTTCGACATTTTCTCTGTTAAGACGCGATTACGAAAACTCGTCGGTTGATCGCATTTTTCTAATCTTTATGATTAATATTTTCTTCAAACATTCGATGACCCCCTGTTTTTATTGGCGTCACGAAATCTTCAGAATTTTCACATGCGTAAAGCTCTAGAGCTAACTCTAGATATTTGTATCAAACATCTAGAGTTATCAGTGTTTGTCAGCCTTTTTTTATAAAGCGGCACACTTAAACCTCTGTAAAATTCTTACGGGACACCTTTGTATTGGACCATGAATAAACCATGAATAAAATGAAACACGGGTAGGTACCTATTTATTATAGTAAAACACCACATAAAAGAAACACACAGTAGTGAATGACATAGATTCAATGTGAAGTTTTCGCTTGATGCAGGCTACACAGATATTTAATTCTCGGTCGAATTGTCGACAAAGACAACCTAATTTCCTCTTCTACAGAAAGCAGTCTTTCCCTTTTATTCTTTTTTATATTCGTGAGTGCTGAAAATCCCATTTCACACAGATATGACGTGGAAAATGGTAGAAGTGATAAGAGTTTCTGTTGACAATTCGCGATATTCTTCAGAAATGCATATCCAGAATATATTGAGGTTGGTCTCCTTTGTACTGGCCGTACTGACGAATTAAGTCGGAATGAGATAAAACTTCGACTCATGTCGGTAGCACAGCACTCGCTCGAGCCACTGCTTACTATCGTAGAGGTCGCACAGGTTCGAGCATTGATACAATGTATCAATGCTCTAAACACAAGCAAAAACTCACCATGAAGTGACTTCGTAAGGTAACGGTACCAATGCTCGGACAGGTCCTACTATTCGGACAGTAGTTCGAATACTTCACTATATTAGCAATGCAATTGACAAGTCATGAAAAGTGACGCTTGCATTCTATTCAGCCTTCAATTATTCATTGATTCAGTAATCATTTCCAGTGAAAATTGTACGCTAATAACGAATATTAGTAGTAAAATTGACGAGTCATATTAACGAGTCTGAGCCAGTCATGTCATGAATGCAGATTTCTAAACCGAAGAACCAAAGAGTTGCCATAATTTGTGATAGTAATAGGAGTTTATTTTTTATCGATTTCTAGATTAGATTTATTACCCATCGAAAGCGAATCGAACCGACTCTTCGACACAGTCGTTACAATTCGGTTTGAATAAGTTTTTACATAATAATGTCAGCGTCTCATCAATTGGGACATCTATCACACACATGTACCATGGTCGAATCTCATGTCCGATTTACTGGTAGCCACAGAGACCCAATTGCCGGACGCCAAGCGTTGTCGGTTTCGTTTCGCTGCGTAACTCGCGATAAATGACTTACTACTAACTTAGTTTGTGATTTTGAAAAAAAGCAGTAACAAAAAGAAGAGAAAATCAGTTGGTATGTTAAGTACATGCGTCCCATACTTAGATAATATAATAGTAACTAGTCGCGACGCAAACGAAATTTGAGGTTATTTGGCCGGCTTTCCGCGGGGTTATACGGCATTGATACCGTCTTTTTTCTCACTTATATATTCGCAATGTGCCCGGAGGTTTACTTTTTTAATTAATATATCGAATTATTGCTTACGGGGGGTCGAGACAGCAAAAAACGATGAAACTAACACTATAATGGAATGACACAAATAAAGATTACTTTTCGTAACGTTTAAAATTTTTATTTGTGCTATTATATGATATATTTATTCTCCGAATTTTTTGTGCGACGCGACCCCCTTAACGAGAACATATACCGACTTTAGGTATGTTTATTGTTTATAGGTTAAAGTTACGTGTCCAAAAATTGGGACATGATAGTGTCCGAAAATAGGGACGTAACACTAACAACTATCCAAAAATTGGTACATTCGCTATTATTCAACATTTAAATGTAGGAAAATAAAAATATTTAACTTTCCGACAGTTAATGCATGTGTTTTCAAAACTAGAACTTATGAGCTTGACGTTTGTTTTAGCCGTTCTTAAATGCATAATAAATCCTATAATATAAGGACGCTCTTAACCGTCCGAGCATTGGTACCGTTACCTTACTGACGAAAATCGAGCAAGGGATCGCCCCGCGCCGCGAGTCGACACTCGTCACGGTAGGTGCCGACTTTATCACGCGGTACATACATACGCCTATTTTTGGCGGCACACAAGAAATACACTCACGGCACACCAATATGCTGCGGCACACCGGTTGAAATTTACCGATATAGATTATTAGATTGAAATATGACCAGCACGTCATCTCCATGAAGTGCTATATAAATTAACCAATTTTTTTATTCGCAATTTTTTGTTAAAAGTCCGGTAACTTGGCTTTCAGTTTTTCCAGTATATCAGGATGTATTAATTGTAAACAAAGATCATTTAATTGTTAAATATTCGGGTTCGTCAAAGGAATACCTTAAGGTAGTACTCTCGCCAAGGCGTTTTTCTATAGATTTTAATTTTATTTTGAGGACCCATTCAGGATACTATTAAGTGATTACCTGCAAAATTTCAATTGATTCACCGTTGCGTTTTCTAGATATTAGCAATGAAAGATTGCACGGGTTTACACGTGTTCCTATGAGGAGCAGTGGAAAATTTCACATTTCACGCAATAACTTCGAAACTTTTCTACAGATTTTTTTTTATTCACAATTACGGAGGAACATATGACCAAGTGGGTAAAAAAATCATATATTGTGACCGTCTAGTTTTAGAGATATAGCGATTTAAATTAAGCAATGTCCAGCGACGCTAGCGCCAAATGTCACGACAAAAATTCGCTGGGATTGCAACGTTTCCATAATCTCTGCGCTCGCTAGAGTGTGTGCATATCCGTATACGCAGAGTATTTACGTATTAGTAGCCGGAATGGATCGTCTGATCCAAAAGTGAGGGTTAGGTGATGGAGGGAACGTTGTTGTTTTTGTAACCCTAAACTTTATATTAGGCGTTTTCATCATTACTTTATAAGTTTTTACACCCCAATAAGATGTACAACCTACATTATAAGGATATTTCGCAATATTTCGAAGCTTTCATCGATTGAGCGGAGAATAAACTTTTCAATGTGACTGCGGCGACAGTTTTACCTTAAATATTACTGGAAAATAAATAAAATAGGAGCCGATGACGATACACTTTCCGCAACTTAAAATCTTTTTCTATGCAATTAGGCAGTAGTTATTTTCAACATGTCTCATTTCAAAGGTCTTTCGGATCAAGACGTCAATTTATAAACTACAATTCCTTTGATTGTGAGATTAATGATCATTCAATGTTGCTTTTGTCGGCTGCAAACTCGTGATTCAGTTCAACGAGTGCAACGACTCATTCTTTCATACCTTCGGCCGATCAACATAAAACTAAATAATTGGACACAGAAAAAATTACAAGTGGTTAAAAAAATACTAAAGGTTTCATGTGCAGCAAAAGGCGCAGCATTTTGACAACTTAATAGCATCGGTTCATTATTTAACATACTGTTCACAGTAGCGTTTAGCAGCCTGTAATAATAACTAGTTAGTTACTGAAATCATACTGCCTTTTTCTACCTATAAAATGTCACCTGAAGGTATATTTATTCAATGTCAAGCTTTTTCCTTTGTCATAGAGATAGTTTTGCTTTCGCGAAAAAATTGTTTTTTAATATTTTAATGGGAATCCGTTCAGAATGCTATGAAAGCTCGAAAATGACATTTACAAAAGATGTGCATATGTGTGTGTGTGTGTGCGGATTTCTTTGTTTCTTCTTCATGAAAAACTTCTTAAAATTTTGGGTTGCTAGCTAAATTTTTACATGGTAGAAAATATAATCTACGCGAATTTAATGAAAATTGGTCAAATGCTTTTGATTTCAGGGGAGTTTTTATTTTTTTCAAAAATATTTTTGTGCCGTAACTTCCACAATTTTCAAGATATCTGCTTATCTTTTTATACAGAATTATAGGTATTAGGAACACGGTACTGACGGGCAAATTTTTACGAATATCAATGATAGAGTTCAGATTTAAAAGGGGTTAATTTTTTTTAAGTATCTTCCGGGTGTTGATTTCCCAAAATTTTATTTATCTGGATAATTTTTTTGACCCAGTGTGTCATCGTAAAAATGTCTTGATTTAATTTTGCGAAAATGGGTGGAAAGGTTGAGATTTTAAGGGGGTTCGTATTTGTAATAAAATATTTTTGCGATTTCACTTTCCCAAACATTCTACATACCAGCACTACAGATATGCAATATGCACAAAAACGCAAGAGAAATCACGTAGTGTATAATGCACGGAAAGGATATTGCAAAATTGCAGAAAATAGCCTTGGGCGGTCCACGATCTTTCTCCCAAGCATATATATTTGCTCACTTTTAGCATAAAAGTGCAGTGCGTGATTTGCACCTATAGATACTGCTATCTACGGCTGGAAGTCGTTCGTACTAACGTACCAGAAAATTCAAAAGTTGCAATCTCGTGTAGGTGCGAACCCTGCGAAATAATGCGCATGCCTTTGAATTCTCGAATAAGCCAGGGCATACAATTGCCGTTCGAGTCACGTAACGTCGGGCGAGACACTCAGGCCAATAGTTCATATATGAACTATCGGCCGAGTCACCGTTTCAACCCCTTAGGGGGAACGAATATTCGTTCTCGTTCTTCTCGCGTCCCTAGATGCGAACCAACTATCTTTTCTTCGGTATTTCCCAGGATATAAAACCTTTATGCGCCCTTGCTCTTTCCTTCACTCGTCGTGCATTCATACGCTTTTCATCCTCATATACGCCGATATTTATTTAGATTTTCTGGTACTTCAAAATTCCTCTACCGAAGAAAATATTGTTTTTGATTTTAGCAAAAGTCCATCCATTCGTACGAGTTCGACGACATTTTTTTTTTTTTGGTAAAATTTCTGTTAAAGCACACTATTTGAACATTTCGAGACACCGCGCAGATTTCTTTGTCTATGCATTAAGGGGGGACACCATTTACAAGGCCAAAAATTAGCTATTTCTTTAAGGCCTTAAGCCACTCTAGGATTTTCCAAAAATCGATTTTTTTTGTTAAAAAGGTACCTCAGTACCTATAAAATTATATTCCAAAAGATTAAGGGTGTGCAAAATCTCTAAGTACTCGATTTCCGAATTCTAGCGCAACCCTTCTTGATCCACAACGGGCTCCTTTTGTGAGCGCCGTGGTGTGCTGTAATTTGGGGGACTGGAGCAGGTATATGGCAGAGGATACTAAAGTACTAAAACCAGTGATGATCTTCTTACTCGATGCATCGGCGGTTTCACACAGAACAGTAACGAAAGTTTCAATTCGACTGTGTGGGCCTCGGCCCCAAAATCAATTTCCAATGGTAAAACTGTGTTGAATATAGCGACAGATATTGTGATTTGTGTATACAATGACGATTTTTCTTCAATATTGCACATAATGCAAGTGCCTGGAGGTGGACGAACAGCGCATAAAGCTTACAAAGAGATCACTGTCTGAAGCTGTAAAAGAGTCACGGATCGCCTTAAAATCACACAGATAAAGAAACGCAGGACCAGGACACTGATCTGGAAGGCCAACTGTATGGTGCTGGCATCGCAGATTAAAGGTATTGAAACATTATTCATGTCGTGACTTTCTACTAACTTTAAACGCGTTTATCTCAAAACTACATTTTTCAAGTCAGCCGGACTCATAACTCAAACAAATTTCAACTGATTCACTTGAAATTTTAAGTGTATATTTAGAATTACATTTTCTGACGCATTACGTAGGATTTTTTCATTATATTGCATAGTTTCTTTTTTATAAACAATTTCCTGATGATTTTCTCATGACATTTTATACATTTTGTTTTAGAAATGTGCCATTTTGACAAAAAACAATATATCAAAAGAATCCTACGTACTTCTACAGCTATTCTTATATATAATCGAAAAATCTTTAGTGTCTCATCATAACTCAAAAATTATAGGAGTTGTTCGTCCGGCCGTTGATCTCCCAGAAATGAAGGCGTCATCGGAAAAATGCTGCACAATCGCCATTTTGACATGTATCGCTGTAAAAAATAATTTTGTATAGTCGCTTACGTATATAATAAAACCCCTAATTTATAATTCCGATTTATTTTATGGTTTCGCTAAAAAAAATCACAAAATATGCTCTTCTTTTTGGCCTCTAGATTGGTCTAAGGCCTTAAGATTTTTTTGAACCCTTCGACTGCACACTTCCGCTACGAACCTCCTACTGCATATGGGGTCAATCTGACCCCAGACGTTTTTCAGATCGTGTTTCAATAAATAAGTATTTTTTTTCTGTTGTAGAGACATTTTTTGTAGTCAATGACCCTCATTTAATGGCCAAAAAATTATTTTTTAAGAAAAACAAAAATCAAGCCCCTAAACATTCGTTCAAAGTCGGAGATGCGTTGAAAAAAACGTACTTGCTATAAAAATATCATAATTGTTTTTTCAAAATATCAAAAATAAATCCGTTCAGGTTATTGAAGAGGAAGGTTTGTAGATACGAAAAAAAAATACAATGTCGTCCAAAAAGTATACTTATTCGGAGGTTTTATTTGAGCATTTTCGGGATAGTGAAAAATGGAAACAATCGACTCCTTCGGCAGATTAATTCTTAAAAACGTATATTTTGGGCCTTTTTTTACTTCAAATGCTTATAATAATAAGCAATTGAAGTAAAAAAATAATAATAATTCATATTTACCACAATCGATTCATATGTACATTCGGTGCTCTTTGCGCATAGCTCTCCTGCACAACGAACCCTTGCTTTTAGTTTTATGATCGGCGCTTCGGTCACAACGACCGCGCTTGACGCGTTTTTCAAAATCAGTATTTTATTAACTGCTGCCTGCTCGAGAATGCAAAAAAAGAATCGCATCGGCCATCGTTTTATAATTATAAATACATAATTTATTATAGCGACGCAAAATAAAAAATATCTATGAGTATTTTCAATCATAACTCACTTACATAATCCAAACAAACCCAAACAAACTCCAAATTTCATAAAAAAATTTTTTTTTCACTTTCACCGCAGTACTGCATAACAGGGGTCGTTTCGACTCCAGGTCCTTTTTCGACAGCTGCCCTCAGTACACGGGCAGGATGTCGGATGGGGGCCGAGTCTCTATCTATAGAGTAGGTGTGGGGAAACATTCGAACGCCGCACTGCGGCCGAATAGATTACCCCGCTTTGCGATACTGGCAATTGAAAAAAATGGCGTCAAAATTACCCAGTGTGCAGTTGAAGGATTAAGAAAAAGGATTGTTTGAGGTTGTCGCGACTTAGTACACTTTTTATTTCACATTTTGACTATTTGAAAATATATTTTTTAAATTTACATTGGTAAATGTACAGCTCGGTTTTCTAGAAAGCTCACATCGTGAGTTGCAAAATTGTTGGCGTTCGAGCATCGACTATAATCGTCTAAAACCGATAAACCAAACTTTTTTATGAAGTTTACATCCATACGCCGTCGGTGAGCCAAATGAAATAAAATATATGAAGTATTCGCAGGATGGCAACTTAAAAAAGTCAATATAGTCATTTTTTATTAAATTTCCGCTACATTTTGCGAAAAAAGACTTTTTTTCTTATTCGAATTTCACACATTTTTTTAGTTCACTGATAGACTCATAGTATATCGCTTAGTCGCCCTATACCAGTATCGCGTAGTCCCGCTCGAGTTATCTATCGCCGGCTCGCTGGCTCTCTCGCGCGCCCTTATCGCCAAGCCGGGCGGCAAGTGCCCTCGAGTGGGGTAAATAGACAACTCGTCGCGGATCAAGGCGAGGTGGCCCGAAATGAAAGGTGTAAAATTTTTACATAGAGTTCGAAAAATTATTTCGAACTGTCGCGAAATAATTCGAGCCCCCCCCCCCCCCCGGATCCCTTCAGCGGAAGACTGAAGTCTCCCCTCCCTTCGCCTCAGACGCGGGTCCAGAGATATTCCCCCCCCCCTTTTTCGCGATCTTGCAAATTGCTCCGATAAGCTGGCGCCCAACAAATTAAAATTATATCGCGTCTCCCCCCGGACTTGTAGTAAAAAATTAAGTGTGCGAGTGGCGCCGTTAGCGACGCGCCCCGCTTCTTATGTCACCCGCCAACCGGCTCTTTTTCGGATTAAAGAATTTTCTTTGATTATCTTCATTTTTATTTCTGGCTTTTATTCATTCAATTTTTTATGGATACCTTGATATAATGGAAATTCCGTTTAGTGGCCTTTATTTGACATATGTTTGAGTATATTTACAAATTTTTTCACTAGTTTTTGTGACAAAAAGGCGGCGCTGAAGCTGGATGAAACGAATCACCTTTTCTGATGGTGTCCAGCAAGAGGTCTCCCCTAACCTTTTTCAACCTGGAACGAAAATTCGAAATAAATTAAGGTCCAGATTTGCTTTCGAACCACGTAGGGGAATCGAAATATATTGATTTTCAATAAAACAGTGCCTGTTTAAAAAAAATTGTTTTCGGTGAAAAAGTTTCTCAAACTTAAGGCCAAGTGTCACACCGACCGAGCGGCCATGAGTGCGAGAGAGAGATAGCTGATTTGCAGATTCCCAATGATTCCTGAAACGGTTGATTTTTGGGAAAAAAAGAAAGGAAACACGTTCCGCTCTGTTGAACGACGAACAACCGCTTTCTCTTCTTTTGCCCGAAATATGATCCGTCTAGGAGAAAACTTGGCAGTAGGATTTTTACCGACTGGACGTATGACAGATCATATTTCGGGCAAAAGAAGAGAAAGCGGTTGTTCGTCGTTCAACAGAGCGGAACGTGTTTCTTTTCTTTTTTCCCAAAAATCAACCATTTCAGAAATCATTGGGAATCTGCAAATCAGCTATTTCTCTCGCACTCATGGCCGCTCGGTCGGTGTGACACTTGGCCTTAAGGGCATGTGCCACACGCCGCGAAATTTCGACGCGGGGTCCCATTACGGCGGTAGTGCAGAGCTCGTAGTTTTAGCTACGAGCCTCTGCCGCCAAAAGGAACCGCGCTCGATATCCACATGTCTCAAGACTTCACTCTACGCCGAAGAGTCGAGACCAGCCCCCTGGCACTCAGTTCACTGGCTAGTCTCTCGATGACGCCAGCCGCCACGTGGCGCTGACAGTACTCCGCGCCGTCCGTGCTGCGTTTGCGCCACGCTTTTGGCATATTTTATTTCATAACAAATAACTAAAGAATAATTGAATATATACATATAAGTATAGTAAATATGTACGAAATGTTTAGCCTTTTGTCCTAATGATAAGTCTAATAAATATACAACAGGCTAGAAATTCTGTACATATTTGATAAATTTACATGTATATGTTCGACTATTTTTTAGTTATTTGTTATAAAATAAATATAGTTAAATTGTTTCTCCGCAATTATATCTATATTTTATTATAAAGGTAGGACAGGTAGGAGATTAAATGTACACAACGGGATCGAATATTACCAAAAATATATATTACTTGAAATCACAGCTTCAAAAGTTATCGTATTACAGTAGTTTATGTTTTACAATGTTCAGCCATCTTCTTTCCGATTTGATTCTTTTTCTGTTGCTCTGAGTTAAGTCGTGAGCAGTATTGATGCATGCGCATTGTCACGTAATATTGAATTACATGCAAAAGCATCTCGCCAGCGTGATTTGTGCATGGGAAAGAAAGCTTCCCGTATGCGAGTAAGCTCGCAGTGAGTAGCGCTGTGATACACAGCGTAATCGCCAAGAGGAACAGCAGCAAGAGTTTCAATGGGATCTGCCTTCTTATCAGCCAATACATCTTCCTGCGGCTTTATTAGTTCTGTCCATGGAAATTTAGATGGAGCGGAGCCTTTTTTGAAACGAGGAACTTTGTATTGTGTCTGGAAAATAGAAAATGTAATTCTATTTACGCTCCCAACAATGCTATAAATTGTATATTCTAAATAATGACTCATTAAATATTTATAATAAATAAGAAAGAAACAGTGACATTGTCAATAATTTAATTAAATATTTAACTTACAACAACAAATTTTACAGGCAATGCCTATTGTTTAAACAAATACATTGGACATTCATTCTCTCTGTCGCGGTTTACCTGTGGCAGGTTTTCCAAGGCTAGAATTTTCTAGCAATGGAAATCGCTAGGCACTCTCTTTGCGAGAGAGTGCTACAATTTGACAAACTAATGCCTATTGTTTAAACAAATATGTTCAACATTTTTTCTCTCTGCCGGGATATATTTTCGGCAAGTTGTCCGCGGATCGAAGTCTAGCAGTGAAGAACGCTAGGGTCTCGTTCTACGAAAGAGCAATAAAAATTTTCCATCGCGAATTGTTTAAACAAATGGGCTCGAATCCATTTCTTTTTTCGACAACAGTCATCAGTGGAAATTTCATTACGGTTAAACTTTCTAGCAAACGGAGTTAGCTACAAACTCGTCTTGTAGTAGGGTAGTGACATTTTCCAACCTTTTTAAATTCATTTAAACAAATAAGCTCGAGTACGATACATGTTCTCGAAGCAGCTTATCATCGGTGCATTCGATTTCGGCCAAATTCTCGAACTAACGAGATCGCCCGGAGACTCACTTAACAAAAGGGCCGTGACAAGGGTAGTGAAACAATAGGTCATGCCTATTGTTTAAACAAATACGTTCAGTATCCAATCTCTCTGCCGAGGTTTAGCTTCGGCAGGTTTTCCGAGGGAAACATTTTCTCGCAATGAAGATCGCTTGAGACTCTCTCTGAAAGAGAGTGCTACAATTCAACAATCAATGCCTATTGTTTAAACAAGTATGTTCAACATTTGTTCTCTCTGCCGGGACTTATTTTCGGCAGGTTATCCGCGGCTCGAAGTCTCAAGCAGTAAAGATCGCTAGAGTCTCGCTTTACGGAAGAGCGGTAAAATTTTGCCATCGCGAATTGTTTTTCCAACCTTTTTCAATTAATTTAAGCAAATAAGCTCGAGTACGATTTATATTCTCGATGCAGCGTATCATCGATGCATTCGACTTCAGTAAAATTCTCGAAGGAACGAGATCGGCCGGAGACTCACTCAAGTAAAGAGTGGTGACATTTTACAGGCGAAGCCTATTGTTTAAACAAATACGTCAGCATTTGATCTCTCTGCCGAGGTTGACCTTAGGCAGGTTTTTCGAGGCAAGCATTTATTAGCAATGGAGGTCGCTGGAGGCTCTCTCTGCAAGAGAGTGCTACAATTTATCCATTACTGTCTATTGTTTAAGCAAATATGTTCAACAATTTTTCTCTCTGGCGAGATTCATTTTCGGCAGAGAAATCTGCTGATCGAAGTCTCTAGCAATAAAGATCGCTAGAGTCTCCTTCTACGAAAGAGCGGTGGAATTTTACGATCGGTAATTGTTTAAATAAATGGGCTCAAATCGATTTCTTATTTCGACGATGGTAATCAGTGGAAATTTTATTACTGCTGAACTTTCTAGCAAACGTTTGCTAGAGACTCGTCTTGTGAAAGGGTAGCGACATATTTCCATCCTTATTAAATTATTTAAACAAATCCCTCCCCGATCGATGGGGAGGAATTACAAAACGACGAGGACAGATAACTCGAGACTCGAAAGGGAAATGGTATGTAAGATAACCCAATCGATGGGGAGGGATTGAAAAAGAACGAGGACAGATAACCCGAGACTCGAAAGGGAGACGGTAGGTGAGATAACCCGATCGATTGAGAAGGATTACAAAATAACAAAGTCAGATAACCCGAGACTCGAAAGAGAGACGGTAGGTAAGATAACCCGATCGATGGGGAGGGATTGAAAAATACCGAGGACAGATAACCCAAGACTCGAAAGGGAGACGGTAGGTGAAATAACTCGATCGATGGAGAAGGATTACTAAATAACAAGGTCAGATAACCCGAGACTCGAAAGAGAGACAGTAGGTAAGATAACCCGATCGATGGGGCGGATTGAAAAATAACGAGGACCGATAACCCGAGACTCGAAATGGAGACGGTAGGTGAGATAACCCGATCGATGGGGAAGGATTACAAGTTAACGAGGTCAGATAACCCGAGACTCGAAAGGAAGACGGTAGGTAAGATAACCCGATCGATGGGGACGGAATGAAAAATAACGAGGACAGATGATCCGAGACTCGAAATGGAGACGGTAGGTGAGATAACCCGATTGATGGGGACGGAATGAAAAATAACCAGATAACCCGAGACTTGAGAGGGGGACGGTAGGTGAGATAACCCGATCGATGGAGAATGATTACAAAGTAACAAGGTCAGATAACCCGAGACTCGAAAGGAAGACGGTAGGTGAGATAACCCGATCGATGGGGAGGGATTACAAAATGACGAGGTCAGATAACCCGAGACTCGAAAAGAAGACGGTAGGTGAGATAACCCGATCGATGGGGAGGGCACAAAAAATAACGAGAAGAGATAGCCCGAGACTCAAAAAAGAGACGGTAGGTAAAATAACCCTATCGCTGGGAATGGGTTAAAAAATAACGAGGCAGGGATTAAAAAATAACCAGGCACATGATCAGGCAAGGCTTCGCTGCACTCACCGATACGCAAAGCAACCGCCTTCTAGGAATTGCGCTGCTCGACATTTTCCTTCTCGAGCACTTCTTTTCACGACCCAGATAAACACGTACTGCTTTTGTACCGCTCTGGGGGAGTTCGCCGTACCGGTACTGCACCTACCACGTACTTGCGTATGGTGCTGGTACAATACCAGTACGGCGTACTGGTATGCCGTGGCGTCACTGTGTATGATTACATATCAGTACAATACTGATACCGTACGTGTATGGCATAGGATACAGTTTCGGAATGGCACACTTGGTTATCTGCGCACTGTACACAAATATTCGGCCGATCAGGTGAGCTTTTCGCCGATTCGACGCACGTCTCACGACTATACTGGTAAACCCTTTTTCACACATCGCGGATAAACCGACCCGTTCTAAAATTCTTGCGAATGTATGGCGCACGCAGCAACGTATTTCGAAAAAAAAACTGCATGTGAACCGAACGAATATACAACGTTCCGCGAGGGGTGCCGCTTCCGATCTGTCAAAAGACAATTTGCTGTCATGAAGCTAATGCGAGCCAGATTGACAAAAGTTGAGAAACACGGCGCAAACTAAAAAAAAAAATTCATTGATGGTCAGCTTTCCGAGGGAAGTTCTGAAGCCTTTTGGCGGGAGAAAGGAGACCTTTTGGCGGGAAATTCAAACGTGAGGTCCCCGATACCTGCGATCAGGATAGTGGACAATCGAGACAGTTCGAGAACTTTTTGCGGGAAGTTTAAAAGCGAAGATCTTTTGGTGGGAAATAGAGGTGGCGCGCGAAAACGGACCTTTTGGCGGGAAATTCAAAACGCGTGGTCCGCGATACCAGCGATCAGGATAGTTACCAATCAGGTCTGTTAACTATCAAGATTGTTGAGGTGAGGATACCAAGTAACACACACGGTTATTTACAAAGATATTTATGTTTATTACGAATTCAAAATTCACGTAGATGGCGCTGGCGTTGCGCAGAACCGATCGAAGCCCGTTCTCGATCTCGCAGTAAGGCTCTTCTGCCGTGGTCCAGCCGAGATGACGATAGTTGCGTTCGAGCCACAAATTTATGCTTTTATACCCGGCTGGGCGATCGTACCATGGTGTTGGTGGTTTGAAGAGGAAAATCGGCGGCTGCACATTCGCATTGAGCGCAGCTACTGTTAGTTCTTTGACTACAAATTCGTTGTTGTCCCGCTGGAAGCCCGGTGTATCCATCATGTACTCCATTGCGATTGGTGATAAACGCTTGACTCGAGCGTCTTTCATAGGTGGATTTTGCATCCCCTCCATCACTCTAGAGGCGTCTCTTCACATCCCCACCTATGGGGTTGTATTCTACGATGCGATCGTGCAAGATCAGGAAGGATGCTGTAGTTTCCGCGGGAAAATTGGAATCAGTCTCTAGTTCGATACAAACGTCAACCGAGGCCTGCTTGAGCGCATCGTTCTGTTTCGAGCAGTCAATCACGATGAGTGGAGCATGTGCGATGAAGTCTGTCTTTGTCAGCATGGGTTCCTTGCCGTAATACGCAGTCTGGAAGCTGGCGTACATCTCATACAACTGAGCGTCGTGGTTGCGTCACACGTCGAGATTGAGATTACCGTAAGGGTAGCACTGCGAATTGAGGAACAGTTTTATATGGATTATTGCGCAGTGATCGAAGCGGCTAGCGTTTGCCATTCGAACGCCTCTTCGATTCATCTGGAAGGCGAGAATGACTGAGCACAGTTTCTCCAGCTGATTCGACGTCTTGACTGTCTAAACGTGTTTCGTCGTGGTTGGGAACATGGGGTGTTCGTACAATTCCCACATGCGAAAACACATAGTGATGTCCTTCTCAATGTGACTGAGCAGACGTATTTTGTGCTTAGTTGACAGCATCACGTAAAGCATCAGCCACTCTATCTTAGCGATCTCAATCTTGAATTCGTCGGTGGCGCCGTTCTCAAGGCCTGTTTGAATAACTGCATTCGCGTCGTTCCTCGATCGCGTGAGAATCAGCTCGTGCTTCGTGTTGATGACGATCTTGCGGTAGTCCTCAGCGAAGCCAAGAATCATGGCGAGTGGTATGCATACATCGAAGTATCCCCTTTCGTCCATGAGTTACTTCGTCTCTTTGACTTTGAGCCAGCCGGAGTTTTCAACAATGGACATCTGACCGCGGCTCAATGAAGCGTAGCCCTTCATGAGACTCGTCAAACCAACGTTCTTGCTTCTGTCGATCTCTATGGCATTGATTTCCTCAAACAGATGCGAGATGGCGTTGTTAACCAACTTCGTCCCTGTGCCTGCATTTCCGTTCGTTTTTCTGAGTGTACCGCAGACGTGCAGCGAGCTTCGCGCCGATAGAACGCACAGGTCCTGATGTTGAATGGATATGCGAATCTCGTCGCTGTTGGTGAAGCTCGATGAAGTATAGGGTTGATGCACATGAGTCTCATAATGCGTTACGGACTCGTCGAATACGACGGGCGAGTGAACGTTTAATGCCTCTTCCATTCCAACTGCAGCAAAATATTATGCAAGTTACTTTTTTCCACCAAAGGCAACTTTGAGTCCGAGGCTTCTCAGGAACTGAATGTTGCGACGTGTTAGAAGCACAACCAGTTCGCATGCCACGAGCCAACAAGAAGGTGGTTGGTCTCATGAAGGACGAGTGTACCGGCAGTATCATGATGGAATTCGTTGGCTTGCGCAGCAAAATGTACAGCGTCCGAGTCGAGGGCCGTGAACGTGTGAAGCGGGTGAAGGGTGTGAAGAGGGCAGTGGTTGAGGCGAGCATCACCTTTGACGACTTTGTGCACTGCCTCCGGGAGAAATTAATGCTGCGCAGGCAGCAGTGCGTGATCAGATCGCGCTTGCACAAAGTGTTTACCGAGAGGCAAGTGAAGGTGGCGCTCTGTGCTCACGACGACAAACGTATCCCCTCCCCTATACCACGGATACGTTGCCGCGGGGGCACGTTAGAGCCCCTCCACCGTGATCGCGCGCGCAGTGGAGTGGATAGCGGGTACATGGGCATCGCGCTTGCAACCGTTTGTCTCAGACATCAGTAGGATGGACGGCATCGAGAAGCGCAACAAAATCGCTCTGCTCGAGGATTTCCTGCCCACGAAGAAACTGGCAGCATTGAGTATAAAAAGCATCTACCGTGTCACCAACCTGAGACAAGTCACAACGAAATACGGCCTGAGAGCCGTAGCCACCGTCGACGACGAGTACCAAGTCTTTCTGCCTAAATGCATTGCGGACGTATTCGTAAAGGATCCGAAGCTGTACGAGCACGTGGTACAAACAGCCACGGATGGACAATTGCTCCTGAAGTACTAGGGTGGCAGCGAGGCCAAGATGAATCAAATTAAATGCAGTATCGATCATAAATAACAACCACAATGTAAAACTATTTCTGTATTGAAAAATACATGTTCAAACCATTACAAATCAGTCTTATTGATCCAGCTATTGTGTGAACTATCGAAACCTAGCCACTTGACGTAGCCTCTGTCGCAACGCTTCTTCAACACTTTTTCCACGAGATACGTGTCGAGGTGCTGGACTCTCAGAAGCTCCTCCTCGTAGAAACCACCGGTAATAGGCTTGGCTTGGTAGTCCTTCAGCATGTATGTCACCGGAACGGTCGACGACATCACTCGACTCACCGTGAAAATTTCCGTCGTCTAGTTGGGCGTGTAGCCGTTCTCAAAAACGTGCTTATTCTTGCTGACTCGCACCTTGTCACCGATTTAGAACTTGGGCGCTTTGCGGATTTGACAATCACGAGGCTGCAGCAACAAAGTTTCAGCGTTGGCTGGTGCTACTTCATTCGGCTTCATTCCGATAGTGCGATGTTTGCTGTTGCGTTGACAAGGCGTTCGAGAGGCTCGACGATCGGTTTGAAAGTTTCGTCCAGAGCTCTCCCCATCGTTTGCTTATCCGCCTTGAGAAGCATGTACTTGCGCTTAATCGCATCCCTCATTTTCTCCATCTGGCTGAGCGTCTGTTTCTCACGACGAAACGCAGCCGTCACATCGTCGCTTCGACCACCCATAATGCACTGCGGGGGAATCACGCCGTGCGTGATATATTTATGGCAAAGCGGTCGAAGGTACCCTTTCTGTGCCTGCCACAGTCGAGTCCACCTCCACGGTTGATTACGAGAAATCCGTGATTGAAGTCGTTCCAGCAGGTCGAGCACAAGTCTCGGAACTGCACGTACGACATGTCCAAGTTCACGTGATCGTCATAGATCTGTCGGAGGTTCACCTCGTCCTGTCGAAAGATCACCAACAGATTGGGGTTATAACGCACCAGGTACTTAGGGATCTAAGCGTACGATTAACACAGGTAGAAGCAAGCAATGTTCGAGTGTCTACTCATGCAGTAGAAGGCTCTGATGTTGTACTGTTTCTCGCAGGCTGTATCGTCGAATACGATGATGGAATTGGGACAAGCGGCCGCGTGTGATACGACTAGAATGTGTTCGCTGAATGTAAAGTACCCTCGAGCGGTGCGAGCACTCTCTCGAGCCGTTTGTATTTTGGCTGATTCAGTGCCTTGGAGTACACGTAGACGTTTTCGAATCTCAAACCAATGGGATGCGTGATGAGGGCTAGCAACGCGTTGGTCTTGCTGCAGTTTGACAGACCGCAGAAGACTGCGCAAATACTGGTGGGCAGTAGTTCGACGCGTCGCATGCGCTGTTTTCGTTCCTCAACGAGCGCATTGAAATTCATCACCGGTAGCTTGTGCACTCGCTCTCTAATATCCATGACGTACTGGGCCGTCAAGGTATAAATAGTCCGCGTATATACCCTCGACTTCATTCGCTGACTGACCGTTACGATGCGCACATGTTGAGGTCTCCTGAACGAGCTCATCAGGAGACTTCCGATCTAATTGCATATACCGGGCTATCAGTTCTGCGGTATCCCAGTGTAAATCCTCTGGACGCAGCCTGCAAGGATTACGACACCGTATTCATGAGAAACTTGCCGCTTACGTCATGGCAAACACCATGAAAGCCAAATCGAAACTCGGTATGGGCGTGAAGAAGAAGCGAAAGCCCGTCATCGCTCTTTCCAAAATAGTGAGAGCCGCCTCGCGATCGACCGGAAGTAATTCTCGCGAAGTCATTCTATCAGCGCTCAAGAAGGCTCGCGAAGCTCTGAAGCAAGCTGGCAGAAGGAAGAAGGTGTCAGTGTCACGCGTACTGCCCATCCCGGAGAAAGTGGCAGAGTTTTGCCGTTTCTCATTCCCTTGTTTAGCGGCTTGAGTGCTACGGGAGCGCTGGTAGGTGGCGCTGCGGGTGTGGCAAAATATGTAAATACAGCTAAAGCCGCCGAGCGCCAATTGCGGGAGAATCGCAGACATAACGAGACGATGGAAGCTATCGCTCTCAGTAAGGGGCTCTATCTCAAGCCCCACAAAAAGGGATTTGGTGTACGCATGAAGGCGCGCGAAAAAAAAAGTTCAACTATCCCAAGCGTCCTCTAACGGACGCTGACCTGCTGAAATACGCGTAGGACATTCTGCACTTTCGCAGTGTATTCACGAGAAATGATTTGCCGAGGGGTGGACCGCATTATCGCGAATCGGCCATCATTAATCTCGACCGAGGGACCGAGAACGCACTGGGTGGCCTATCGAAAGAGTGGCAGCAGTGTCCTCTACTTTGACAGCTTCGGCGATCTACAACTACCTCGAGAACTCATGAACTACCTCGGAGTCGATGAGGTCAAGTACAATCACGCGAGATATCAGGATTTCGACACCTACGAGCGCGGCCACCTTTGCCTCTAATGCTTATATAACCAGTTGTAAGAGTGCACGCAGAGTCAGTCGCACATGATCCAATATGGAAGATTCAATGACTCTCAGCCTGTCGAGAACCTCGTCGTTACTGCAGGCGCAGTACTTTCCGCCCATCGAACTCTCACCCAGCAAGAACTACGTTCTCGGGCTAGTGGAATTCCTCTCGTTCAAGTCCGTACCCAACATTGATACCGGTAAAAACTAGGTTTACGCGGGTGACGAGGTGATTGTGTTGCCGACGGGAAGTTACGAGATCGACGATATCGAGAAGTACTTGCCGGATGCACTTGCGCGAAAAGGCATCTCCCTCAACCTTAAGCCCAACAACAACATGCTGCGTAGCTTGCTGAAGTGCAACCGAAGCGTGGATTTTCGACTGGGAGACTCCATCGCTGACCTGTTCGGTTTTGTTCCGCGCGAGTTGTCACCCAATACAACTCACAGCTCGAACTTGCCGGTAGCTATTCTCAGAGTCAACGCACTGCGAGTGGAGTGCAACATCATGTCCGGGGCGTACATCAACGAACACAGGGCTCACACGATCCAGGAATTCTTTCCAGCAGTATCTCCAGGATATAAGATCATCGAAGTTTCCTCAAAAATCATTTATCTCCCGATCACCGTCAAAGTCATTGACCATATGCAATTACGCATAGTCGATCAGGACGGAGAACTGGTGAATTTTCGCGGTGAAATCATCACTATCAGACTGCACATCAAGGAAGCTAAGTAGAGGGACGTCCCCATGTAGAAATTGACTATCGGCCCAGCGCTGGCTCAGTGTCGAACTTGATTGGCTGAGGCTCGACAAAAATGCTTCGCCCAGGTATGAAAATGTAACGCGGAGCTGACGCTCGGCAGCCAAATGTTTGATTGCCGCTGAAATGAAAAAATAAATAAGTTAACAAATTATGACAAAATATTCTGGTAGTATTTTTTGTTTCTATATGCTTTATTTATATTACTAGATATATGTTAATTGGATTAAACGTGTTCTCCCTCATTCAAGTTTTTTCCTAACCTGGGTTTCGAACCTACGGCTTCTAATTCTAGAGTTGAGCGCGCAACCTATTTAGCCATCCTAACACTTGTGTAGAATGTCCTTTTTTCGCTCCTTACTCTTATTATTAAAAAAAAATATCAATAAGTTGGCAAACGTTAAAGTTTGCATCGTTGCAATCCAACGAAAATGAATTCTTTTTGTCTATTTAGGCAGTCAAAATAACTTTTACGATATTTTTTATTTACTCGACAATCGTCTTCGACAATTTTTGTTCGACCAAGTTTTCGGCCGAGCCAGGACCAACTGTTGGCGCATGTTTTCTGTAATGATATAGCCAAACCTGACTCTACAGCCAAATTATGCCCGGGCTGCAGAGGCTCATCAGCTGGTGCAGGTTCAGTAATGTTGGTTTTTCGAGCCTTCAAATAACAGTTGGGTCTGTTCTGTATCATCGACATGCTGACGTTTGGACCAGTCTAGAATACCGAAGCTTGATATCCACAAATGGGCCAAGTCTCAGCTGATTGTCCAAAAACGGTTGAGCCAGCGCTGGCTCTGGCGTTGACTATGGCGTTGAATCAGCGTTGGGTCTGTTCTGTACCATCGACAGGCTGACGTTCGGACCAGTCTAGAATACCGAAGCTTGGTATCCACTACCGGGCCAAGTCTCAGCCAACTGTCCCCAAACGGTTGAGCCAGCGCTGGCTCTGGTGTTGAGCTAGCGTTCGGTAGGTTCTGTACTGGCGACATGCTGACGCTTAGGCCAGTCTAGAATACCGAAGCTTGGTATCCATTACTGGGCCAAGTCTCAGACGATTGTCCACAAACAGTTTAGCCAGCGCAGACTCTGGCGTTGAGCCAACGTTATGTCTGTTCTGTACCATCGAAAGGCTGACGTTCGGGCCACTCTAGAATACCGAAGCTTGATATCGACTACTGGGCCAAGTCTCAGCCGGTTGTCCACAATCGGTTGAGCCAGCGCTGGCTCTGGCCTTGGCTCTGGCGTTGAGTCAGCGTTGGGTCTGTTCTGTACAATTGACATGTTGACGCTTGGGTCAGTCTAGAATACCAAAGCTTGGTATCCAGTACTGGGCCAAGTCTCAGCCGATTGTCTACTAACGGCTGAGCATTGGCATTTCTTCATGGGTTATGGGTAACGTCTACAACAAGATCGGAGAGGGCTATAAAAGAGCGTTACCATGTCGTCCGAACATCAGTCGTCGACGAGTGTCCGAACATCACTCGTCGCCGAGTGTCGAAAATGCTAATACTTCGCAGCATTCAGTTCCTCAGAAGCCTCGGACTCAAAGTTGTCGTTGGTGGAAGAAAGTAACTTGCGCGCTATTTTGCTGCTGGAATGGAAGAGGCGTTAAACGTTCACTTGCCCGTCGTATCCGACGAGTCCGTAATGCATTATGAAATTCATGCGCATCGACCCTATACTTCATCGAGCTTCGCCAACAGCGATGAAATTCGCATATCCATTCAGCATCAAGACCTGTGCGCTCTCCCGGTGCGAAGCTCGCTGCACATCTGCGGTAGACTCAGCAAAACGAACGGGAATGCAGTCACGGCGACAACGTTAAGTAATAACGCCATCTTGCACCTGTTTGAGAAAATTCGCTACGAGATCAATGCCATAGAGATCGATAGAAGCAAAAACATTGTTCTGACGCGTCTCATGAAGGGCTACGCTTCATTGAGCCCAGGTCAGATGCACATCGTTGAAAACTCCGGCTAGCTCAATGTTGAAGAGACGAAGCAACTGACGGACGACAGAGTATATTTCGATGTATGCATACCGCTAGCCATGATTCTCTGCTTCGCTGAGGAATACCGCAAGATCGTCATCAATACGAAGCACGAGCTGATTCTCACGCGATCGAGAACGACACGAATGCAGTTATTCAAACAGCCCTAGAGAATGGCGCCAACGAGGAATTCAAGATTGACATCGCTAAAATAGAGTGGCTGATGCCTTACGTGATGCTGTCAACTAAGCACAAAATACGTCTGATCAGTCACATTGAGAAGGACATCACTATGTGTTTTCACACGTGGAATTGTACGAATACCCCATGCTCCCAAACACGACGAAACTCGTTTGGACGGTCACGACGTCGAATCAGCTGGAGAAACCGCGCTTCGTTATTCTCGCGTTCCAGACGAATCGAAGACGCGTTCGAACGGCAAACTCTAGCCTCTTCGACCATTGCGCAATAACCAATATGAAACTGTTCCTCAATTCGCAGTGCGCTCTTACGGTAATCTCAATCTCGACGTGTCACGCAACCAGTACGCTCAGTTGTACCCGATGTACGCCAGCTTCCAGACTGCGTACTACGGCAAGGAGGCAGAACCCATGCTGACAAAGACAGACTTCATCGCGCATGCTCCACTCATCGTGATTGACTGCTCGAAACAGAACGATGCGCTCAAGCAGGCACCGGTCGACGTTCGTATGGAATTAGAGGCTGATTCCAATTTTTCCGCCGGAAATACAGCCTACTGTCTGATCTTGCATGATCGCATCGAAGACTACAATCTCATAAATAGGTATGTGAGGAAACGACTCTAGAGTGATGGAGGGGATGCAAAATCCGCCTATAAAAGACGTTCGAGTCAGGCGTTCATCATCAATCGCAATGGAATACGTGGTGGATACACAGGGCTTCCAGCGGGAGAACAACGAGTCTGTAGTCAAAGAACTGGCAGTAGATCCGCACAATTCGGACGCACTGCCGCTGATTTTCCTTTTCAAACCACCGACAACATGGTACGATCTCCCAGCCAGGTATAAAAACATAAATTTGTGGCTCGATCGCAACTATTATCGAGTCGGCTGGAGCACGGGAGAAGTTCCCTACTGCGAGATCGAGAACGTCCTTCGATCGGTTCTGTGCAACGCCAGCGCCATCTACGTGAAGGGACAGCAAAAGCAGTTGCTCGAACGTTTTGGATTCGCTGCAAGCGACGTCGTGACGTGTCCTTCGCTCAAGAGGTCGTACAAAGTGACGGCATCCTGTTCTGACCATGAATCACCCAACTGCGCACTTCGAAATGTCCTGCTGTTGAGGAAGTTTCTTCGAGAAAGCCTCCCGTCCATTGGAATACCGCTTAAACTGTTTCATCACGTTGGACTTCGCTCTGCCATGGAACCCATCGACATCGCCCAGCTATCCAAGGAATTCATCGTCACCTTCGCTGCACACAGCGTCGACCTCGCCTGGCATAAATTACCTGAATTCCTGAAAAATGACCCCGAAGTCGTCGATTGTCTACGATGCCGCGAACACGTCCGGAAAAGTTTGCTTGGCCCACCACCGCTCAGAAGAGTATGTAAACAATGTATCTTGAATTTTTTATAAACATAAGTATCTTTGTAATCAACCGTGTGTGTCACTGAGTATCCTAACCTTAAAAACTTGAAAGTTATCTATCCTGATCGCTGGTATCGCGGGCCACGCGTTTGAATTTCTCGCAAAAAGGTCCGCTTTCGCGCGCTTTTTCCCACCAAAAGGCTACCCAGCAAAAATTCTCGAACTGTCCCGATTGTCTATTATCCTGATCGCTGGCATCGGGGACCTTGCGTTTGAATTTCCCGCCAAAAGGTTTGCTTTCGCGCTTTTTCCCAACAAAAGGCTTCCTGGCAAAAGCTGACCACCAATGAGTTTTTGAATTTCCCGCCTCAACTTTTGGCAATCTGGGTCGCATTACCGACGGTCAATTCCTACGGGAATCTGCATTACCGTCAACTAAAGAATTTCATTACTCTTAATACTATCCCGCTGGTAACTATCCTGAACCCTGATATCGCGGACCTCGCGTTTGAATTTCCCGCCAAAATGTCTGCTTTCACGCACTTTTTCCCACTAAAAGGTTCGTGTCTCTGCTTTTGAACTTCCCGCCAAAAGCGGGTCACCAGTTTTTTTCATTTTCCGCCGTGGCTTTTGCCAATCTGGGTCGCATTACCAACATGTTTGGGTCGGATTACCGACGCCAGATTCGAGGGAATCTGCATTACCGACGGTGGTAGAGTCTGCATTACCGACCGTCGGTAAGGTATATTCCTACATGCGGGGAACCGACCTAGCTATACTACTAATAGCCCTTTTACTTTAATTTACTCTTTGAAAGGAAACACGAAGGTGCTTTACTTATCCACTCTAAAGCATACAATTCTTTAGGCCAAAATTGCAGTAAGTCTTCTATATAAGTTAATAATAATTATCTTAATGCCATCAATTTATGTACGAGTTGGGTAAATTAAATAATGAGACTGGCAACGCAGCGTTCAGTCTGGCAACACTGGGACGCGGGACTTGGAGGGGCAGTAGGTGAACATGTGGTACGCCTTCAGTACGAGTTTGAACTCGCTAGAGTCATTTGGTTATCTGTTACATCTTTTTTTATGAAACAGATTTTCTAGTGCGTTCTACAAATTAGTGACGTCAATTTCGAGCAACGGTGTGCTATCAGGTTTTGCTTTAGACTTGAGCACAGTGCAATGGAAACTTTTGCAAAACTTTAGCAGGCCTATAGAGACTGTTTTGTCAAGGACCCAGATTTTTCTGTGGTTTAAGGCATTTTCAGAAGGAAGGTAGTTGATTGAAGAAGAACCACGCAGCGGAAGGCCTTCATCTTCAAGAACCGATGAAGTTCTTGTTTTTGCCTCAAGGCCAAACGGTCAATCAACACTTTTACCGAGAGGTTCTTAAAAAACTTCGAAAAAGGCTCATGCTTGTGAAACTAAACATCAAGAACAACTGGGTGTTGCATCACGACAATGCGCTTTGTCACACAGCAATTTCCACAAACGAGTTTTTGGCCAGTAAAAACACTCCTGTGGCTCCTCAGCCTCCTTAATCACCTGACTTGAGTCCTAGTGACTTTTCCTCTTCCCGAAATTGAAAAATCACCTCAAGGGCCGTCGTTTTGGGACACTCGAAAACATTCAAACGGCTGTAACCGATCAGCTGAAGGCGATTCCAATATCCGAGTTCCACCACTGCTATGAGGATCGGAAGAACCACGCTGTGTGGCTTCTCACGGAAGTTATTTTGAGGGAGACAATGTTGAATTGTAATTCTATTCTAATGAAAAATTGATAAAAATCAGTCTCGTTACTTAATTTACACTCCGCGTATAATATCCAAATACTCTTATTTTTCTTTCCAAATTACTCCATCGTTTGACGAAATTATAGGGCTCTTCATAACATTTGTAAAAACTTTAAAGAAATAGATTATAAATGACAGTTTTTATATATGATTGCGTCGAAAAGCCATGTGGAGTTGCCAACGTTGAATTTATACATCTCAATATCGTTTCACAATATTATCGTCAATTAACATAAAATCTAATATTATATAAGAATGTGAATTTACCAAGGGCATTCTCATATCTTTGAAAAATCTGTTCTGATAAAAATACTCTTTTACTCTTCAGTCATAAGAACCACACATTTGCTGCTTTTATGCAACCTGCCATTCGATAACAATCTTTTCAAAATTGTTTCCGCATAAAAACTTCCTGCTCAGGAAACTTTCGTTTTACGTGATGGAAGCATGTTGCAAAAGAAGCATCTGTCTATACAGACGCTTTGCATATTCCCAAATAGTAGACGAGAGCACCGTGACAGATATCAAATTTTTCAAGCCCTTGTCCCGAGCGATTTTTTTAATTGATGGAAAAACACTGGAGTACATGAAACAAAAAAAAAGAGATTCTAATAACCTCCTCCAATCATCTGTATTTTAAGTAGAAAAAAAATTTTATTACTTTTAATACAGATGATTGGAGGAGGTTATTGAAAGAGAATCTTTGCTTTTTGTTCCATGTACTCCAGTGTCTTTGTACGAAATTGTATTCGTGATTACTAAAACACGAACACAATTTTGATCTGTCAAAAATAGCACCTTTATAAACGTCAGCGCCAATCCGTCATTAAAAAATTAGAAAAATCTCGGTTTGTAAACGAAATTCATGGTATTAAGCACGGAAATAGAAAAAAAAACGAAACCCGTGCGGAAGATTGGCAGGGTCTATCTAATACAATTCGGGGCCTTCGATGGATTATTTATGGATTCCATCGTAGGGTTTTAGTACGGTGACCGAGTAAATGCCTTTAAGGGGTGTAGTTGTAGATTCCCTACAACTACACCCCCAGCGATTTCCCCAATACTACTAGACTTTGCTACAATAGGGGCAAATCAGTATAAATTGTTTAACTAAAGAATATGTGGCATAATAATTATCGAGATCGATTAAATATAATTATGCATTTAGTAGACGAGCTGTGATGCCTTAAACCGCATGCAGTGCGTTCATTGGAACAACGCGGGATTAAAGGTGTCAAAATATGCGACAGAATTCTAAGCCTCAAATGTATTAAAATAACACATTTGTTTTTCACATAGCACACACTCGCCGGTACGCATATGGCTGCAAAAATTTTTATGCTCTATCGTTAAGGCACTTTTAAAGGCCCTGGTTATTTGGCCTTCAATGGCCCTCGGTAGCAAAGTGTGACCGGCCACTGATGGCCCATGAGAAGCTTCCAGACTAGGGCCTTAATAAAGTTAGGGAAAATTAAGATGGGCCCGATCAAAGCCCGAACTCAATTTCCGCACGGGAAATTAAACGCAACGGAGCTTCGGTAAAAAGGTGCGTCATATGAATACAGCATTTCCAAGAAAAAAAACAGCGAAACGTAAAATGTTTTCGCAGCAACCCTCTTACCTATGATATTTTATTCATTTTTTAAATGTTTACATATAAAAAAGATCCGTGGCGGTATGGCTGTCCGACATATAGACAACGCACAGCCTAAACTGCTGAAGATAGAAACAGGAAAGTGGAAAAATATTTTTCGTAGAAAGTGTAAGGGTGCACTAAGAGCGGATTTTTCAACAACCAACTCCTAAGGGAGTGAAATGGAGTGTCAAAGTTTCTATGGAAAATTGTATACCTTGCGTGTATCAACTTGAAACTCGGTATAAATATTCTTCAAAACTGATAATAAAACGCAAATTTTATGATTTTTCATAACAACCTCTAATTAGGAGTGCAACGAGCAATCGAAGTTTGTATAGTAAAATCGTATTCTCGGCTTTTACCCCACTAACATTCGGAAGATATGTTTCTTAAAGGCCGTAAAGGTGCACTAAGAAAGGATCCCTCGAAAATCAACCCCTAAAAGGATGAAATAGGATGTCAAAGTTTGTATGGAAAATGGATGTTGACCAGTTATTTTTATTCGAAAAAAGCAATTTTAGTAAGGTTTATTTTTGTACGAATCGTCATTATTTTCTCTTTTTTTTCGTTTTGAATGTAATCTGTTCAGAAACACTCCTGCCCTGAGGCGCTAATAGCTTGAGGCCAAATTCCACGCGGGCGAAAACTAGTTATTTTATAACTAATCATTCATCTTCTTCACGATGTTCAAAAAGCTTGAGGATGGAAAAAAATGTTTTTCTTTTTTACCCATATGTATAAAGTTTTTCATTTCTTTGTGTGTACACGCTCAATCCTTTAGTCCTTGTGCCTTGTGTCTCCGGCCGACCAACCGTATAGAGATTCCCAGGTCTTGCGCCTCGCAGGTGACTTGAGTTGGATGGATTTGAATAGGCATATGCGATATGTCGGCTGGCTTCGTGTATGCGTGTACACATATAAAGTGCCACCTTGAATTCAAGAGAGTACAGTGGTTTCGTCGATACACCCCCCCCCCCCCCCCGCCACCCTCCCTATATATCTATACATGTAAAATCTCGGAGCTCCGTCTCCCGGATCAATATACGCGTATGGATAGAGGGAAGCGAAAGCGAACGCGCTTATAGAGGGTCTCTTCGCTGGGTCTCGAATCTCAGGGTAATAAATAAGGTAGACGAAAGGAGAGTCGAGACAGTCCGCGATGTCTTTCGCGGAATGCATCGGCTTCCGTCAAACGTTCGAACGTCGCAAACGGGGACGCACACAGGCCCGAGACGAGGTTGGCGGAGAAGGGCCGACGAGTCAGCGGAATGACGGGGCGGGGGTGGGGGGAGGATGGGGAGCACCCATCGAATCTTCCGAGTGGAATGCACATACGCTGTGCGGCTTCGCTGTGGGGTCTGCAGAGGGGGCTGATCCGAGCCTAGAGATTACATTAAGGCTTTTCCAAAATGAGCGATGTCGGCCGTGACGTCCAAGAAGACGAAGACGACGACGACGACGAAGAGAAGAACGGCGTAGGACGAGAACAACGAGTACGAACGAGAAGACGAAGAAGGCGACGAGAGAAGACGAGAGCTCTCCATCGTCGTTGCCGTGTTCGTGTGTATGTGCAGTGCTCTCAACTTTTCGCTATAACCGAGACTCGAGAGCAAGGCGGCGACCCACTTAACGATTCCCAAATGTGGATACCACGAGCGTACCGTGACGGAGCACGAGAGGGAGGCTCTTATAATATGGACACCACGCACACTCCACCAGGATCACATGCGCCCAACTCGAGAGAGATCTCTGTGCAGTTTCGCTCTGAGATCTCTCGATTATCTGCTTCGATGAGCTCGCTTTTGGACGGAAAAAGAACACTGAAGGAATTCTGATATTGTAGTCCCCCCCCCCCCTTCCGTCCGAATTTATGCAAAATCTTTATAAGAAGAATAAACAGCAACGACGAATAATCAATAGACGTCCAAACACAATAGGGATACTGTTTAATCCTTTTTTTTCGCCACGAGGATACAATCTGACAGTACAGAGGGTTTCAACATTCTGTCTGTATATTCGTAACGAGATATTTTTATACTTATTTAAAACCGGCCCCCGAGTGGAAAATACAACTCATGACCGTCTAGCCCTGAGCTAGTAAAATCATATTTTAAATCGCCAGTAGCTAGCCGTTTTAGCTAGTAACTGCCCAACCTTGTAACGCTTTCATCGTCTAGTGGCTGGATACAGAAAATAAGGTGGTGATTATATAAAAAAAATATCCTGCAGCTGTATAATATTTCTTCTCCAGATAATGTGTAAAATTTTTTTTTCACATTATTTATATCGCGGCGTAACTTGACGATTTTCTTCCTCAACTGCCAATGTTGGTTATGATATTTCCGCTGCAAATATATTAATTGATTAATTTGAAATTATATCAGAAAAAAGGCTTACGTGTGAGGTGGTTTCAATCCACTGAGCCAGTTCTACTTAGTTTATTAATATCGGATCGTCTACACATGGAAAAAGTTGCGTTATTAAAAAAATGGGTAGGTTAACAAATTTAAATAACATTATCGGATTGATTACTTTTTTTGCATTGAGAGCTATATTCGCATAGAATAAACTAACCTCAAATTGTATTTATCCAAACATTTATTCTGAATAGTGACGAATTGATGAGCACGATGGTACTGCAAACAAAGCTATCTATTATATAAACTACTAATGAGGATATAAACATTATATAAACTAATCACAATCGACTGGGCAATGGCTAATCAAAGCGACATCTATAATCAAGTTCGGCGAGGAAGTGACTAACCGAGGGGTATATAGCCGCAGTTAGTGTTGGCTAGGTCATGGCGAGATACCCACTTGAGAGTTTTGTTCATCGCAACGCCACCTAAAACTCAAGTCGGCTAGCCAGCCATGAGTCATTCGCTAGATGATGGTACGTGTAGTCACATAACCTTACTTTGTTATTCGTAACCATGGTTGGCTAGACCTGTACGGCATAGTTACTAGATGGCATTTTTATTGTAACGCAGCGACATCTATAGTTAAAATCGATTAGGCAGTGAATAGACAAGGGCTGGATAACAAAATATTTAGAATATTACTAGCTCATAGCGAGGCGGACATTAGTCAGTGCGTATGAGCTCAATTGGGCGAGCCAGTTACTAGCCCGTAACTCAGGCAAGCTAGCACAATATCACGTATATGTGTCGTTTCCTAATTACCTGATCCAGTATCACGATGATAAAGCAGATGGAAAAGCGATCATTAACTCACTCCCGTAAATCTCAAGGTATACATCGGGGCTCCCCGAAGTTATAATGCCAGTTCCATTTCTAGCATTCTCCCCGATTATTCTTTGCTTCATTGTCAGTTGCACACAACCTCCACACCCTACAAGTTTCCGCGCATACTGGATAACCATATTTCAAGTGAGAATTCGCGATGCAAAAGCGACTAAAAGATAACGAAAAACGCTGAAGATTTGCAAGTTTAGCGGAACAGCACGAAAGCCGTGAAAGAGATACGTTGAGGATCGGGAGGAAAAAAGCCACGGTGAATGGAGAAAGGAAAAAGAAATGAAAGAGGCATAGAGATTCGGTAAAATGGTACGGGAGTTGAGAGAAGAGACGAAAGAACGAGAACTCACGGAAGGTTCCCGAGCACGGCATTCCTCCGCTCTCTTAATCAACCATCAGTTCTCTACTCATGACATGTTCTCACACTCTTTTTCTCCTCTTGACTCCGAGTGGCTTCATCTTCTCGCGCAATTCACGCACGGAAATAATTTGGCTGAAGTGTATGAATAAATTTTCTCCGTGGAGCCGCCAAATTGAATTAGTTGCCGAAGCAGCGAGCGGGCAGTTCTCTCGTCCGGGCATCCAGCCCGAGCTGCTCCTTCTTCCTTGACTGGCGTTGATAGATACGTACGTGTACATTCCGCCCCGTATGTAATAAAAATGCGTACCTATATGTGGAATATTGGGTGTGCAAGTATGACTTTATGGATTTTTTACCGACGGTGACGCTTCCAGCAAAGGACCGTTCATTTGGTCCAAAAGTAGGCATTTTCAATACGATCAATATTATCGTAACTATAAGTAATTATCGTAATTATAAGAAACACATTAAACACCTATCGTAATTATAAGAAACACTTCAGTCAAACAGCATCAACTACGTTCGATAGCTGTGTACAGATCTTTCGAATATAAGTATTGAAACCTCATCATAATGTCACTAGTACGAGATTCGTCATGTATTGAAAATCCGCAAAGTCATACTTGTGTACACCCAATACGTTAAAATCTAGATAGAAGTAAAGGGTGTCTCAAAATGACCTGACATTTTTATTTATTAATTAGACATATTATTTATTGACTAGTACTAATATTTTCATTTGAATGGATCATTATCAGTCTATTTTCGGAAATTTTCGATTTCTTAAAAACATCAGTTTCGTATACTACATACCTGTAGAAATACGATAGAGAACATTATTTAGGTTGGAGTGACCGATAAGGGGCTAAAAAGAGTGATCGAATAGAAGCGTCTCTGCGCGCTCAGCGCGCTACCACCGTTTCGAGCGTCCAAAGCTCGCAGAACAGAGATCCAAAACCAAAAATCCCAAGAAAGTGGAGCTTTTGAAGAAGCCGAAGAAATAATGCATGGACCAGGCATCGCTGATGAAGGGTAAGAGGCTTTTTTTAAAATGTTATGTACATTTTAACAAGAGAAGCTTTAAACGCGTTTTTCTCAAAATAACGTTTTTCGACCTTGTCGACAGAATTTTGGAAAACCATTGGACCGATTCGGCTCAAATTTACAGGGATTATTCTATGCATGTATCTCTTCAACCCCTACTAATAGTATAATTATTCATTAATATTTAATCCTATTTTTAAACAATTTAGGTTGTAGAAAACAGTCGAAAAATTCAAAAGTGCGCCATTTTGTTTGCTTTTTATCGGGGGTAAACGTTTTTAGTTGGGGTCATAACTTCAACCCCACGCCATAATAAAATACTCGAATTTTTGTTTTCAGATGCTCCAAAGTTAAGCTTTTGTGTCGACAAGTTAAAAGGAGGGGTAACTTCAGGCAGCCAGATCACCAAGATAAATTTGAAAAAAAAATGTTAACATCTTTTTCTTGTACTTTGAAACTTCTATTTTTATGTATAAAAAGCTTCAAATATGGAAAGAAATGTTATTATGAAAAAAAATTGTTGAAAATATGTGCAATAGATGGAGACTAATGCCTTAAGGTAGTAGTCTCGCCACAGTCACGTTGAAAAGTTTATTCTCCGCTTAATCGATGGAAGCTCCGAAATATTGCGAAATATCCGTATAATATAGGTTGTGTACATCCTATCGGGATGCAAAAACTTATAAAGTAATGTTGAAAACGCCGAATATATATTACATGCCTGTAAATATGAAACCGGAATTTGCCCATAGATAGCCCTAGCTGTCAATGTAGTTACCGTCAAGTCGCGTAATTGGCGCCATTCGCTTTTTTGACATCTGACAAAGATTTTTAACTCACAACAATACAAGTTTCATATCCCAACATAGTTTGTTATAGCATTGAACATGTCGAATTTTGTGCCGGGAAATTACGATTTGCAGACAGCATTAATTTTCTGTTACCATTTGACGAAAACTGCTGCAGAATCGTATCGAATACTTATCGAAGCTTACGGTGTGAATGCTCTTGGTAAATCACAGTGCTTTGAGTGGTTTAAAAAATTCAAAAGTGTCGATTTTTACGTGAGAAACGAAGAACGTGGGAGGCCACCGAAAAAGTTTGAAGACAGCGAATTGGAAGCATTGTTGGATGCTAAAACCTGGCGAAACTGTTAATACTGAACGCTACCGACAAAAAATGATCGATTTGAATCAAGCTTTGCGTTAAAAACGACCAGAATGTCAAAAAGGGCAACACAAAGTGATTTTGCTTCATGATAATGCACCATCACACACAGCAAAACTGGTCAAGGAAACAATTGAAGCGTTTAGTTGGGAAATACTTTCGCATGCAGCTTATGGTACTCACCAGACTTGGCTCCGTCCGATTACCACTTATTTGCATCGATGGAACACGCACTTGCTAAGCAGCACTTCACTTCTTACGAAAATGTGCGAAAATGGCTCGATGACTGGTTTGCCTAAAAAAAGCAACAGTTTTTTTGGCGTGGCATCCACAAATTGACAGACAGGTGGGAAAAATGTATAACTAGCAATGGACAATACTTTGAATAAAATATTTTTCATTATTTTGATACAATAAACGTGTATTTTCTATATAAAACTTCCCGTTTCATATTTACATTATATACATTACATATATTATATATATATATATATATATATATATATATATATATATATATATATATATGTGTGTAATAGTAATATAAAAAATCTGCCGCGTCATACATTGTCTACCGATGAACGCGCCGAAAGCTCGCAGTGTTGTCAAATCACCGGCTCTAATTTGCTCCAGTCGCTTCGTGACACTAGCGTCGCTAGACATTGCTTAATTTAAATCGCTATATCCCTGAAACTAGACGGTCAAAATTCATGATCTTTTTTTTCCTACTTCGTCATATGTTCCTCTGTAATTGAGAAGTAAAAAAAAATCTTTAGGAAAGTTGCGAAGTTATTGCGCGAAATGAGCAATTTTCTACTGCTCCTCATAAGAACACGTGTAAAACCGTACAACCTTTGATTGCCAATATCTCGAATACACAACGGTGAATCCTTTTAAAATTTTGCAGGTTGTCACTTAATAGTACCCTGAATGAGTCCTCAAAATAAAAATAAAAATCTATAGAAAAACGCCTTGGCGAGACTACTACCTTAATTGTGGCCTTCAATTCATCCAGCAATGCAGCATAGTACAGTCTGTTGATTGTTTTATCCGTTGCAAGGTAATCAATAAGAATTATTCCATGGCTATCACAAAAAACTATCGCCATCGCTTTTCCTGCAGAAAAAACGACCTTTGTCTTTTTCAGAATTGGTTCCCCAATCGCAATCCACTGCATTGACTGTTGTTTGGTCTCGGGCGTAAATCGTGGTGTATCCAGATTTCATCGACGGTTATCGTTCGCTTAAAAAATTCCGCCGGATTTTTTTTTATACAGGCTGACACTCGCGCAACATACCAGCCCATACGCGCTTTTGGTCGATCGTTAACAAGCGCAGCACTCAGCGCGTGGTAAATTTTCCCATATTCAAATCTTGATGTAAAACCTTGAGCACCCGTCCAGATGATATCCTACGAGCCTCTGCAATATCCTTAACAGTCAATCGACGACCTTTCATCGCAGTTCGATGCACTAAATCGACCATTTCGTCAATTGTAGCCGTTTTCGGGCGCCCGGAACGTCCCTCGTATAAAATGCTCGTACGTCCACATTTGTACTCGGGCACCCAATATTTGACCGCTTTAAATGAAGGGGGGCTTCACCATCTACAGAGTTTAAATCATCTTTTATTTCCTGAGTTTTTTTTTCGTTTCAGATGAAGGAACTATCACTGCGTGAGACTCGGTTTTCTTCATTGTTGACAAACAACGTCAGCTGGCAAGTTTGGAAGAATGCCATAGACAAAGTAATGATTGTAATTTGTTGTTAATGAACATTACTTGTAATGAACATTGTTAATGAACATTACTTGTAATTTTTACGGTTTACATATGAGGCATTCTTCATCAACTGGGCCACTTTTTTTTCAACCTCTCCAATTTTTTTCAAAATCTGCCAGTTTGAAATATTAGTCAAAAGGAACGGCTGTGATTTTTTTTAGATTTTTTAGGCGTCCGTTCAGGATTTTCAATTTTTCATTACGAGCACTGTATCCGAAAAAATATTCATCAAACAAAAAAAAACAAGAATAAAAACTTTTTTATTTTTTCCGCTTTATCGAAAAAAATCAAAATCATAATTTTTCTGCATTGAGATCATTGAAATTTGGCAAAAAAATGAGAATAACATTTTTTTAAACCTAATAACACACTTTCGATTTCGGTACAAATTTTACAGGATGTCTGTCATTGGGTAAAGAGACTGCGAAAAATTTTCAGAATGGTACCTGCAATGGTTAGGATGAAAAAAAAATAAAAACCCTGCAAAATCCTAACCGCATATATGCGGTTATGAGATTTCGCAGGGTTTTTATTTTTTTTCAGCCTAACCATTGCAGGTACCATTCTAAAAATTTATGCGGTTATATAAATTTTCGGCATATATGCGGTTATGAGATTTCGCAGGGTTTTTATTTTTTTTTCATCCTAACCATTAGGATGAAAAAAAATAAAAACGCTGCGAAATCTCATAACCGCATATATGCGGTTATGAGATTTCGCAGGGTTTTAATTTTTTTCATCCTAACCATTGCAGGTACCATTCTGAAAATTTTTTCGCAGACTCTTTACCCAACGACAGACATCCTGTAAAATTTGTACCAAAATCGAAAGTGTGTTATTAGGTTTAAAAAGATGTTATTCTCATTTTTTTGCCAAATTTCAATGTTCTCAATGCAGAAAAATTATGATTTTGATTTTTTTCGATAAAACGGTAAAAATAAAAAAGTTTTTATTCTTGTTTTTTTTTGTTTGATAAATATTTTTTCGGATACAGTGTTCGTAATGAAAAATTGAAAATCCTGAACGGACGCCTAAAAAAATCTAAAAAAAATCACAGACGTTCCTTTTGTCTAATATTTCAAACTGGCAGATTTTGAAAAAAATTTGAGAGGTTGAAAAAAAAAGTGGCCCAGTTGATGAAGAATGCTTCATATATCAAGGCCATCTCTCGGGCGGCGAAAGCAATTATTTGCTACTGTTACTTTTTGTTGATAAGGCCGGAAACTAAGCTACATGACTGTCAACGTCTCACGGTCCTCTTATCCCCGCCAAGTTTTTTTAGGATCCGCCCATATGACAGATCCCAATTGTCCCAACCCGATTTTCGCTAGCGATATTCGTAACTACGTCAGGTCGGGTAAGGTGGTATAGGAGTACGCACGTAAGCTTCAAAGCGGTGAAAAAAACAAACAGATAGATTTTACAAATCAGTTCGTGTTTTAATTGAGAGAATATCTAGCATTCTAATTAATTTATGAAGGACAATTAGAAATTTTAATTTTTTAAAAATAACAAACTAAAAACTACAAAAATCGATTTGCGAACTCTTAGGCATACGGACGTTTATCGAAGGTCGATAAGAGTACGCAAACCTCAATCTGGAGAGCTGGAGCGAGACAGAATTTGTGAAGTTTGTGAAGTTCGTGAAGTTCATGAATTCGTATCTCCGCAGAGATGTAGCTGGTGGGGACCTCTTCAGCCTCTTTAGAAGAGTGGCTTCAGTCGCTTCCAATGAACGGGTTACCGTCCTTATAGATTCACCATCATTCATTAACTCGCTTCCTTGCATTTTTCCGTAATTGACCATAGACTTCGCTGGGCAATCCGTTTCCTTCGGGGCATGCTGAAAGTAAACAAAAAACTTAATCTTTAACAACAGTCGTATAAGAGTACGCGCGTACTCCTACACATCTAAGCACTGCGTAATCTCATACGACCAGCACATTTTTAACAAACATGACTGTTACTGCCATTTATTGATGAGATGCGAAATTACTTTCATTTTGAACAATAAAATAAATTCTGTTTCGTACTTGTAGTGCTTTGAAAATGTCAAAAATAAATAAGAAATGGCAACCAATACGTCAAACCTACCTGGCCTCTCCGTTCTATTCCACTTTGAATTTTTTTTTGTCACAAACATTTACGCTGTTAGGGGGTTTAAACACAACTAAAGTTAGCTTCGCTTAGCAAACCGTTTCATCAGTATAGCGTAACTGCGTACTCCTATACCACCTTACCCTACTACTACACGAACCTCATCTACCCAATAATTACTTAATGGTTTCACCCGGATAAAAATGTCTACCAATAACAAATATGCAATTCAATATTCGTAATGGATTCTACTAGATCGTTGGTGCGATTCATATATTACAATAAAAACAAATTGTACTCTGCATGTACTCTTTATCACGGTTAACATTTCGACGAGGACGCGCCGTGGAAGCTCGTCAAATATTTAATTTCTAGCACCCCTTTGTGCGTGAACGACAATAGTCGATACGAGAAGTTCGCTAGAACACTCCACTCGACCCCACACATGACAATAGTTACGCAGAGTGTGCAAAAGTACATTCCACAAAAGGTTTTCGAGGATTATGGAATTGCAATTAGTATTTCAATTTCATTAGCCCGGTTGAGCACGGCTCTTTCTCCGCGTAGCACTAATTTAAATTACACGCTTCCGGATTTCATCACGTCTCGAGTGATCCGAGCAAGCGATACTCGCACAATTGAGCAATCACTATCTCAACGTAAAAATAGCGTTTCAGTTCACCAACAATGTGCCGACATTTACGAATGAGGTTAAAGATTAACTGCTTTGCCGTTGACGGGATGAATCTATTACGTTTTCGTACCCGTTTGACGGGATGAATCTATTATCATCCGTTCTCATTATATTTTTATTTAAAAATTCCATTAATCACTAGAAGCATAGAATAAAGCATTCTTCGTTGCTGCAAATATTTATTTTTTTATATTGCCGTGATGAAGATAGATACTAAGAATCAAACCGTTTCACTGATTTTCATTAAGGTGCTACTTTCACGAACCCGAATATTTGATAATTAACTGATTTTCATCTACAATTAAGTAAAATTACATCCCAGTATACTGGTGAAATTTCAAGCCATGTCAGTGAACTTCTACCAAAAAATTACGACTTTAAAAATCATCTAATTCATGCGGCAATTTATGGAGATGGTATGCTGGCCACATTTTTATCTGATAATGTATATACTAAATAACTCTAGATGTCTGATATAAACTGCTGTAGGCAAGTAAAAATTCTGAAGATTTCGTAACGATAATAAAAACTGGGGGATCACCGAATATTAAAAGAAAATATTAATGATAGAACTTAGAAAAATGTGACTAGCAGAATAACTTTCGTAACCGCGACTTCTCAGAGAACATGTAAAAATGTCTAAAACTACAAAATTTATGCGAAATTTTTCATTCCAGTTCATCGCCGGGTATAATAATTAATTGACACTTCTTTTTATTAAACACCACTGTAATCTACTAATCATTCAAAACGGCCCTGGCTTATGCGCCCACAAAATACGACCTTCCGCGAAAGGAATACCTAAAATTCATTCAACCCTTATTTCCCGTGATAATTTATTGGTCTTCAAACGTTCCAGCAAGTGTGTCAAAAACTCTAGAAGTTTTCGGGTGGACAAAACTGTCGTACACACATATAAACATCAGACATTTTTTCTGAATACCATTTTTCGACGTTTCAAAACAAACTGAACATATTTCCATTGAAAACAAAATAAAAGAAGTACGACGTGACGTGATGAATAATGCTGCGTTAGGGAATTCTCCAGAGCCTAATGGTTTGTTATTCCTTAAAAAAAACTCAACGTTCTACGAGAAAACTCGGTTCAAAAATTTGTGTGGTTATGTTGACTTTATACATGCTCCTAGATATCGGAAACAAAAATTCACCAAAACGAAGCATCTTCTGAGAGAATATTGAAGAGTTTCTCGTTGCATGTCAACGATGCAAAGTTCAACTCCATAAGCTCCCAAGTAGCAATTTTCAAAAAGTTGTCCAAGAGTCAGCTAAACGAGTACCAAATGTCCGCCCGAAGATTACCTCGAAGTTAACAACCATCCAAAATGATAACTGTTGGACACATGAATACTTGTAGGTAACTTCCAAGCGGACATTTGGTGTCCAATTAGACAACTTCTGGGCAACTATCTGGAAATTGCTACGTGGGCTTAGATGCGAACAACACCCCGAGCAGAAATTTGTTCAGGGTGAAATCCGGACCGGATCAGGCTGCCACAATAGCAAATCCGGGCCGGATCAGGCAAATTTAGTCCGGCCCAGATCAGGGATGTAACGCTTTTGCAAATTCAGGTCCGGATCAGGCACCTTATCAGGCGCTTTATCAGGCCCGGATCAGGCACCTTACCAGGCTCGGATTAGGCACTATATCTGGCTCGGATCAAGCAACTTATCTGGCCCGGATCAGGTGCCTCATCCAGCCTGAGACATGCGTGTCATCTGGCTCAATCATTTGATTAATTTTTTGTTTAAAAATAGATCAACATTTATTAAATTATTATCGCAGTTACACGTTATCAAGTTTACTAACGTTATTAAAAATATGAAACATATGAAAACATTTTTTTAAAGTTTAAGTTTTTATTTTACTTGACTTGATCGTTTAGTTTTTGTTCCGGTTTTGGCGATGACCGTCCCAATCTTTCCGGCCCAATCTGTCCGGCGCAAATCATGCGTGCCTGATCAGGGCGCCTTATTGATACCTGATGAGGCTTCTATACGGCGCAAATCAGGCGTGCCTGATCAGGGCGCCTTATTGATCCCTGCTCAGGCCCCTGTCCGGCGCAAATCATGCGTGCCTGATCAGGGCGCCTTATTGATACCTGATAAGGCTTCTATCCGGCGCAAATCAGGCGTGCCTGATCAGGGCGCCTTATTGATCCCTGCTCAGGCCCCTGTCTGGCGGAAATCAGGCGTGCCTGATCAGGGCGCCTTATTGATCCCTGCTCAGGCCCCTGTCTGGCTCAAATCAGGCGTACTTGATCAGGGCGCCTTATTGATCCCTGATCCGGCCCTGATGGATCCTCAGGCAGCCTGATTAGATTTCTGCTCGGGACATTTACCTATTCGAACAAGCTTTCAAAGGACGATTACGATTTCGATATTATCCGTCAATTATAACTAATGATTTTATTGTATTTGGTAGTGGCAGTAACAGCAATGGTGGGTATACTTATCCCTCTCAAATGTACAAACTTATTGACACTTTGCAATGCTCGAAGCAATCGTTGATCCTCGCCCAGTATTAAATTCACTAGGCCTATCTAACTAGAATATCGAAATAGATATTGAATACGCATTGCAAAATGAAGGTGAATTATGGGTGTCTTTGCCGTCTTTGAAAAAACAATTGCAAAAAGATACCTTATGATTTCCAAAAATGATTTTTGTTTAAAAACCTTGCGATTTTTTGGACTAGGGTAAGGTTGTATATGAGTACGCACCGAAAGTTCAAAGCGGTGAAAAAAACAAATAGATACATTTTACGAATCACCTCTTGTTTTAATTGAAAGAATATCTAGCATCCCAGATAGACACATTTAGCTCATATTGGCATCATATGGGCATTATCTATGATGCATAGAAATTAACACAGCTATGTGTCGCTTATGAGTGCTCACCTTCAGGTCATATTTGCATCACATGACGATTCATGATAATACATCCAATTAAAGCAAAGTTGCTCTCACGCGAGTATGCATACAATGAATTCATCAGCACTATCAAAATCGGATCACGAATATTCAACAATAAGGGAGTGCATATGGGGTTCATATTGGTGTCACAGGATGACGTAAATGTTGTATTCATATGGAGCTCATATGAGCGTCACGACGTGAAGAAATTTTAGTGCTCATATGGAGCTCATATGGGCGTCACGGCGTGACGCAACTACGTTGTGCTCATTTGGAGCTCATATGGGTGTCACGGCGTGACAAAATTGTAGTGCTCATATGAAGCTCATATTGGCGTCATGACATGATACAATTGTTGTGCTTATATGGACGCTAGAGGGCGTAACCCGTACTACGACACTGTACAGGCGGTCGGATCTGTGCCCGAAATGAAACAATTAATAAGTCTACAAATTATGAATAAAAAAAAATTCTGGTAGTATTTTTCGTTTCCATACCCAGATAGACAGTCATGATTATCACAGCGTGCATACAATTGATGAAGCAAATTTTACAGCATATTGGCTACATGTTGTGATGCAAAGCCATGGACTCATTTAGTATCATGCATTTACAAAACATTTTGATCTTAATATGTCGTTTACAAATGCATCGTGCGTTTAGAGCACGTCGAACTCATATCGCTGTGCTCAAGTGTCCGCAATTAATATCCGCAAATTTTACGTCATATTGAAGTCATGTGTAGACATTTTGGTGTGTACTCACTATGGTAACATCAATTGCTCTCATGAATTGTACTCTACATGAACGCAATTTCGTTTACGTTGGTGAATACATTTCATGAGCTCATTCAGTACCTTGGATTTGAGATACATCGTGACTTAAATTTGTCGTTTCGAAATGCATCATCCATTGTCTACAAGATGAACTCATAAGAGGACAAATTTAAATTCTGCAATGAATATTTGCAGATAGACGTCATATGGTAGTGATCCAATGATTTTTGTTGGTGTATTCACTGGGTTAGCACTGGTAGTAGACATGCCATGCAAGCAATATGATGGCGATATGCATATTTCTCAGTGATACACCCCATGAGCGCAATATTCCGGTAAAATGCATGTTTCTCAGTGATACATTCTATGACGGCGATATGCATGTTTTCAGTGATACATTCAATCAGCACAATATGACGGCAATATGCATATTTCTCCGTGACACATCCCATGAGCGCAATATGACGGCGTTATGCGTGTTTCTCAGTGATACATTGTATGGCGGCGATATGCATGTTTCTCAGTGATACATTCGATGAGCGCAATATGACGGCGATATGCATGTTTCTCAGTGATACATTCGATGAGCGCAATATGACGGCGATATGCATGTTTTTCAGTAATACTACCTATGTGCGCTATACAACGGCGGTAGTAAGTACGATATAGTGAAATAAAATTTCAATAACAATTAATTTCTAAGAATTTGGTGTTTTTTTTTATTCAAATCGATGTATTGTACCTTCTTCAAAAAAAGAACATTTTTTCATCATTCCTTTTAATGCATCTGGATGGCTTTCTTACATCACTAAAATATTTAGCAAGGACAACAAGGTATTCATTTTATATGATACATGTAATAATAAATGAAGTTATTCGTTTATTTTTATCATCATCAAAAGCCTTGAAGTCGTAAAACTATAGAAAGAATACGTAAAAACGTGTGTTATTTTTACTGCCTAAATGGGCAAAAAAAATTCAGTAGTCAAAAAGAATTAATTTTCGTTGCATTGCAACAATGCAAACTTCAACGTTTTCCCACTTATTGACATTTTTTTAAATGATAAAGGTAAGGAGTGAAAAATAGGAAATTTACACAAGTGATAGGATGGTTAGGTAGGTAGCGCGCTTAGCTCTAGAATTAGAAGACGTAGGTTCGAAACCGAGGCTAGACAAAAACTTTAGTGAGGCAGAGAACACGTTTTAATCCAATTATCCTATATGCAGCAATATAAGTAAAGCATATGGAAACGAAAAATACTACCAGAATTTTTTTTTATTCATAATTTGTAGACTTATTAATTTTTTCATTTCGGGCACAGATCCGACCGCCTGTACAGTATCGTAGTACGGGTTACGCCCTCTAGCGTCCATATAAGCACAACAATTGTATCATGTCATGACGCCAATATGAGCTTCATATGAGCACTACAATTTTGTCACGCCGTGACACCCATATGAGCTCCAAATGAGCACAACGTAGTTGCGTCACGCCGTGACGCCCATATGAGCTCCATATGAGCACTAAAACTTCTTCACGTCGTGACGCTCATATGAGCTCCATATGAATACAACATTTACGTCATCCTGTGACACCAATATGAACCCCATATGCACTCCCTTATTGTTGAATATTCGTGATCCGATTTTGATAGTGCTGATGAATTCATTGTATGCATACTCGCGTGAGAGCAACTTTGCTTTAATTGGATGTATCATCATGAATCATCATGTGATGCAAATATTACCTGAAGGTGAGCACTCATAAGCGACACATAGCTGTGTTAATTTCTATGCATCATAGATAATGCCCATATGATGCCAATATGAGCTAAATGTGTCTATCTGGGTATGCTTTACTTATATTGCTGCCATATAGGATAATTGATTAAAAACGTGTTCTCTGCCCTCACTAAAGTTT